>WBMW01003150.1:183-76812 GCA_013396635.1 Penelope pileata | reverse complement strand
TTAAAAAAAGACTACAGTAGTTCTGCTATTATTATTGAATTAAAACTAAGATATTCACATTATGGGCTCAGGTTTTTGTTTTCTTCTGCTCACCTAAATGCCAAACATATTAAACAAGTTCTGTGTCTTGTGGAACTACTGAATTCTGTTTTCCAGTGGACTAACTGAAGTTCAGTCAGACAAGTCTTTCAGTGTTGATTTCCCATAGGTTGGACATTCACTAGCACCTATGTCTTCCATGAACTCCTTGACACCAATATGAATCGGGACCTCAGTCCAGACTGATTATGACATTCTCATTACTCAGCTGCTTGCCTATTTTTAAATAAATTCTCAGGATTCAATGCCTTTGGAGCGTCTACACATTTAACAAAATTTCTTTAAATTGATTACTAACTCCCTAAAAAACAAAGGAGGGAGTTGGACAGCAGACAAACAAAAAATCAAAAAGACTATCTGTTTTTTTGACAAAAACAGCTTTTTTTTTCATGCAAGCCAATTGAACCCTTTATTATCATCCCCAAAGATGAGGATTCCTGTCATTTGACCTTATCCGTTCAATAGTTAGGCATCTATTTGGAAGCTGTCTTGCAGGATGCATGACATGAATGGAGAGAGGCTTGTCCTGAAAATAGAAATCTCAAGCAGATGGAAAGCCTTGACATTCTGGGATAGCATTTTCTCTCTCCAACACCTATTGAGGAGATCCCTAAGTGTGGTTTGTAATAAATATCTAGCACCTAGATCATGGGTGTCCAACTTTCTGCCTTGCCTGGACTGCATCGAGTGAAGAGGAATTTCCTTTATTTATATTATATATACATACAAAATATATAATATAGTTAATGAATATAAGTAACAAAGCTTATTTTTTCTATATTTTTTTATTAAAAGAAAAAAAAAGTAAAACTAGTGGGTTGGACACATATGACCTAGATGCTTAAGTTTAGGTATGATTTATCTGGTTGCTAGAGAATTTTGTGGGAAACCACTGTGAATTACAGCAAAGATATGCTATATCTCCTGGAACAGAGATCTAAACAAAGATCACGACCCTTCCAGGCTCATTTATTATGAATTCAATGGTGCCTTGCTCTCCCATTAATGTGAACAGTGGTACTTGTTTACCCCAAGATCAAATTCACTTGAATCTTTGGGATCCTTATTGCAAGCCAGACTCCTTACTCAGTTTTATGAGGAACGGACTAGTTCTTATGTTTCAGGAGACTTCATCTTAAACCCTAATGCCATAGCACAGCTCCTACTTAAATAACACAAGGGGCTTTGAATTAAATTATCAGTCACCATCTGCTAGGTATGCTCATTCAGTCTGTAACTATGCACAAACACAGGATGTTTCATTGCTTCTCTAAAATGGTTTGCTCTTACTCTAGGATCTTGCTTTTGAGTTCTTGGTACCCTTGACATTGGAAAAGCCAAGCCAAGCCAAGCCTGAGATAAGTTGTCATGGAATAGATGAAATAGAAACCACAGTTGAATTCCTTAAATCGAGATGTTGAGGAGGTTCAACCAAGTGCTATTCACAATAATAGTTCATTAATACAGTGGGACAGCCAGGAAGCCTAAAATGTCTCACCAATGGATTTATTTTTAATGCTTTTTTCCTTCTGAAGCAATCCAACAGATCAGCTACATAACAAATGTCCCTGTGAGAAACTACTGAGGCTACCATAATGCCTGGTGCTTTTGGAGGACTGACTCCTAATTCTACTACAAATGTTTGATCACACTGATTGAAGCACAGCTAGCTTTGGATTGGACTCACCAATTTCCACAGAAAAAACTGCCCCATATCTTCCTTTGGTCTCAAAAGCCCTCTAATCAAACCCCAGATAATCAAAAATCAAAGGACTACAAACTGCTGTATGTAACAGAGCAGCCTTTGATTTTGACTGCACTTACAAGTGCAGAAAGAGAATTGAAGAACTGGCCGTGTTTACTTTTTGTGTTGCTTTTCCATTAAAAAAAATCAGTGATAAACAATGCAAGAATTCCAATTTGTGAATGATTCTGTGCAAAAAAGAATTGTTTAGAAAGGATTTTAAAAACTGTAATACTGTAAATCATTGCAGCATAAGGCCTACTTCTACATAAATATTTTCTACAGCATTTTAAATTCTGCAGTAAGTGAGAGGAATGTAAAATGAAGAAAGTGAGAAGCTATAAGCAAACTGCTTCTTAACATCTCTATCAAGGCAATACATTTTAACTTGGTGCATTACAAATGTAAAAAAAAAAAAAAAACCCTTTAACTCCTAAGATCAATTGCAAACATAGACAGACTCCGGGTTTAGAAAAAGCATTCCATCTTGTCAAGCCCACCTTATCATCTCAGAATAATAAACAGTGTAATTATTCTCACCTTTTTGTTTATTTTCTAATTGGATCATTTATTACTTTCAGGAAATTCAAATCAACATCAGATTTATAGCACAAGGCTCCTGAAATATTGATTTGGTTATAGAAATGTCAAAGTTGGCAGGTAAGCTGTCTTGTTGCCTCAGGAGTCTTTTGCGTTAGCAGAAATTATGGAAAAGGCCTTTAGAACTGAGTAAGTTTAACAATTTATTTCTGTGTTTTGCACAGTTAAAAACTCTGTTCTTTTACCGATATTTTAGCTCCATCTATCAGTCTACGGCTAACAACACTGGTGGGCGTGAATCAAATGAACAAATGATGTGATTGTAGCCTTTCTGTTTTACAGAATAGATTTTATTTCTTGGTTAGTTGCAACAGTGTTTTGGATGATTATTGATTTTTTTTTGTTACTTTGCTAAAATCTACTAATGTAAAGCACAAATGGTCCAGAAATGGCTCCTCTGCATTCCCTGTAAGTTCTCAAGCACTCAGCATGTTCTTCGTTCATCATTGAATGAAGGCTGTGCTTTCTGCTGCTCACCAATTCATGTTTCTGCTATTCTTCAAAAATGCAAAACAAGCCCCTAAAACATAATTATCTCAAAAACGTACATTAAAAAAATTGGGTAAACTCCCTATCTTAGTTATCTACAGATTTTACTTACAAATTCACAGCCTTATTTTGAGTGAAATTGATCCTACTAGTCAGCATAAAGTACCTCTTCCAGCCATGCATTGACTGTAGCTTATGCACTTTTTGAGTATTAATGTGACTGATTTTCTATACTTAGCAAAAAAAAAAAAAAATCCCTAGACAATAGAGAGTTTGGCATTTGATCTAAATCTCACTGAAGTCACTGGAAAAAACAGCTGATATTATCCTCCACCCTAATAACCCATCATGACATAAAGCAAAATCCTGCCACAGTTTATGACATACTCATAAGAAACACCCGTCAGTGCAAAGTGTGATGATGTTTGGAAGTGACTTTGCGTTCAGTAAATCTTATCTCTACCATGACCACGAAGAATTTGCTGTGGGGTGAAGGTTCTGCGTACATGTGTTCACAGAGCTAGTCACTCTGGGTATCCTTTAAAACCAGCAAAAAGAAATGGGTGCTTTTGGGATTGAGTTCATCTGTTTTACTCTCGAAGATACTTCTAGGGGAAAAAGAAAAAAAAAAAATAGCTATGCTGTGAAAAAAAACTTATTTATCTTCATAATCTGTGCTTGGAAACGAATTTGAAAGCAGGTACCTATAGAGGAGATGAACAGAATATACTAAACATGAGCTCTCAAATATTTTGTTTATAAGGCAGTGTTATACAGTGGGGGCCCAGAGGATTTGCAGAGGTGGAGATTGGAAAGAAAAATAAAAGAAAGAGATATTCTGCTCTTTTTTGTTGTTGCTTTGTGAAGAGATGATTTAGAAATTGTGATAAAATGAGGACATCAGAATTTTTTCCTTTCTCATCCTTGCTTCATACATACATATGCAATTCTTAAAGACTCTGAAGTTTTACAAGATAACAAGCAGAGGAATCAAAAGAGAAACTAACAGTTTGTATATATACTTCTCCTTAGAACCTCCATTACAATTATTTATTATAAAATAGTGAATTGAAGTTCTTAAATATAAAGATCAATTCATTCAATTTTACAATTTTCTTCTTTGACAAAACTAGTCCTAAAACTGTCTGAGAACTGAGAAGTAATTTATTTTTATAAAATCTCTTTAGCAAAATTGTTCAAACACTAGTTTCAATAAGAGGAGAAAAGCACAAAGCTTTACAGTTTCATCAAATTTAGAAAAAAAAAATCTAGGTGTCCTTAATCACTTCTCATCACTTATGAAAACTTTCAGAAATTAGTTCATGTTTGCTTCAGAAAATAATTTCTACATTAGCTCACAGAAAAATTTGTGAGGCAAAATATTTCATCAGTTCTAGCTATACAGGACCATTTGTATTCAGGACGTTAAATGCCATTAGAAATTCGAAATGGAAATGTTATCAATGTGTTCCACAGAAAAAAACATCACAATCATGGAGAAAGGAACAATAGAAAATAGATTAGAAACAAGTGAACAAATTACAGATTAGCAACTCTTTTCAGGAGAAATTGGAACAAAAAAGAAAAAGTTTGCCTTACATTGCACAGATACTAAATGAAGACAAGGCATTAGGAGAAATCATAAATAAAAACATGGGATAGCATCCTAAAAGCGAATACTTTCGTGTAGTAAGATAAAAATGATGCAATACTCTCTGTAAATATCTAAAAGATTTTTAAATACAGCACAACAACAGAGCTACCCTAGAGCATATGGACAACACTGCACAAAAAGGACAAATTATTTCTGAAGTCTAAACCTTCGCTGCTGCAAACACAAATATATAGAATAATAGATGTATATAAACAAATGTAAATAAACCTCTTTGAATAACAAGGTTCAGCTGTTTAAGTATTTATTCCTTTACTTTGATGGATCAAGGCCAAAGTTTTCAGCCTTGGTCATAAAAAATTGTCTACAAAATATCCTAGTGCTGACAAGCTTCAGGAGGCTTTTATGCTACATTTAGATCTATGATAACTCCTCCCCCAGTTGTAAATGGAATGAAAATTGACTTTTTTCTCTAGCTTTTATTCAATTACTTGTCTAAATGCACAACCAAAAACCTTGAGCACAGGTGGGACCCGCTGCAGTTTATTTATTAGAGCCAAAGATTAGCAGCTGTATCACCTTGATTTTAATCCTCATTTTTCCTGATTCACCATAACCCTTGGCAAAACATATTCATTTTCCTTTATTCACCTGCAAAACAACAGGTTGTAATAATTCTGTGCTGCCTCTGGGGTGCTGGCTTATAATTTTTTAAAATGCAATAAGTACTTTAAAAATGCTCTCAGATTATAACTGAAAGGCACAACAGGACAAAACACTGTCATCATAATGACCAGCAGAGCTTTGTCTCATAACTAAGTCCTTAATTAAAAAGAAAGTATGTATGTACAGGGTAAACTGTGTAAACTGGTGTAACTCACCAATACCTACTCTTGAAGCCAGTTTATACCAAGTAATCCTGTGACTCAAATCCTTTTATTCTCAGAAACGTGAGGCAGCAGTGAATATTTAATAGCACCAGTGGCTGCCCTGTTTATTTAACTGCCTACAGCTGAGTATGAAATTCAGCACTGTTCGGCTGAGCCACAACCACTTGCCTCTCCAGCACGTCCCAAACAGCTGATATCTCACAAAAGTAGGACTTCATTTTCCCAGGGCATATGAAGGTATGGACATGGACTTTTCTGAACCCACGCAGTGACCAATTAATGCTCCAAAATGTTAAAAACAATTAAGCACAGCATAAAAACAGTGACCAAATTGTGGCCTGTGCCTGGAAACCGCATTCTTTCCCTATGCAAATCAAACCACACTCAGAGCCCCTTCTGGTCCACTTCATTACAGGAAGGAAAAACCCACTTTTACCAGCAATGATTCGAAAAAAAATCATATATTCAAATTTTATCCAAAAAAAAAAAATCAGCACAGTTTTTCACAGAATATTTTTTTGTCCTTTTCAAAGTATTCCTTTAAAAAAGAGATCTTTCCTTTTCTGCACGCATTTTCCTGTGTAATACTTCTTTCATTCACTATCTTTTTCCATACACATCTATTCTAAGCAGAGAGAGACATTTATTAAACAAAGCACGCGTGGTCTTAATTCACTTAAGGTCTTGCTCTTTCCCCTCATTACAAGGTAAGTTAAACAGTATTATTAAAGAATTTCCTTAATGTTTTTGAACTTACCTTCATTTTTCTTTTCCCCTCCACTAATGGGAAATGCTGTTACTCATTCACAGTCCATCTGCCTAATAGAAACTAGCTTCTGACAATTAAAGTGCTAGCATGTAAATTCTTGTATGACATGCCCCTATCTGAAGATTAATTTGTGCAATTCATGACTGATGAGATGCATTATTATCTGCAGACTTATCACCTCTCTTACCCAAGTTCCAGCTCAATCTGATCTTTTTTAAGACTTAATGAAAACAAATGCAGTTCTAAGAACAATGGAAAAAAGGTGCAAAATGCAATATATTTTGTTTAAATCATTTTTAGAAATGCTGTCTGTGGGTGTTAGTACAGTTATGAATCGTTTTATTGCCAAATTTGTTCTTAGAAAACTAACAGTCTGTCAAAATGATTCTATGATTCTATAATGTTTTCTACTTTAGTCACAAAGCAGGGAAATACTGGATTCAAAGGATTTGAAACTCTAAAATTATAAATTATAATAATAAAGGTGGGTTTGCAATCATTGATATTTGGAGAAGAGTTATTTTCATTTTAGAGAAAATTGACCCATTCATTTAATCTGCTTCAGGGATTGTCATTAAACACTTCCACAGAAAACTTCTCATTTTAAACATAATTTCTTGTAAGAAAACCAAATGAAATTATTTATTAACAAAACCGATACCCTGTAGGATCATGGGGTTTTGTCTGGATGACTTGCTGTGGCTGCTAGGTTTTGGAGTGTGGCTAATCCAGAGTTGCCACGGAGTCTGGTCCTAAACTGCCTTTGTAACACAACAGTATATTTATATCAGACAGTGTATAGAGCTAAGATCAGCAGCCCTAGTTGTCAAAGCCCATTGTCAACATTGTAGTCCAAGGAATATGTATAACATCATTTAACATTTTGTGCTTTTTGTCCCAGCATTGCATTTAGCACTGGGAGCCTCAACTTGCCGCTGAGGAGCATTGCATGAACAAGGTGGCAGCTGAGAGATTTGCATTCCAATTCCACATCTGCTATGGACCTACCTTGCAAAGTAGTTGTTATCTCATCTCTGTCTCTGTTTCACCTCCCATCCTTCATCTGCCTTGCCAATTTAGGCTGTAGTCTCTCTGAGTATGTTTCTTCAATGTGAAGTGCTGATTTCTAGGGAGCTTCTCAGTATTATCGCAATAAAACCAAATCACTGTGTCCAGAGGTTGAAACCTGCTCTTGTGCAGTGATAAATATCAGTGAAGCCACCTGTATTACAGTGGCATAACAAACTAGATTTGAGCTTCTCTTACTAAGTTCTGTAGTAGGGTGATACTTTCTTCTGTCAAAGAATGGTTCCGTTTGGGGATAGAGCAAAACCTGCAGTTTCTGTGGTACAAACATTATCTCAGGACATGTGATATAGTTCTTTTACTCAACAGTCTTGACCACAGAGGTTAAAAAGAATGGCTAGAATGAGCAAAAGCTTAAAGCAAAAAGGAAAAGGAATCTGCAGACTGCTCAGTGGGAGCCTTAAGGCCAGACTGAGTGTATGTTGGAAAAAACGAGAGCCTTTACATGGGTTTCAGGGAGCTTTGGAAGAAGCCCTCAAACAACTTTCTTACTTAGTTCTGCTTTATTTCTTGCCTCAATGTGGAGAATTCCCCTGTAGCTTACAAACAGCACTGCCAAGGGCAACAGCTCATGTTTAAATAACAGGGGAGTAAAAGGGCTGGGAGGAGAAGAGAAACCTAAAACTTCTCAAAGACTTTTGCTATGTCTTTTCCTTCCTGTGTTGTGCATTGATCTCCTTTGCTTAGATTAAAACCTCCAGCTTCTGAAAGACGCCCACAACTGACACCTATCCTACTAGCCTGAAAACCATTTGAAAATGATGCTGCAGTGTGTTTTTTTTACAGTCACACGGTGATCAGAGTGAAATAGATTTAAGACAAGGTTATTTACATTTAAAAAAAAGATTTGATTGCTTGTCTAACAGCAAAACATTGTTATATGCCATTAAATGATAAGGACTGAATATAGCATATAGATATCTGTTCATTTCATAACACTGAACACATTTCTTATCCTTCTGACATACAGTAATTTAACTTTGCAAAGTTATACTGAGATTCTGTGAGCTTTAAAAGCTTTTGCACATGCTTACACAATTCGTATTATGACATCCGTTCTCAAAATAGCTGTCAGCTTTCATACTTTAAAGAAGACGCAGTGTACATTCCTTGAAAGGCTGTGTACTGCAGCACTAGAACAAAGAGACGTTTACAAACAAAATTTTAAAACAGTGGACTACTGTTGCCTTGCATGGTAGAATCATCATTTGTCAAAATATCATTTGGCAAATTGCATTTCCAAAGAAATCCTGCACAGATCAAGATTGAGGCTTTAGTTTGTTTGGGGAAGGGGGAATTTTAAGTTTTTAATTTTTTCATATTTCATGTCTGGGGGACATGAGTAATGTCACTGGATATCAGAAAAATGAACATTGCATTCAGCCTTGGATCAGCCTGGGCGAGTGAGAAAATGAAATGCTGAAACCTAAAAAGCAGCATATTGTTCATAATCTACTCAGTAACCCTCAGGCTGTGATTCAGCTCGGGTGACTTTAGGAAGTCACTGAGTCACCTTGATCAGGGTCCTGGTTGCTGATGGCTCCCCCTGTAGTCAATGAGGAAAGATAAGCTTCTAGAGAGACTGACTCAGATCGCAGGAGGCCTCAATATTCCACAGGGTGACATCAGTTATGGGGAAGAACCTATGCCCAGGAGGAACAATACTATGAACCAGCCCTTGTATATAAAATTCAGGGAGCAAAATGAATTTTGGTAGGAAAATCCTTCTTCCCCACTTCCTTATTTTGAATGAGCAGAGATGGTTGTTGTCAAAGGACAACACAGAGAAATACTTGTTGTGTGCTGAGTGAAGACTGAGGAAATGAAGTGGATATACTTCAGAGAGTTCTTTCGTGGCAGGAAAGGGAAATGGGGTTAAGATCAGACATCAATGTAGTAGGCTTGCTCACCTTTCACTTCAAAGGTTCACTTATCTACTTTTCTATTCCTTTTTGGGTAGCAGGATGGATATGGGCCATGCCATTTGCTTGACTATATTAAATGTGGACTTTCTTACACCAAACTATTTTGGCTGGGCACCAGAAACCATAGTATAAAGCACAGGAAGATTCCAAGACATTAAAACGTTAGATTAGACAAAACGTTTGATTAAACAAACAAACAAAAATTCAAGTCAAATAATTTACTTTAATTGGAAAATGTTAATGAAAATCTAGGTTAATGAAAATCTGATTATAGACTTCAAATGCCACCTGAAAGTCTAAAGTTTTGGTGATTCCACACAGCAGACTATAAGTCAAATCTGGGGGAAAATTATGTGACCTTGCCACACAGTGAGACCTTGCAGAGAGATCTTGACAGATTGGAGGGCTGGGCAATCACCAGCCACATGAAGATTAACAGGAGAAAGTGCTGGGTGCTGCGTCTGGAATGGGGCAACCCTGGCTGTATGTACAGACTGTGTGGGATGAGAGGGTGGTTAACTGGGGGCTCTGGATGACAGCAAGTTGATTCGGAGTCAGCATGGTGCCCTGGCAGACATAAGGGCCCAGCACTGGGCCCAGCACTGCAGGGCAAGGGGAAGGATTGTCCTGCTCTGCTCTGCCTGGTGCGGCCTCACCTTGAGCACTGGGTGCAGGTTTGGGTGCCACAAGGACGTAGAATTATTCAAGAGCGTTCAAAGGAGGGCTATGAAGACGACAAAAAGTCTAAAGGACAAGATGTATGAGGAGTGATTGAAGTCCCTTGGTTTGTTAGACCCGGAGAAGAGTAGGCTGAGGGAAGGCCTCATGGTGGCCTGCAGCTTCCTCACAAGGGAAGTGGAGGGGCAGCACCGATCTCTGCTCTCTGGTAACAGTGATAGGGCCTGAAGGTATGGAATGGAGCTGTGTCAGGGAAGGGTCAGGCTAGTATTAGATTAGAGAAAGGTTCTTTACCAAGAGGGTGGTCAGGCACTAGAACAGGCTCTGCAGGGCAGCAGTCATGGCCCCAAGCTGCCAAAGTTCAAGGAACGTTATGACTGCGTTCTCAGATACAGGGTTTGAATTTTGGGTGGTCATGTATGCAGCCAGGAGTTGGACTCTTATCGTTGTGGGTCCCTTCCAACTTGGGATATTCTATGAGTCTGTAATTCAAAGTGTTCTCATCCATTTTCAATGTACAATGACTCAAACAATTCTTTGAACTGCTAGATTCTGGAATAAATCAGAACAGTGTTCTGTCATGTAAGCAGACTGTGAATATTAATTTCTGGACTGTTGTCAGCCTAGGTAATGAATTATCATGAAAAGCAGAAAGTAGTATCAGAATACTGAGGACAACCAGCACTGAAGATTTCACATCCCTCGAACAACAGTGACTGTTATTTATCCTGTTTTGATGGAGTGCTGATTAGTCTGAGGTAAAATAGTAAATGGTGCATATCAGTATACAATTCTAGCATGAGACCATCAGCTGGTCACATCCTCCAGCCAACCCACAACCATCTGCAAAATTGATCTGTCCTGAATATCTACATGAGATTTGCAGATCAGTGTGGCAACAGGCTTATGAAAATCAAAAGTTTCGGTGTAAACATCACTGCAAACTTCTGCTTTTGTCTTGCTAGAATTAGAACACTCTATAAAACTTTGAGTAAATTTTAGTAAAACTGATATAAGATGAAGATCTTATGACATGGGCCAAATATTGAAAGTCACTATGTGTGGAAGGCACTTTTGAGCTGAAGAGAAAAATCATGGGTTATAGCAAGATTACTGAGGAAAAGTCATATAGTTCTGTGAAGTGTGTAGACAACATTTTAGGGAGAGATTTTCTGGATTGTGCCAGGTTTGGGAATCACATCCATGCCACATTAACAACATATATTCAAAGACATCTTTCATTTTGAAAGATATTTTTCCACTGTTCATTAAGTATGATAATTAAAGAATCTAGTAGATTCTTTTGACCTTGGAAATATCAACCTCACTGACTAATTTAAAGAGTAAATAAGAGCCCCAAAAGAATCAGAAAGAAAAAAAAAGAACAGTTCTGTTTCCATTGGATGTTCAACTGCTGATAAGAAGAGACTTTGTAAACTACAGTTTTGTGAAACTTGACAGGAATCTAGGTTAACTTCAAGTTTTTCAACTATTTTTCCTATCTAATGACTGTAACACATTCTGGCAAATAAATAAATAAAGATAGACTGATAAAATGGTCTTTTCCATCTCTTTAAATTCTGTTTTCTTTAAGTAATGACACAGAGTGACACAGAGTCACATGGCAATGTCATTTCAGTAACGCTATCTTTTCTGTCAAAATCACTACCCTCATCGTTGTTGACCACAAGTGCAGCAGTATGTGGTAGCCTTGTGTTAAATGCTGATAATCTGTTGGGTTGCCTTTGCATTTCCAGGGTGCATATCCTTGCTAGGCAAACAAGTGAAAATGAAAATGGTTAATAGGAAACCATTTTGAAGAGGCCTTGACAAGTAGGGGGTTTTCATATTGGTTAGGAATGTTCCAAGGCAGAATAGAGTTGAGCACAAGTCCCTAGCCATGGCTGAGAAGCAACAAACTGGGCTCTGGCAGAGAGCAGTGCCAGGGTACTGGAGTGTGTACAGTGAATTGTCAAACATATTTTAGGAAACGTAAAAGAAAAAGACTGGATTCTGCCCCATGTACCATCAGGCCAATTAATCAGATACCGCTTGACAAGTCATGAAAAACAGATTCTGTGACATGGAGAAAAAAAGAAATTCAGAACCTGTCATTGTGCCAAATCAATCATAATTTGTAAGCTGGATCCTGAAACTCATTTGGCTGTATGTTTAAAAAAAAAAAAAAGGTCAAAACTTTGGCCTCTTCCTGTATCTTCCTATATGCTAATTCATTGGTCAAAACTGATAAAAATGGATAAATACTATGGATAAAAGTTGTGGCATTCAAAAATGGGAGTTAAGACTGAAATCTGACACTCTGTAAATCATAAACATTGACATAATTTAAGGTACACAAGGCTTTTTTTCATATTTATCAAACACCAAAAGAATGCATTGTAATGAGCTGCTGTTACCAGACCTACGCCTTCTGAAAATTGCTGATCTTCAGAATTTTGATCAGCATATCTGCCTCCAGTGCAAAACAGATACATTCTCCTCATTGCATTTTTGCACAAAATCACAGAATGCAGCAGTTTATTGATTTACATAAATATAGCTGATTTATAATTCTGTTTTTATCCCCCTCCCCCCAAAAAAAAAGTTGAAATGAAAGCTAGGAATTCTAACATTTCAGCTTGAATTTTCAGAATCAACTTAATGTCAAAAAACAGCTTCCCTTTCTATTCCTTATTATTGTTTGTTCATACAGCAACAAGAATAATGTGAATAACAGCACTTTTTACAAATTCTTGTCATGCTTCCCATTCAAATTGCTGACACCTTAATGCATCTTAAACTATGAGAAATATTGTAATCCTAAGGATATAGCTTTTAAGTAAACTGGATGTAAATGCTGAATTCAGGCATATATGACATTAGACCTAATTGATTTCCTTCAAACTGGATTTCTATTGTAAATCTCTTTGAGACTTGAGAAAAATTATTTCAGCAGTTCCAGTCTTCCAGCTGCTTTAGTTTGGCAAGATAGAGATTAAAAGAAGATTAAGTTAATAAAAAAATAGTTGAAAAAAAAAAGGGTGAATAAATAATTGATTTATTCATGTTTTAATAAAACCACCTAGGAAAAGCACCCTTGTTTTTATTATTCTTAAAGCATTTTCATAAACATTCTTCTTAATTATTCTGTTGCTAAAGAAAAGGCAAAAAATGATCCCAAACTTTAAAACAGCTGAGCACATGTATGACCTTCTGAATACAACGGCAGCCATTTGAAGCCCTTAATAGAAATAGTAGTGCTCCAAAGATGGTTTGCAAATCTATGTTTAAAGTATTGATCATTAGAAATTTTTTGTCTTAATTACGTATTTAATTGAAACATGTATGGAGAATGTGTCGTGTTCACTCCTGAATAATTCACACTCAATCATTTTAACACCAAAAAACAAACAAACAAACAAACAAACCTGCACACAGGGACACACTCACATAAGACAAAACAGTAACAAACAACAGGATGCATTTATTTCTCAGTTCTATCCAAGCATGGAGAGTTTCAGCCCCTCAGATTTACTTGAGAAAGTTACGAGTGTCTGAAAAGAAAGGGGAGGGAGTAGGCTGGAACTGACTTATGAATGCCATATTGTGTAGTTAAACCCTGTTTCCCTCTCTGCTATTATAACATGTTGCTCCTTCCCTACAGATTAACAAATAAAGAAAAATATATACTAGAAAGATTCCAGTCTTTCCAAACTATGTATTATACACACTGCTTATGATTGCTTTGATCTTTTCAATTTCAAAATTGTAAGTCTATTAAAGGTTTAGTATACTAAGAATCAGGAGCTAATCTTACATTAAAGTGATTTGACTCACAATAGTGTGAAATGTTGATACAACCATATGTGCAATTTATTTAGATGCCATACAAAGACTTTGGAAATGGTGATGTCTCTTTTCAACGACTAGAAGGAACTTCTCTGAAATGTCCACATCCATCATTTTCACTGCAGTTAGCTTGGCTTGTTATAGAGCCAATGGTCCGCAAGAGCAAAAAATAAACAAATAGGCAGACAGATAAACAAAAACAGCATAAACTAACTTACATTGGGAGTTGCTAGAGACATGTTTAAGGTAAAAAGAACACTCATTTTAACCAAACCTTGAATTTGGTTTCTCTGTAGTCAAGAGCTATGCTATAATTTTAGAACTCACAACAGTTCAACGTCATTTCTGCAATTCCTTGCGAAGGATAAATCAAGTCTCTCGTGACTCACAAGATGAAAAGATGTCAGCTCAGTAAGTGTCAGTGCATACCTGAGATTTATTAACATGAGTGCAGAAATCCCAAAACTGCAGGGACGGCTACGAAAGTAATGCCTCCTGTTTTATTATGTTGGCAAGCAACATCAGAGATGGATGTTGATGGTATGGCAGTACAGGCTGAACCTTCCCATCAATATTCCATTACATTTTGTTGCCATGCAACAGATGGCAGAGGAGAGGCAGTCTGACAAAATGATGTCTGACATGGAAGTGCATATGAAACAAAGGCTTGTCACTGAATTCCTCCCTGTGTTAAAAATGGCACCCATTGACAGTCATCGATGCTTGCTGAACGTTTATAGATACAAAACAGTGGATGTGAGCACAGTGAGGCAGTGGGTGATGTGCTTCAGCAGTGGCTACAGCAATGTGAAAGACAAGCCACATTCTGGACAGCCATGCAGATTTTTATGAGCGCAGCGTGCAGGCTTGTGTTCATTGCTGGCAAAAATGCATAGCTCATGGTTGTGACTATGTTGGAAAATGATTTTCTGTAGCTGGGAATTTGCTCTATCAAATAGTTTTATTGTGCTCTTTGTATCTGTTGTAGTTTCCATGGAAATAGGAGGTATTACTTTCAGAGCTATCTACGTACATAATTTGCTGTAGGTATAATTCTGCTGCTCAAGCCCTGCTGTCAATCATCCATGTTAACTGGGCAGTGAAATGATTCCTAGTAGAGACCTTGTGTCTTGGTTCCCTCTAATGAGTGGCTTCTAGTCCTTAGACTTAGGTTTTAATTCCACACGATAAGTAGTCTACTTCTGATCCTATATTTACTTAAAGCATACACGCATGCTTTGCTGAGTCATTGTCAAATTAGTCAGCAACAAACCTTCAGTGCTGCCTGAAAAAGAGATAAAAAGTTGCTCCTTTGCTCTTGTATGTCTCAGGTTCTAAACACAACTGCTAGCACACACACAGTTAATTACATTGGCTCAATTTCCACATCCTTCCTCCATCAAGGTATATTTATTGGTATGCTAAAAAATAAAAAAAAAAAGAGAGAGAGAGAGGTTTCAGTCTTCTTAAGCTATATGTTCTTGGGCAACAACAAACATTTGTATAACTGTAGAAGCCAGAGCTACCATAGCAGGCTTCTGGTTTTGTTCCTTTGTGCAGTAGTATCAGTGAGAGAAACCCCAGATTAATTAACAAGCTCCTAAATTGTTAATTCCCTTCAGCTTGGTGCCATTGAGTAGCACATGGTAGAGAACTTTTCAAAAAGTGTCATATTTGGTAGTAAATACACATTTGATCTCCAGAAGATAATATATTTCATTTTCCAGGACTTGAAAATTTCATGGTGGAGATGTAAATACTTCTTTATCTACTATATATATTTGATAAAGATTCCATTTTCTAAGACTTCTTTCTTTTAATTGATGATATTAAATACATAATTTGGGGCTTTATTTTGATTTTGCATTCTTTTTTTTCTCTTTCTTACTTATTCTTTTCATTTTTATCCCTTTTTTAATTTTCTGGGTTTTTTTCAGCTTTAAGTATATAAAATGTTCTTTGGTTCATAGTAAATCTCTTTGTGATGACCTGCTAAGAAAAAACTAGGTGCAATGTCATCATTTTACCACAAGTCATAAAATCATAGAATTACTTGGTTTGGAATGGACATTAAAGCTCATCCTGTTTCAACCCCCCCTGTTGTTCTTCATTTCACCAATATACCTTAGCCACTTTCTTCTAAAAATCAGTGTATGAGCAGTAGAAGCAGAGAAAAAGACTCTGAGAAATGACCCAGAGATAGAGCTGTGTAATGTATATTAGTTTCAAAATACGATCATACTTGTATAGACTTTAACCTAATCTTTTGAATAAAATAAAAATAAGAATAAAAATAATAAAAATAAAAATAAGTGAAGGTATTGTGGTGAGATGGCCTGAAGGATTCTTGCTGCACAGAATGTGAGGGTACTGGATTCATGCAGAAAGCCCTGAGGGGAAGACTTGAAAGAAGGAAGAAACAATAATAGAGGAACTATTTTCCTTTAGGTTTGTTGAAGAACATCAGCATCATTTATATAGCAATAATATCTCTCTCCTCTTTCTGCTACACATACAAACTGTCGCTTCTTCCAAGGTCTTAACAAGAGAAAGGCATGGTATTTTTTTGCAGTTCTTTCCATGACTTAATATCATTTTACGGAAAAATATCGGAAAACACAGTTCTGATAACGTAAACATTTCATATTAATGCATTTTTATTCTAAAAAAAAAAAAGAAGGAAAGATTATTCCTTCACTTGCTGCTTGATTTTTACAGATACTGTTATTTTCATACTTCTTTCAACGTTTCAAATTATTTAATGAAAATCTTCAATCATTAATTTTGGATGTCTTTCACATCAGCATATTTCATGTTCAACACAACATAAGTTGGAAAGTTGAACTCCAAACTGAAAATACAGAAGGAAAGAATTCCTTATGCAGGGAACATACAAGGAAATATGTAAGGAAAGAATAATGAAAAATGGAATTAATCTGTCAAAAAAGTTAAAAAAAAAAGAAGGTAATATCAGTGTAGACACGTCACGGAAAAGCCCTGTTTTTATACCTGGGGTTGTTATACTAGATGTGAAATGTCAGTACTTGGATTGATAGGTGCCTTTGAAGATGCAACTATGAGTAAGGAAAGCCTCCAATCTCAGGTTTGCTCTCCCTTTTTAGTTCTCATCACTAATGGTTCCACTGAGTGTTTTCTGAATTGTTTTGTCTTTTTTTTCTCCAGAAGGTATAAAGCTCATGTTTCTCCAAGTTCCCCTATGCTTGTGCAGATCTCAAATAGCAGTCCCAGAATCCCATAATGTTTTGTCTTATCAGCCTACTGATGTCACCAGTCACTGGGGTAATAACTGATTAGGGCAGGGTTGCATGCCTCAATCACTTTACAACTGTTTCATGAAGATATCTGCTTCTGCAAGTTATTTAGGGAGGCAGGGACTCTGATATTGCCTGAAACCTTTGAATTCAATTATGAAAGCTAAGGAGAAAACACAGAGCAAGTAAACATAGGTGAGGAGAACTGTGCAAGTGATAATTTGTAAGAAAGAAAACATTCTTCAGCTAGTATGTCTGATGAGTCCTTCAAATTCAGATTTTGGAAACAAGTGTAGTTGACACTGGATATGGGTATCTTCAGTCAAGCCCAGTTTGTGGCTTCAGTTCTTTGCAAAAACATTGATCCTTGAGACAGTGTAGGGTCAGGCTATATGAAATACCAGTAGAAACTGTTTCTCTTTCAAATTTAAGCTTCAAATCAGACCTAGCTATACTTTCAAATATAAAACTTTTCTTGCATGATAGTTAAAAACAACAGATTATGACCTAAAGATCTCATTTCTTAAAATAAAAAGGAAAAAAACAATCCAGCAACAGCTGTTGTTAACAAGTTTCAGACACCAGGCTTGCAACTCTATAAGGAAGTGGATCCAATTCAGACTTAGGGCAGCAAGTTTCCTTATAAAACAACAACATCAACAAAACTTTCTTCAGAGCCCCAGAGGGTTTGCCCCGATCCTGTGGCCCTGATCCTATGATATATCCTGCTTTTTTCTTTTTCTTCAAAGTTTTAGCTGCAGTTCAGCTTCACCAATGAACATATATTATTCCAGAGAAGCCATTTTCTTCATCAAATATTGGGATTACGATGCAACTCACTAGGGGCTGAAAGCATAGGATGAATGAAATGATCAGGAAAAAAAAATATAGAAATATACCTTTGAGGTCAAATCTTTCCAATCAGATTCATTTGCCAGGCTGAAATGTAGTCTCATCCTAGATGAGGTACTGGCGTGATTCTGCTTTGTTCACGTAGGCAGAAACCAACCCTATGAAAAGAACTAAAGTCAGGTTTCATTATTAAACAAATTAGAATCAACTGAGAAAATTCAGATCTGATGGGCAACAAAGATAAATTAAAGCAATGCAAGAAACAAACTTTTCCCATACTCTCTGTGTCTTTGTGTGTCAAAACCTTTCCTCCCTGTTGCCTGGTTGAACTCTAATAATTCAAGTGATGCCTTCACCATGGCCACTACTGTTGAGACAAACCATAAATAAGCTAGTCAAATAGTTTTCAACTCCCTCACAATGGTGATGATGCCCTATTTACCTATATGTTCATGCTGCATTTTTAATACAGTCATGGTTGTATGAAAGAGTTTCGCACAGAATATCAGTGAGGACTTTGTTCTCTAGCCTCCTGCACCTTGTTGATTTGTGTGTGAAGAATTAAGTTCTGCTGAATTAGGACAAGGATCTGAATCACAGGTTTTCAGAGAGCGTGTGAAGGCCAAGGTGATTTTTCATCTGCTTGTGATAAAAAGGTTTCATTTTCTCAATAATCTTTTAAAAAGGCAGAATAAGAGGGGAAAAAAGTGTCCAACTGACCTCAAAAGTGTAGGTTTTAACAAGAATGTGAATAAGCTGGGGTTGAAGGTCTTAGTCACTTCCATGCTGTGCAACATCTGGGGGAGGCTCACAGGCCACCACTTCGCATGTATTCCTCCTCTGTTCAGATCACAACTGCTGAACCTGTCCCAAATAGTTTCAAAATCATTCAGAATCCCAAATGTTCAAAGCCTAAACAGTGAATGAAAGTTGAACTCATTCAAGCACAACCGCGAAAGGGAAGGTTTCATGTTAATTTAGCACTTATTATTTTTCCAATGAAAGGAAGAAGCTTTCTTCACTGCACCCTACCTGAGACTAACACACTAAAAGAATAAATTAATTCTTTTTGTACACTTGCATAAACAAAGCTCTCTCTTTGGACAGCCTCTCCCTTCCACTTGAGCACACATTTGTTCTAAAATGTACAATTCTATTACCATGTTTTAACATTACTCATTCTTATTTAAAGCAACTTCTAGCATATATCATGGATTATATTAATGGCAATATAATCCCATCTTTGCTAATGAGTCATTGGGCCTACATTAATCGCTCTGAACTTTAGCAGCCTGAAAGCAGCCTAAATTACCCATCCACGATTCCTATAGGCAAGAGACAGGCACCACCAGAGCACAATTCCTCCTAGCTTCAGAGAACTGTCCAAAATAGATAGGTTGACACATCTTTGGAAATGCTTGTGCTTGTGTGACAGCATTCAAATCTCTTTTCCCCAGTTAAGCCATTTTAACTCTGGAATTATTATGCTGCTTTGCTTCTCAAGACTGTCGCTCACATTGTTCACAAACTGCTTTGAAGGTGAGAAGTGTTATGACTCAGGATATGTGATTGTGGCCTCCCTCTAATGACAGTGGATACCAGTTTTGATTACTGTGTTAACTACTAAATAAAGACATAAATGATTAAAACAATGTGTTTGCGAGGCCATGAAATATGAAGCCAATGTATCCTCCGTGTTTTAAGATAGGTGAATGTTTCTTCACCCCGTATAAAAGTGCATGTACTTTTACATGAAAATAATGCACATTTTTAGCAGCATGTGAACTCATGCGAAAACAATAAATATTAGTTTTAGAATTTAAAAACTAAACTAAAAAATGTATTATTTGTAACTTTATCAAAAATAGACTAATAATATTGGTCTGTATACTTTAAGACAACATTTTGCAATCAAGAAGTCAAACTGTGTCTATTATATTACTCTCTATCTCAATTGTTAAAAACTAATTTTAGCTAAAATTTAAAATTATGTTGAAGAAAAAGTTCTTGGAAAAAGTGGTTCTTTTCATATGGTTGTAATGAATTCAAATGTTTGAAGGATCTATTCAGTGCTAGCAACAAAATGCAAGTGATACATTATATAGAAACATGGGAATAAAATGAAGTTCATTTGAGAGAAATACAGAAAGAGAGAGAATGAGAAAGAAAGAAAAAATAAGGAAGAAAGAAAAATAAAGCTAGTTCATTAAAAATAGTAAAAAAAATTTCCATTTCCTTTTTTATTTCTTGTATTTTTCTTGTTGAAAAAGTTAGGAACTAAGGAAAAAAAATGAAGCTAAGAAATCTAAAATCAATAACAATCACAACGAACTTTGGTTTTGATCAAAAATAATGAAAACCTGAGGAGTAAAAGAAATTTAGTTTAGTTTTTTGAGAGTTTCTTCATCTTTTGGAAAAAGTACATTTTGTCAGCCCTTACCCTTCCTCTACACACCTTCTTGATTTTATATTTTGGTTAAAGAAAGCTTAAGGTAATATTATTTGTCCAGATTTATTTCTACATAAAGGATTCATAATAAAGTGTATACATAGCAAATTTAGATTAAGTGGGAACAAAAATGCATGTTCTTACATAAAGAAGTGATAAAATCAATTGTGTTTGGCATGAGCATTTGAAGACAGGAGTACAGTAAAAAAAACAGGTGGGCGGCTTTGTGGTAAGAGTAGGGGGAAAAATAAATTCTAAGAAATAGCAGGGGATTAGTACCTATCTGGAAAAAGGTATCTTATTTTTAGACCTAAGGAACATGCTGTGCTAATATGAATGTTTAAGACTTGAACATTCCTTTGGTATAAAAGGTCAAGTTCTAAAAATCCATTTGTCAAACTGACTTCTTACGTGCATAAAAAGTACGAATCATATAAATGGGATGATAGTAATTCAGGTGCTATAGATGCAACAATTTCATTTGCTATTTAGGATTGAATTATATTTTATTTATATAATTTATTTTTATACCATTAATCTCGTATTAATGGGAAGCACTGGATTAAGTTAAGTAATAAATAAACAGCAGATAGTATGACGAAAGTATTCTTTACCATACATTCTTGATAGGGTTGATTTTGAGGTATCCCTAAAACTAATGTATCCTTTCAAGACATCTAATTTTTTTTTCTCCTTTCCATCAGTTTAAACTGTGATAACTTTTAATGGCTCAGACTAAAAGTATTGCCTAGAATCAGCTATCACAAAAGAAACTGAGATGCCATGTTCAAAACATTTAGAAATATCTGTAGAGAAAAAAGAAGTTACAGTTTGGTCTAATAATACAGCTCCCTGTTGTGAAAACATCTATAATTGATGTCTCAGTTGCAGGTAGCTTGCTGTATCTTCAGAGGATAATAACAATTATTAAATTAAAATTATTAATAGAAATTAATTAAAAATAATACAATTATTAATTAAGATGTGCCCTGTTATCTCTTTTTACTGATGACTCTAAGCTCTGCACAAAATACTGTATGTACTTATCTAATTGTAGGACCCAGGTTACATTTGTCAACCTGCTGAGATGGAGGTACCCAATTCACTGCGTAACACGGGAAAGTAAAAGTCCTTGATAACACCTCATTGAGTCGTTGTCAATATCAGTATGAACCAGCTGACAGTGTTTCTCTCACCTCTCTAAGTTCTTACCACAATATTGCTGTGTTTCTGTTTCACATGTGGGTACCTATGAACAATTCTTTCCTACAAAATGATATTGAGAGAGACGTGGGTGATCTAGTTGACTAATAAAAACTGAGTTCTTCCATTCTAAGTTATTGTGTTTGGTGCTGAGGTTAAGCGGAGAAGTATTTAAGCCCTTTCTGAGAGACACAATATGAAACTCATGTTTGAGGTGCCTTTTCCATTAAATTTATAGCCTATATGATCCACTTACAGTAGAGGTCAAAATTTGGATGTCGATGGTATCTTTCCCAGCCAGAATGAAAATAAGCCAACAAAATGATGTGGTCATGAAAAAGATAATTACCAATTTGAGTGTGTCAAGCCAATTGTTTCCCACAGAGACAAGGAAGATCCAGTACGCACCTCAGCCTTTGCCTGGAGTAATATGAACAAAGTTGCTTATGTATTTTCAAGAAAGTTTAGTTTAAATAGGAAAGGAAAGCTGGAAGACTCCATGAGTCTAGGAATAGTTACAATGGTCTACAAATATATTTGAGAGTTGAATGCAAAAGAGAAACAATCTAAACCAAAATGTTTTCATGAGTAAGGATGATATAAATTGTCCATTAGAACATTGAGGCTGAAAATAAGGATATGATCATGTTTTAGAAAGAGGCTGACCTATATAAAGCAGGATTCACCATCAAATTCCATGTGCCTATGATACCAGGCTGTGCAATCTCCTTAGCTATTCATGTCTCATTATACATGACACATCCTTCTTGATTCACATTAGCCACAGAATGCTGGTTTTTGCTGACTGAGTCTTTCTCCTAAAAGACATTAAGTGGGGTGAGGGAAGTGAGAAGAATACCCTTAACTGTGAAAGCAGGAAAAGAAAAAAAGAAGCTTAGTGCAATGTATGCATGTGTGTGTTCATTTGCAGATGTCCCTAACACTAAACGCAGTGTAAAACGTTTAGTCAGAAATGGATTAAGACATCAGGCTGGAACTGAAATTCAATTTTTTATCTGTCTCACAGTTCTTAATGGATTTGAGATTTCTTAGCTTATAAAGTATCTCATAAAATGCATTGAACACTGAAAAAAACTTACAGTCAACCACCTTGTTCTGTAACAACCTTTCCTAAGACCAGTGTACAAAGAACATATCCTAGAAGTCTTTTTCCCCTTGTTTAAACACAGAACAGGTAGATACCAGGTAAAGTCTCAGAAAGAGATCATTCGTAGGTGCAACGGCTCCAGTCTGGAACAAGGTATTGAATTTCTAGGCCACAATGACTGGGCTCTTAGTCTTTGACCTAAAGACTAATCCAGTTACTCTTTGGAAGAACATCCCACCCAGAGGCATATCTTGAAAGGCAGAGTCCATGCTAATCAGTGCAATAGCATGACCTACATCCTACCACAAAAATCCATGTACGTGAAATATCCCTGTGAGGCCTGGGGCACTCCAGAGGTTAAAATAAGAAACATATTTACTTAATAGTTAGCTAAAGCCCTAAGAAAAGCTCTTATAATTATAAAGCTTCCAACCACCCTTCCCCCCTCATACTTCTTCCTTCCTCTGAAACTACAAAGAGAACAAACACCAAATACTTTTTCAGGGGGCAGAACATCATCCAGTTAGATCTTTGGGGGTTAGGCGATAGGATGCAATTTATTGTTTTAATGGTCAGAAAGTATGACAACAAAAGAATCAAGAAACCAAGAGAAAAAAAAAAAGAAAACAGCTTTCACCTTGAGAGTGTACTCATGGAGAGATTTTCATGAGTTCCAATTATGCATGATACAAGCTTCCCTGCCTCCAAATCTGAGCACAGTTATAACTTTATTCTTTTACCATCCCTGAAAGACAGGAAGGGTAGCGTTGTCATGATAAAGCTACAAATGGAAATACAGTGTATGGAGAAATTATATTAAAAAAAGTTTACAGCAAAATGGAGGACTGAACTCGTTCCTACAGCCAGAACAATCTTGCTTGTTCATTTTGTAGTCTTTGATTTATTATAATCTCAAAATACAACCTAGTCCTTAAATACAGGACCTGCATGTCTGCAGACTACTGCTACATATTTTCCATCAGAAATGCCCACATACATAAATAGATATTATGATTAAATAAATCATAATGCATGATCTAACACATATAATTCTATGATTCTACGATTTATGCGTATACTCACTGGACCAGAGCACCATCTTGGTGCCTGAAGAGGAACTTAATCCCTCTGCAATTTATCTCTTTATTCTTGCCTTAATGTCATGATTAGATTACTTATCTTTGTCTCTTTCTGTCCTCAATCTGCAGAATTTGCTATCCATGATTAGAGAGGACATGGAAGTGGGTAATGCACATCTTTTTTCCCTTCTCCCACCTTTGAAAATTTTAATGAAGATGATATTGAACAGGAAAGAGCTACAAACATTGATGACACTGACCCTGAGAAGTTGTGATCACAAACAGAGGATGTCATCATGGAATTCAGTCTGGATAAATTTGAATTCATAAATAATCTATAGAGACTAATATATATTCTAATCAAATCTTAATATGGACTGGAATTACAAAAGGAAGTCAAGTCATTTTAGATCTGATTTTCAATATGAAGCCAATGTTTCAAGAGTGGAAGCAATAAGCAGAGTACCAAGATATTTGGTGAAAATGAAAAAAGTTATTGAGAAAAATACCTTTTGGATATTTTCAGTGCATCATAGGGTAAAGCAAACAATTGAAGAAACAAACTAAAAAAATAGTCAAACATAAATTTATCAAAATAAAGATGTTACACTACTCATTTCTGTCATCCTTGTCTTGGACCGTCTTTATGTCTCTTTTTTCCCTCTCATTCACAAAATACCTCACAAACTTACTGGTTTTGCTATGAAAACCATATTTTCCTGAGGACCTTAAAATTAAAAAGCACCAATCAGCTTTTCTGATTACACTATATAATTTAAACAACTCATATTTTTGCCTCTCAGAAGACTACAGAAGTAGAAGCAAAGCAGAGGAAAAAGAAGAAAAGATAAAAGGAGAAAAGTAATGAGTAGACAGATGATTAACCAGCAAAGCCATCCTATACAGAAGAAGTACTGCTTACTTGTCCAGCAAAGTGCTTAAACATGCTTAACTATGGTCTAAGAAAAGCCAGGGTAAGATGAAAAGCTCATTGAAGTCAGCAGGAAGTCTTCCACTGGTTTCAGTTGCTGTTGATAAGCTATGAATCTACAGAACAAGAATAGAGAGACATAGGTTCCAAGAAGTATTTTCTGGCTTGAAGTCCACCCTATAGTTTATAAGTAATGACTTTAAGTATACTTCATCTACACTGATTTCTTTGGCATGCCACAGTGTGAAAGACTTCTGAACCTCTCCTTCCTCTTCCTGAGAATAAGCACATTGCTCTATGATGCTAATATATCTTTTGTCACTTGGCATTATTTCAGGTGTCTTCTCTGCTACTCAATCATGCAAGATAGTCTGGAAGACAACCGCATTTGGGGATAGCAAATAACTATACAGCAGTATTTTAATGTGTCTCTCTCTTTTTCTTTTCTTTTTTTTTCTTTTTTTTTAATTTTCCCCTTTAAAGTTTTCTTGACAACTGCATTTATTTCATATTGCAGTTGTTACAGGTTAACAATATTGTTTTATCGGGAAACATTTATCTTCAGGAAGAAAGTTATCCTAATGCAGGAGATAACTTATCCAAGGACAAACAGAAAGAGGAACATTTCCAGAGGGTAATGTTAATGTCCCTAATGCTATAAAAATAAATTAAATCTGATTAACACCACTAGAAAGAAGTAAGTCATAGCTTGCATATAATATATAGCTGTCTTTATTGGGAACATCACTATTTTTTGGCAGTTTAAGGCAATGCATTAAAAGACCTGATGGCATTAAAACTGTGAAAAATACCTTAGTGCTTTTGTTGGCTTTATAAATAGAGTTTGAAATCTGGGAACCTGGACAGCTTTTAGAGTCAAATTTTCTGCAGTGGGAAAGAGGTAACATGCTGCACATCCTCATGCCCTCAGCTTTCTGGGAATGGCATGGAAAATGGCATTTGCACTTTGGAGACAGTTGAGCAATATGACATGGGGGACATGGGGCACTTCTTATTCCTGGATGCTCATTCATCAGCGAGCTCCTGCAAATGGCAATATGTACTTCAGAGCAGTCTCTGATATGCTTCAAACTGTGCTTTTTAAAAAAGGCCTTACCTTGTTCAACTTGCAAGTGAAGTACAAAGCAAAAAGCAGCTTTTGCACATACTCTTCAACCTCCTCATCTCTGTACAGGCCAGAACACCTAAAGGTGAGTGCTCAGCATGCGTTTAGATCAGGATAATCTCCTAACCAGAGACAACATCTCAGATGTGACGCCAGCCAGGGAGAGCCAGTTTGTCAGGAGAGGTGCCACCTTGGCAGGAGAGCCCAAGGGCTGTTATCATCCTGCTGATCACAGAATGATGATCAGACAAAGGCAGCTGAAAGTCACAGAAGAAACACTGATGCTCTTATTCAAGTAGCCATTTTTCAAGTGCTTGAGATAAAGAGGGTTGGATGAGGAGCCTGGGGAGGCAGCACTGGGGAGCAGAAGTCTTTTCTGTCTGAGCACAGAATGACCTTCCCTACGAGTCTTAAGGCCGTGATAAGCAACAGCAAAAGGCTCTTTGTTCAGCTTGTGCATCATTTATTCTTTCTTGTATTCTGGTAAGCACATGCACAGTTGCTCGTGCCTTGCATGCAAATTCTGGAGAAGTTACACTATAGAACACACGTTCAAGGAGCGTTAAAGAGTCTTCTGAAGACACTTAAGGAATTCAAGGGGAAAAGTGAAGACAAGGAGAAAGCATTGCTGCCAGGAGTCCAGCACTTCCAAGGAGAACTCAATAGGAAGTCTATATCCCATGAGTGTGCCCGGAAATTTCAGAGGGGGGATTCCATCAAAGTAACAACCACAGGTCACCTGCTGGTGACTCTTTCACACTTTTATCCACTGAAATAAAATTTCAGAATGGAGCAAAACGTGCACCCAAAACATTGAATAATAGTTATCATCAAGCAGGAACACAAACACTAAGTATTCTATGGGGCCCTGATGTCATCTGTATCCTTTTCTGAGGATTTTGCCCTTTCCATTTTGTTCTCTGTTCTCCATTAACTTTATTCCCTTGCTCTTCTGTTTTATATCAAATTCACGTGTGTGGAAACTAAGTCACCATTTAGGATTCAGAACACTGAAAACTCCTAAGGATATTTTAAAGGAGTTTCACTTGATACAAAACTGAAGCCCTTAAGTCAGATACAAATGCAATTTTCAGATTTAGACAAAAAAAGATAGCCATTATTTGAAATAAACTGGGGGCTAGTCCCCTTCTGAGCTGGAAGAATAAAAGCAAATTTGTCCTTATATTGCATCCTGCTGTTAATTGCTAATCCTTTGTATGAAGCATAGGTGGAAGCAAATGAGAATAGATATGACTTTCCAGTCATATCCTGTTATAATAGTTTCAAGGTACAGCATTTTTAGAGAAGCTAGGAGGACTTTACTCGTGCTTCATTATGTAAATGGTAAGTGGAACACAAAACCCCTGTTTATCCCTCCATCAAATAATTAAATTACCAAAGCAGATTCAGCTCTGGTTTTCAGTTTCCATGAACATCCCTCTACTTCCTGACATGGAATTAGAAATAGAATTAGCCAAATCTAAAGATTTTGCATTAGCTGCTGCCCTAATGCCGAAACCATAATGCAAAGAGAAGGTGGGCATGGCTAAGTGGACCTAGTCAATATGTGAGACACCTACTGTGGACCTGAGCTGTAGACATTAAGCAAAGGAAGTTTTCTTAAAAACCTAAATGCCCTACAAAGAAAGAAGAAGGCAGCTTTGAAAACCTTCAGGATGTTCCTGTCTTCAGAGTCAGGTCCTGTAAGGAGTTCGGATATGTAACTTAGATGAGCTCTTCCAGAGATCTTAAAAGGTTTGTAACTCTACACATTGCACATAGGAACGTCGTAGAAGGTGCCAAGTGTCGATAAGATACAGTCCCACACTGCATGAGCATCTTCAGAACAGAAACGGAGACTTACCTTTTAAAATCCAAATTACAGCTGCAGGAGACTCCCATTTTCTGCAAGTGTTGAAATTTTCTGAAATTCGAGTCATCATTAGAACTGGAAAAGATCGATTTTCACTGAGAATTGTCACATAGCGGAAACTAAATATTTCTGTGGAAATATATGCCTGACCTTAGAAAAAGATTTAGTTTAAAATATTTTTCATCTCCACCAACTTGGCACACAGGAAATATTCACAGTAAAAGAAAATGAAGATTCAAGTCCCTGCTCTGTGTGTCTATACTAGAATACAGATATGTGGGTGTCCTATCTGGTAGATCATTGAGTTTTTTGAGACAATTTCCATAAACTTCCAGAGAAAATTCTTCATATCTTCATATATTTTTGTTTTTGTTGTTCAGCTCAAAAGAAAATCTATCATTATTTATTTTTCTGTTTATTTATTATTCTATTGACATGAGCCACATGATTCAATTTGAAAACGAAGGAATCAAAAAGTTAAGGTCCTCCTCCTGTTTCATCTATTGTTTTACCTCTGTATTATTATCTTTAAATGATGCAAATAAAATAATTCTTCATGAACACATCTTTAAATGCAAAATAAATACTTATACCAAAAATTTTATACCATAGACAAGAATGTTATTAATTCCTATAAAGAAAGGAGCATAATTATAACAATATAAGTAAGCTTCATACTGTATTTACATGGGACCCCTTTCCTTTAGGGAGTGACAGCCTAACGGATGTAGTCACTTCGATGTAAGTGTTAATTGAGAGACAGTTTGCTTTTTGCAAAAAGAAGAAATCATCTTCCTGTTCTCTAAGGTAAAATATATTGCTTTATCTTTATTTGTTGCAATTCATATGCACTTTAGCACATTCTGGGCGATTCAGAACTAATTTGAATTAAACTTACAACACTGTGGGGTCAACATTAAATTTCTTTGTTATGGATGGATTTTCTCAGTGCTATGACACAGCCTTAATCTTAACTGGGGATGCCCACCATTTCAAGGCTGCAGCTGAGCTAGCTACTTTGAAGTATAACCCACATAGAGGAGATTCCTGTTGCTAGAGAAAGGGAAACATCTCCCTAGTAAATCCACATCTGCATTCAGCTATGGAGAGAAAAACGAGAAATAGAATAAAAAAGAGATTTTCAAAATACAACCTGTGTACTAAGAGATTGGAATAGTTTGAGGAGTGAAGGTTGGCTCTTGTTTTGAATTCATTCCTGTTGTCACAATACATAAGCAAAACTGTTTCCAGAAACAGGAGAGATACAGGGCTATGCCATTTGCAACCACTGAATTCATTTACATCATTAAAAATTAAAATCTTCATATTTCCATTATTTAAAATTTCCAAGTTAGCAAAGCCTGTAAGCTTTTTCTATTAAGCTTGTCTATACTTCAACATTTACATTTGCATCTCTTTTTCTGGTACATTATTCATTACATTATTTATCTATCTTTTTAATTTCTATGCTCATCTGCTTAATTATCTTCTTAGTGAGATTATCAATGCTTTCCATTTTCTTTGATGTCAATTTGAAAAGGGACAATGAGTTTATAGACAACTATCATTTCAGCCATTTTGACGACATGCCATGCCCTTTGACCAGCTTGGTAATCATCTGACCCTCCCTCCTGACCTTTGCATAATTACCTATCCAATTTCCTTATCAACATTCTCCCTTTGTGTTTTACTCTTTACTTTCAGTTCCTAAAAGCTATATAGCTGTGGTCACTGTCAAAGTCACAATGACCTTGTTAGGACTCTTTCTGTAGCCCTAAAAAGATAACCAATTAATGACTTATTCCTTTATCACAACGTCAAGTAATTTCTAAAACTCTTATGTCTTCTTTTTTTTCCTTTGACTAAGTGTTAATTAACTTGACCAACTTTTCTTCTTTTGTATTCACACATCGTTTAAAACATAATAAAACACATTTGAACAATCTTATTCCTATATTTCCTCCAAGTATTTACGGAGTCCAGTTGTTTTCAAGACTAATTTTCCTGTTCTTCTACTTCACTAATCACAAAATCTAAAGAAATTCTTTGGAAACATTTTAAAAATGATCACCTTGGTCTGTGAGTTTCTTCCACAAATCATTCCCAAGTAGGTCTGCAAACTCCCTGTTAATATTCTAGATTGAATATATGGAAAGTTTCAGATTCAGCTTCAGGTATTTTACCAGATTAGGCTGCAGGATATTTTTGCTGTTTTTCCTACTGATCTCTAAGTCCTTCAAAAATTCTAGAGAAATAGATTTACCACTCCTAGAGACTAGAAGAGAAAAACATAACTGGAAAAAAGTAACTTTGTTTACAGATTTGCTCATCTCTTTGTCTACTTCTGAGGCTTGCAGAGATCAGTAAGTATGTGTTGTATTTGTCAGGAGTTGTCTTCATATAGAAGTTTTCTAATTTAAATTTAGCAAACTATTTTTAATCGATTTCAACTGTGTTACTGTGTGAGAAGTTCCTATTGCTTCGAATCGCAGAATCAGAGAACAGTTTGAGTTGGAAGGGATCTCGATGATCTTCAAGTTCCAAGCCTTCTGCTGCAGGCAGGGATGCCAACCTCCAGATCTGGTACTAGATCAGCTTGCCCAGGACCCCATCCAACCTGGCCTCGAACCCCTCCAGGGACAGAGCATCCACAACCTCTCTGGGCAGCCTGTTCCAGCACTTCACCACTCTCTCAGCGAAGAACTTCCCCCTGACATCAAATCTAAATTTTCCTTCCTTCATCTTAAAATAATTCCCACTTGTCCTATCACTGTCTACCCTAGTAAAAAGTTGATTTCCCTCCTGTTTATAACCTCCCTTTAAATACTGGGAAGCTGTAATGAGGTCTCCCAGCAGCCTTCTGTTCTCCATGCTAAACAAGCCCAGCTCCCTCAGCCTGTCCTCATAGGGGAGGTGCTCCAGCCCTCTGATCATCTTTGTGGCCCTCCTCTGGACACTCTCTGAAAGCTCCACACCTTTCCTGAATTGGGGGCCCCAGACCTGGACGCAGTACTCCAGATGGGGCCTCATGAGGGCAGAGTAGAGAGGGACAATCACCTCCCTATCCCTGCTGGCCCACCCATGTTCAGTTTTTCATCCACCAGGACCCCCAGGTCCTTATCTGCAGGGCTGTTCTCAAGTTCTTCCCCCAGTCTGTATACATATCTGGGATTAATCTGACCCAAGTGCAAAACCTTGCACTTTGCTGTGTTGAACCTCATTAGGTTCACATGGACCCACCTTTTGAGTTTGTCAAGGTCCCTCAAGGTTTCCTTTGGCTAGGGAATAACATAGGGCTAATGATGGTCAAAAGAAGTCCAGTCGAGACTGTTCTGCTTTAAAAATGAACAAATAAGCAAACAACAGCAACAAAATGCTAACTGTCTTTAAGTACTTCCACAGCTAGCTTTTGGAAGGGAGAGCGCATACAACAATATCCTTTATAAATGTCCCGCCATATAGTTCAGGAGCTGGGAGTCAAATTTTTATTTCTTTCAAAAGTATAGTGCAGTCAACTGTCATGGGCTTTTTACATAAACACACAGTGTAGTTTTGCCCCTACAGAGTGTTATTAAAGAGTATAAACAAATCAAAATTGTTTTGATTATGTCTGCTTCTTTAAAACGTTTTTTTTTGCAGGGGCTGCCCTTTAAGAGAGGTGAGATAAGCAGGTGTGATAATTTTTAAGCATAAAGCCAAGACAAAATGAATGCAGTAAAGTAATAATGGAATAAAAGTGTTGGGGACCATTAAATCCATACAAATGCAATGGAATGAGTTATGGAGAGCTCCATGCCAAGACAATCCAAGCAGTTGCTGTGTATCATCAGTCCAGGTGACTACAGCCACAGCCACATTTATGCTGTTTTCAGCCTGAGTTAATAAACTTTACACATACACACAACTGGTTCACTGAAAGGTAGATCAACTGCCCCTGTCCTATATCTCTTCTCTGGTATGATTCCAGGGGTAACATCTGAGAAACCAATTCAGGTGTTTGCAGCCACAGGATAAGGATGCCTTGGGAGAAGTTGAATCAAGGCTGAGAGTACAGGATCCAGCATGTTGTCTGGGGATATCAGGCAAGCTCGTGTTCAGAGAAAAGGCATCCATGGAAAGGAATATCTTCCAGAAGGTATCAGGTGAGACAAGTCCCAAACAAGCCATTACAATGAAAAATTGAAACAAAACCTTTTGATAGATGTATAAATGTTGAGGTCAAAAAGGACTGTTTCATTATCTACTCTGATCTATGACTAGCAGTGCTGTGGGATTTTACCACTCCCCCCTTAGACTATTGCCATCCATGAATATCTGCCTTGAAAGAAGCAAAGTCTCATCAACAAAATTTCTCTACAATGAGTGCTCTTAAGTTTGCCATGAATCCCTCCAAAACTGTACATAAACAAAGTCAACAGATGTTAAATGAATGATCAATAGGCAAAGGCTGTAACTGAACAGTATTCATCTCTCCTTCAAAACTGACATATTCGTGGAGGGAATCAGTGCCAAAACAAACACAAGCAAAGCAATAGCCTGGAAATACTTTAAACATATTATTTGAATTCTCAGAAGTAACATTTTTAACTTAAAGTAAACATTGGCATGCAAACCTAACAGTCTGCATAATCCAGTCTTGAAGTGTAACTTTATTTGTTATGGGGATTTGCTCAAGGAAAAAGGGAGGAGGGAGAGGTGGAAAAATAAAATAAAAACATACCTCCTTCCAAAAAACCTCCTCTTCTACTACTACAAAGAGGAACCGGTTGTTTCTACAACACTGCAGACATTTTGTAAGGTCATGGAAGTGACTGTCTCAAGCTGCTTTAGCAATCTGGAGGGGAAAGATGGATCAATTTATTTCGAGCTTGGATTTTCACTTGGCATCTTGAGATGCATAGACTTTTTCATTGTTTTAATAAAAGTCAGAGGCCAGGATGTGCCAGCCAGATCTCCACCCTCACAAATGCAGGCACTGAGAACTGTGGGATTAATCTTATACGAGGCCATACTCCACCTTTATGGGGATCTCTTTTGTCATGCTATGGCCCACCAAATTTCTCTGAAATAGTGCCAACTTCTGTCAAACTCCTAATAAAAGTTTTCAATTAACAGGGAAACAAAAACCTCTGAAAATTCTAGCCAGGATGTGCTAGTAAATAGACATTGTGAGTATCTTTTCCAGATGTAAGATAAGTAAGGAAAAACATGCTATTAATATTTTTAAAAAAATCTATTGGCAAAACAGCTCTCCCTTGCTGGGTATCAGTTTTATGTACCAGGGAAAAGAAACAGAAATCTTTATGATTTGTCCCATCTAAATATTAGATTCAGTAACCTTATTTAAATAATAAAGTAGATGAGTCTCCTTGTCTTTATGTTTCATGTCTCCATCTCTACATAGTCATCTGACTTTCACAGTTCCATATTCATTGGCATATTTGCTTCACTTTAGCTTTGTTGGGATGCATGGAAGAGATGATCCTCGCACAGTAGCCAAATTTCTTGGACCTTCCCATCTCCAGGGCAGTATCCCATGGGACTCTACCAAGCAGGCATTTGAAAAGGCCAAACTCTGCTCTTCTGAATTTCAGGTTTGCAATCTTGCTGTGCACCAGCCTAAGGACCGTTTCATGTTCACTGCAGTCAGGTCTACCTTTGACCTTCATATTCTCAACATGCTTTCTGGTTGGTGAGAATGACGTCAAGCGTAGTACCTCTCCTCATTGGCTCCTCTATCACTTGAAGGAGGAAATTATTGACAACACTGTCCAGGAACTTCCTGGATTGCTTATGTCCTGCTGTGTTGTCCTTCCGTGAGATATTGGGGTAGTTTCCCTCGAAGACCAGGGCTCGTGAATATGAGATTTTTCCTTTCTTTCTCCAGAGGGCCTCATTGACTGGATCTTCCTGATCAGGCAGCCTGTAGCAGACCACCACTATAATATCACACGTGCCTGTCCTCCTTTTAATTCCAACCAATAAAATCTTGGTCGGCTCCTCATCCGTCCCTAGGCAGAGCCCCACATACTCTGTCTTCTCACTGACAATGAGGTTGACACTCCTTGTCATCCCAGTCTGTGCTTCCTAACGAGCCTATATCTTTCCTAAAGAGCCTGTATCATGAGATAATACATCACTGATGCAAAAGGTCTGCTAAATTTCAGTACACACAATCTCTGAAATTGTATCTTCAGGGTGTGCTTATAATACACATCCTACATAGAAATTAAAAAAAAAAAAAAAAAGGTAGTACAAAGCCATTCTCTAATCAGAAAGATGAGGGCATTTAATGCACAAGGTTACATTGGAATTGTTTGCACCATTGTCATTTACTGTTTAGAAAGCAACCAGAAGTAACAGCACATGCAACAGATTACATGGACAGCCTACGAAAGATTTCTGCCTTCTTATAGTCTTCATATAGAAAATGGAGGGGAATTTGTCTCCGCTTGATATTAAACAATTAAATATTCATTGGAATAAGGAGACTATCTGGTTAAGTAGCTAATGCTTTTGTATAGATTGTACAGAAGATCATATTTTAAGTCTCTTTCTTAATGACTGTTTAATTATTTAGATAAAGTGAAAGCACTTCAGTAGGAAGTTCTGAGAGACACCTGCCTCCATACTGTCACTGTCACCTGAACACAGATGATTCTCCATGTTTGGAGTTCTTATCTGGTCTGTGAAAGTATAAGGCTGAAATCTGACCTAATAGGAGAAGAACTCAAAGGCGGATGTTTTTCCAGACCTTATGAGTTCCAGAAGTCATTGTATATGTCAAGATGGACATCTGTGTTTTTCCCCCTAAGTTCAAAACCACATCCATTGTCATGATTTTGGCTAGGATTGAATACATTTTCTTCATAGAGTTTTGACTGATGTTGAGTTTGGGATAAATAGTAGTGATATCACATCGATGTTATAGTTGCTGCTGATCAGTGCTTACACAGAGCCAAGTATTTTTTGGCTTTTCATGCTGCCCTTCCAGCGAGGAGCTGGGGGTGCACAAGGATCTGGGAGAAGACTGAACCAGGACAGCTGACCCAAACTTACCAAAGAAATATTCTATACCATATGGCATTGTGCTAGGCAGTAAAAAGAAGAGAGAAGAAGGGGGAAGGAGGGGACATTCAGAGTGATGGCATTTTTCTTCCCAAGAAAATGTTGAGTGATGAGCCCTGCTTTCCTGGAAGTGGCTGAATATCTGCCTGCTGATGGGAAGTATTGAATTAATTCCTTGTTTTGCTTTGCTTGTACATTCAGCTTTTGCTTTACCTAGTAAATGGCCTTGAAATCAACCCACAAGTTCTTGCAATTTTACCTTTCAAATTCTTCCCCTCATCCCACCTGGGGAGAGAGGGTGAGTGGCTGTGTGGTGCTGAGCTGCCTACCAGGGTTAAACCACAACACCAATGAAAAGAAGAAACAAAATATAAAATAAATAAAAAAATAAAAAGATCAAATTCAGAATTGAAAGTTATAGCCAGTGTTTTTTTTATCATCTTGGGAGTTGATGATTTCAACTGAAAGAGCCACCAAAGATGATTTTAACCTATGATTCCTAGCACTACTTTTGAACAGCAACATATTTTGATAGCATCAATGTGCCTTCACAAACTGCTGAATAATCAGACCCATACGTGTCTCTTGCAATTAAAAAGATGATTAAAGGAAAAAAAAAGATTTTAATCCCAACATTTCTCATTTCTTTGCTTCCACACTCTCTTAATTAAAAAAAAAAAAAAAAAAAAAANTTACAAAAAAAAAAAAAAAAAAAGAAAAAAAAAAAAAACAAAACACTCAGTGTAACTGAAAGCCAACTCACCTCAGGAAAATAATTTGGCACCAGCCTTTATCAACAGCTGCGCTTCATTTCAGCACCTGTGTGTATCATTTCAAGTGATGAATGATTGGGGAGGTTATTTTGTATTAATGAAACATGTTGTGGCAAAGCATGTATTTGTATTTACAGGACAAATTTGAGTCGAACCTGTCTTATGAGACTTGGATCTCAGCAGTAAAGGTGGGGTGCATTGGCTGTGTCTGCACTGTTAAATTTGAGTGCCATCAAATTCTGAATCCAGAGTAGATATGTTGGCTATGTCCCAGCTTGGTAGTAAGGTAAGACCACCTCCGCTCCAACTCAAAGTCAAGGTTTTCACACTAAGGTAACATCATTTCATCAGACAGAAGCAGTGCCAATCAGCAGCTGCTCTCTGATTGTGATGATCATTTAGCTAAAATTCCATGGCATTTAATTTTGTACCCAAACTAGAAGCTCACAAGATTAAATTAGCTTCCTGAACTTAATGCTTTGTGGAACAGTAGGTTAGCCTAATACCTCAGGTAGTCTTAAAGAAAAAACTGAATAAATTTGTTTTATTAAAACATCAAATTGAAAAAAAAATGCAAATAATATCACTGAAAAACAGACTTCTGCAGAAATCATTACTATTCACAGTGTTTGATCCAAATTTAGAAGCAATTTGAGCCAGAATAAAGGTAGGGAGTGGAAAAAGAGTGCTAACAAGAAAAAAGTAGACAAAGTAAATACTATTGTATTTCAAAATACCTTTTCACAAATAATTAACTTGCATTAGGAAAAAATCTTAGAACGAAGATAAATAATAAACAAACCAAACACACACAACAAACAAACCAATAAAAATGTTTTAGACTAATCCAGGTTGAAAGTGCTTTTTCTGGAGATTTGTGGTTTCCTCCTTAAATTGAAAGTTCTTCTTCTTCTTCGTACTTCTTTAAGATATTTACTTCCTGGAATTTACTTCAAATCTATTAGGTGACATTAGCGAGTGTTCATTTAAAGCACAATGAAAGAACATTTTCCTTTGTATTTTTCTTTATTTATTAAGAAATCATTCTGGAGAGAATTTATATATTAATTGCTTAAAATATTTTACAAAAGACAAAACAAACCAAAGCTTTTTTCTCTCAGTGGTTCTTACTTTTGAATTTATTTGCCATATATCATTAACATGATATCAGAATTTTAGCTTCTTAGCTGATGGAAATTGCAACAACCCCACTAATGGATCAGAGATAGTTTATATCTTGTAATAGTCTGTCCCACCTCAGCCAGTCAGAGCACAGAAAACAGGCTGTAATAGCATGGAATAATGTTTATACTTCATCTCACGTGCATTGATTCCAGGATACAGGAATACATTTGCTATGCATCAGTTTTGTTATCCAAGCTGTTTGTCTAAACATCAATGCAGCATTTACAGTAGAAGGATGTGATCATTGATTAAGGGTTATTGGCTTTGATTCTTCTTCCTTTTTCTGTGGTGCTAGGTTGTAAGTTTGCACTTGCTTATTTGATGTTTTTTAGGTTTCCTAATGATGATAGTCTAATAGAAATAGTGCAATCAATGGAATTATATTTTTCAATAGCTACAATATTTTTCTTAATTCTTTACTATTATTAAAGATATTAAGATATTAGAGACAAAATGCTAGTTGAAAAATTCTTAAAATCTAATATCCAGTAGGCAACACAATATTTTACATGCACTAAATGTCTCAAACGTATCTTGACCTCCACTTATCCTGCAGTTTACTCAGTTGAGCTGTTCAAATGTACAGCTTGTCTGTCCTAGAGTTTCTGACTGTGCTTTTTGGGAATTGAAAGCTGAAAAATTTTATCAAAACAGTTTTAACATCAATGAAAACAGCTTTAGGTGCCTTCTGTCTTGCCTCAAAGCACCTTTAAACATGAAACAATTAGAGTGCTTGATGACCAGAAAGATTTCAGGGTCCTGAAGAGACTGTGCCCATGGTCTACCAGGGAAGCTTTATGATTGTATGTCTCCCAGGGTGGCGTGCTACCTGTGGTAGCATTACCACAGGTACCTAATCCTACCTGTGGTAACTTTATGTGAAGGAACAGATATGTGAGAATCAATGTAGCCATAAAAGAAGTGTAAACTAATCTGACCTAGTAGAGCTAATTTCACAGTTAATGTCTTATTTGTACAAGGAATCTCTACCTATCACTAGAAATGTTTCTCCATCTTTCTCTTTACATCCGTCAAGCATGTGTTCACCCACACACATATGCAAACAGATATTTCAATTCGAAATGGTGAAGAGTGATGAAGTTTTTCAAATAGAAATGTTTTTTTCTGAATTGGAAAGAAAAACCCTCTGGGAAAAGTGTATTTTAAGCTGATCAAACTGGAATTTTTGCACCTAATATTATATTGCATGTTTACAGTGCAGACAATGACAAGAAATTCATACTGAAACTCCATTTCATAACAGGAAAAAAATGGTTTATTCAGGAATGATATACATGGTCTGAAATAAATATTTATTTCTTTAAAAAACAAATTTCTGGTGAACTTCATTCTAGTCTATGAATCAATTTTCATTTCAAAATACTGCTTGAGTTACTGTTATTAAATACATTTGTATCCACTGACCTAAAGCTTATCTCTTCCTGAATAATATAGTTTAATCACAATTTTTCATTGTATTTTAAATTCACATTCTAAAATTAAAATGTAATATATTCACACTAATTATAGCAGCTATACCATTATTTTTACAAATAGACTTTCATTTAGTTCATTTCTCAAGGTAATTCCATGTGCTACCCAAACAGTTCCTTAGGAGAATGAGATTCATTTGCCTAAATTACAACAGGTGTGTTTTTCTCAAATGAAATGATTGCTTTAAAATGTCTGATGCATGTCATCGGTGCCAAGGGGATTATCTGTTTGCCTAGATCTAATTATGCGGAAGGGAATCTCAAATGCAATTAGTTGCTTCTCCCTCTCTCATAAAGCAAGAGAAAATTAGCTGCTTAATTAATAATGAAAGTTTCGTGATTTTACCAATGGAAATTTAAAAATGTATGTTGATACTTTAAATTATGGTGATATTTAAAGTTTGGATGATGTTTATTTGTCTGTAGAATGCTACATTTGTTTTTATTGAAAATCTATGTACAGTAATTAAATTGGAGATTGTCTTGCCTAACTATTAACAGCTTAGTTCAAGCTACTCATCAGACTTTGTCTTCTGGAGTCAAGGGAGACAGGATACTACATTTACAGGCCACACATGGAATGATAGTTGAATTAACTACAAATTAAATAGGTTTGGGAAGAATTTAGACTTATTGTCTTCACAGGTTTGAACTTCAATAGCTACATACGGTAGGTCTGTACAGTCAAACCCAAAGGACCAATGTGTTCCCCAAACATTGCAGCATTTGAGCATCTTCTGGCCACCAAGCAGCCTCTTGGCAGATATAGATTTGCTGTGATTTCTGATTTACTACAGGTAAGCAGGGAAAAAGAGATTATATGACTTCTGAAACCTCTGAGAAAGATAGCAAAACATGATAATACTCACACTAAGGGAGAACAGTACAGAGGGAACCATTCAGCTCTTCTTCTTCTGTGACTTTTTTAAAGGGTATGTAAGGTCTGAAACATAGTATTTGCTGCGTGATGGAGGGAAGGCCTGGGAGGATGACTCTTACTGCTAGCTATGTGGCCGATTACAACGCATTCCTCCATCTGAGGGAGAATAAGCACAACAGCAGTGGTGTTAATGTAGTTTTGTCCAAAGAACAACCTATTATAACAGCAGTTTTACGGAATTTTGCTACTGTGCATTCTTCCTTGAACCTGTCAGCTGTCTGCTGCAGTCCACATCTGTCCATTATCTAAAGAGTTTTTTTCTCTCTTGTTCCGTAAGCACAAATTCTTTATGCTATTCTCTTTGAAAACTGCACATGGCCATTATGGTTTATAAATTTTAACATTTTACATTATTAACTTCTTTTATGCTACCTCAGAAATTTGCCTACTTTTCAAGCTGTGACTATAAAAACAAGTCCTTCTGTCACTTTTTAAAATAAAAACCTTTGTATCTACCTCCTGAATTTCACATGAGCAGGATTTTCTCTGGACTGCTCATAGAATCATAGAATCCTTAGAGTTGGAAGGGATCTTTAAAGGTCACCTAGTCCAACTCCCCTGCAATGTACAGTGACATCTACAGCTAGATCAGGTTGCTCAGAGCTTGGTCCAGCCTGACCTTGAATGTCTCCAGGGACAGGGCTTCCACCACGTCTTTGGGCAACCTGTTCCAGGGCTTCACCACCTGGATTGTTAAAAACTTTTTCCTTAAATCTAACCTAAATTTCATCTCTTTCAGTGCAAAGCCATTCCCCCTTGTCCTATCACCACGGACCCTGCTAAAGAGTCTGTCCCCCTCTTTCTTATAGCCTCCCTTTAGATATTGAAAGGCAGCTATCAGGTCACCTTGGAGCCTTCTCTTCTCCCGGCTGCACAGCCGCAGCTCTCTCAGCCTGTCCTTGTAGGGAAGGTGTTGCATCCCCTGGATCATTTTTGTGGCCCTCCTCTGGATGTGCTCCAACAGGTCCATGTCTATCCTGTGCTGAGGACTCCACATCCGGACACAGTACTCCAGGTGAGATCTCATCAGTGTAGAGTAGAGGGGCAGGATCACATCCCTCACCCTGATGGCCATGCTGCTTTTGATGCAACCCAGGATTCTGTTGGCTTTGTGGGCTGCAAGGGCACATTGCAGGCTCATGTCCAGCTTGCCACCTGTCAGTACCCTCAAGTCCTTTTCAGCAGGGCTGTGCTCTGTCCTTTCATCCCCCAGCTTATATTGATAGCAGGAGTTACCACGGCCCAGGTGCAAGACCTTGCACTTGGATTTGGTGACCCTCACAAGGTTTTCCTGTGCCCACTGCTCAAGCCTGTCTAGGTCTCTCTGGATAACATCCCATCCCTCAGGCATGTCAACTACAAAACACAGCTTGGTATCATCTGCAAACTTGCTGAGGGTGCACTCGACCTCGCTGTCAATGTCGTTGATGAAGATACTGAAGAGTATCAGTCCCAGCACGGGTCCCTGAAGGACCCCACTCAGGGCTTTTGGGGAAGTGGTAAAAGGAATTAGTGTTTTCATCACTGGCTTTCAGACAAGTTTATCATCTTATTTTAATTAGTTTCTTAAGTAGTTTGGTCTTTTTGAAGGCTTCAGTGAAGTAGTAGAAGTCACAGAACTTCATCTGAAACTATGCCCCGTTCTCTTGTTACAAGCGTTAAGACAGCAATAGAAAGTCAAAGATCAGTGCGTATTTTCAAGGACTCAGTGTGTCAAGGACACAGTGCACAACTTTTTTGGAAAGATCCCACATTCTTCGGCTAAGGTATATCCTGCTCTACTTAGACCAATTAACTCTAAGGTTACTTTGATGCATATATTTTAAAGGTGGGTAATTATAGAAAAAGTAAACATGTATTGTGATACGGTATACGTTTTACCAATGAGGAGGATGTAGAAGAGAAAATCTTTCATTATTATGAACTCAGGTTTAGCATTATTTGTAGTCTTTCTACTCTGGAGTGTTCAAGTTTGCACTGTATGGAATTCATGCAGAGGCAACACAAGAGATATGCTTTGGATCTCATATTAAGCTTCACAACACTGGAATTTGACCAACCTCGAAAAAAAAAGACTTTACCATGTCCAAGATTTACCAAGTTCATCCAAATGTAGCATATTTTTCTCTGACTTATATGATTTCTCTGTCACTGCAGCCAGAAACAAATTATTTAAAACAAGCACATATCACTATGAAACACAATTACTAGATCTTTTAATGAAACAAATTCTGTATAAAAGCAATAAAAGAACCAAATGCAAAAAGTCATCTTGATAAATATTTCTAGTATACATTATGGGCATATTACTTTGTTAAAATTTTTCTCTTCTGTTTCCTCTGTTTCATCCAATCCATTTTGTGTAAATTTTCAATTTGTTTCACTCTGTGTTCCCTTAGGAGACTTTCTCTGAGTCATCTTACTTATTCATTTCTTAAAAGGCTATTTATGTTCAAGCAAGGTGTATATTCAGTACTTCAATGGTTCATCAAATTTGGAAGAAGATGAAACAAGATTGTTTACTGTTACTAAAATGCCTTTATTTTACTGCTTGTTTTGAGGACATTTACTATGGTACATGAAATATTAATCTATTAGCATCTTACTTCACAATCTGTCAAGAGTGTTTTCTTATCCAAGAGTCTAGGTAAGCTGCAAATAGGTTCAAGTCAAGATGGATATAACAGGCAGCATTCCTTAGGATGCTGTAGTTGGTTAAAGAAAACTTTTTAAAAATTCTCCATACCCTGGAGGTAGAATTTGTCAAGATGCTCACGTAATTGAAATTTTCTATGGCTGTTAAGAACCAAGAGAATAGTAGTTCTTCTCTCTAAATGAAATCTCACTGCCAGATTTGTATGACATTTCATGATCCAAGCTTAATTTGTTATACATTGTTCCCAGAAGGTGAGATGAGATTACATGGAACCATACATTAGTTAGAAGATTTATTTTACACTTACCCACTCAAAGTTCCTTTCTAGTTATTCAAACATAATAGAGCAATCTTGATTAGTTAATCTCCCTACATCAGCGTTTTTTTCCACAGAGCACTTCACAGAAATGTTTTAAAATTTCACCACAATTAAAAAAGCAATTAAAAAGGATTATCAAAATCAAAGTTGATCTTTAATTACTGCCTATATCTAGATCTTTATTCCATGATATACCAGATAAAATACTCTAAAAATGCTTTGTTAATAGCTTTTTATTACTGAGAACATAAGAAATTTCAGTCTTTTGAGGCTCATCCCATTTTCAACTTCATTTTCAGGTTGTCATCTAAAACTTTATTTCCATCAATCTTTCATTATTATAGCTGAGTAAACCATTCCTTTATCTGCTGCTCACCATAAGAATAGGCCACCTTGCAATGACTCAAGGAATGTGTTCAAAGCACAGCTGTAATTTCTCCTATGAAAAATTACTCCATTTTAGTGAGCAAATATCTTCTGGCATCTGTTCAGTTATGTCTGCCTATGTGAATACCTGCAATCTATTTTTGATTATTTGGACTTCCAGAAGCATTGTAAGGCCATCGTTTTTTTTTTTTTTGTTTGTTTGTTTGTTTGTTTTTCTCAGACCAGCACTGTCACAATGGCATGTGATAAGTCTATACAGTTTTACAGATTTTGTTGCAAAATAGTTGTTATCAAACAGAAATGGTAACAGAATAGCAGAGCATCTCCAAGGATGATTTTAGCCTAAATAACCTGACTAGTTCTATTGTCCAAGTGAGCTTTCTGGGAAGTAAAATAAACTTTGATCTGTTTTGTTTTTGAACATATTCACACTTAAGATTATGTCAACAATGAAAAGTTCTTCAGCTTTTCACTGATGTTCTGCTTCTGTTAAGAATGATGGTGTCGTATTCATAAGGAACGTAACTTTTAATCTGTGTTGTCTACTCCACAGAGGACACCGTGGTAAGAAATATCCAGTATCTACAGTATAGATTCTGTCTTTAGGCTGTTCTCTGGTATCATCTGCCTATTGTTTTCATTATCTACAGAATAGCAGATCAACTCTTACCTCATTCTGGTTCTTGTTGTTGATATTTTATAGAAGGATGCTTTCTGCTTATTCTTTGTATCCCCAATAGCAGTACTTCAGCCTGTTACTTATCTTTTCTAATTTTACCCTGACTTAGTCTATTCTTTTATTCCTATATATTAGTTTGTCCTTTAATATAGTTTCCTTGAGGAGCCATCAACTTTCCTCCTGACCTTTCATTTTTCCATGAGATCTTATCTCCCAATTCTTTTACTTTATTGAACCTACTTCTTTGTATTAGTTTTTTTCTCCTCCCTTCTTATGCACTGTGTAGTCTGTTATTCCTTGTGCACTCTGCCATTGTGTGTTGTCTTCTCTCCTAGTTCCTTCACCAATAATGACTCCGTCTGCTTTTTCACAATTACTTGTCAAAAATTGTCACTGACACATCCCATGAGATACCTGAGCAATGTTCTTCCTATTCTATTTCCTCCTTTAGAAAGTTGACTCTGATTGTGAAAAATACATAAAAGGCAAGGTAAACATATACAGAGGTGTCCGTTTTTTTTTCAGGAGTGTGGAATAATTATTGGAGGTGACTTGTTGAGATCTCCCATCTCTAAGAGAAGGTATAATATTGAGGAAACCTTCAGGTTGGAATACAGTGACTATGCAAAGAATCTGTTCTATGGTAGTTCCCTTAGCAATATAATCTGCAACCTCAGGTGTTAGCAACACCAGGGGAGCTTGGTTTGCTTACTCTAAGAGAAACAACATGGACAGTGAAGCAGGGTGAAAACATTACGGTCAGGATCTGTGATACCACAAGGATGGGAACTTGGTGGTAGCATGGAGTTGATAAAATGCATAGTTATTACCCTGAGACAGCCCTGAGCCAGCATTTTTCTATTTTCTGTCAAAAACACAATCCTGGGTGAATTTTGCTTAGTATAATTTCATTATAATACCAAAATACATCTCCGTCCCAAAGGCTACCTGCCTCCAAGGTGCAACCAGCCCTCACTGAGCATGTGCTCTGGATATTTCAGCCTATGCCTTTAAAAGCAAAAAGTGAGAAGATTTTACACCAATTGCACCAGAATTATGTATGACTAGAGTCTCTCAAGCTCCACATGACAGTAAGAAAATAATATAAAAATGGCTTAAGAAAGGAAGAATTTTAGGCAATATACCGTCACAGATAAGTCGTGTGGACATCACTGACTTCTGGGATCAGTCAACAGGCTAAGCCTCTCTTCCTCCTCATAGGGACAACTATTGGGTGAGATTTGCACGCTTGGTTGTACCAAGCACTTCCTCAGGAAACTTAGAAATCTGTATTAGAGTTACTTTATAATACAGCACATTTGTGATTGGCTGAATTATTCACATTGTTGGTATTCACACATGCTCTGTGAACAGTGTATTTATCACAAGTAATCCAAAAGAATCTGTAATCTGTGGCTTCAATAAACAGCACTATTCATTAATCTGGCTGTGGGGGTTCTCACTGAACGCAGCACAACTCACAGAATTGCAAGGTTTGGAAGTGACCTCTAGAGATCATTGAGTCCAACCCCCAGCTCCTTAACGGGGGCAGCGTTAGCTCATTGGACGTGACTAGATCGAAGGTGCGTCGTGCTGTTTGTGTATCCGTAATCGTGATAGTTCTACATATTGAGCATGACTGGATTTACAGCACCAAACTGGGTATCACTGAGAATCAAAGCCCACCTGTACCCTGCCTCTCTGCTATCTGAGGACAAGCTGGAACACAAGGGAGATTATTTTCTGCCAGCTTCTTTACTCTTTATTTCAACAAGAAGGTTAAGTAACAAAAGAAGTTCTGATTTCATGCTGATGAGCACCCATCATTTTAAGGGTCTCACCTTTCAATGTTTCCATAACTTTTTATTGTCACTAACTTTTTATTGTTTAAACAGTTTATCATTTAAAAATAGGCAATATCTTCTTTCTTTTCTCACAGAATGTCCATATTTTTTTTGAAAAAATATGGAAAGTATGGAAAAAATTTTGAGTCACTGTAATTGAAACTTCATGTTGTATTGAATAAGCTTTCATGATGTACAGAAAATTTCTGTTACTCTCTATTATGTAAGAAGTAAGGACATGCTAGTGAATGCTGAAGAACTTGTGGTCTTCGAGTCCAATCAGTATTACAATCTCAATATCTAAATTAATTCTGGACACCTGGAGTAGAAGTCAGTTTCAAATTTGAATGCCTGTGCATAGAGCTGGATCTTACTCATCACAACATGAGCAACTAAAAGACATCTGGGCTTAATTCAGTTTGTACATATTGATGTACAGTGCTATTTGAGATTTCTTAGGTCATCCTAGCAGGTGTGCAGTTGTTAGTCTAGAAAGATGTCACTCAACGGTAGCCCCTGTATTATATCTTCCAGCTCCAGTGTAATTTCCTGAATATACTGTGGCATCTCAAATTATACTAGACGTTTTTTATACAGAACTGAATCAAGTCTTCTTACATCTGGGCTTATAGCTAGGCTCTTGCTGCAGCAATAATACCAACAGATTGTTTCACTTATTATATATTCACGAATATGTGCTTCAACAAATTATGTACTTACAAAACTTCACAGTGGCTGAATGTTATGAGTCTTCTTTCTCTATGTCAATCTTAATTGAAACTAGCTAGTGGCTTCAAAATCCATTGGAGAAGATTGACAGATACATGCATATCCCATTGGAGTTCATTTATTGAGCAAATAAGACTTATAAGCCATTAAAAATCCTTTGTCCTGATTTCTAATCTAATGGTACACAAGGACTTATAGTAAGTTTGTTAGAATCAAATTTACACTGTATAACCAAAATTGCTTTAACATATGAGTGTGACTAGATAGATTTGTCTCCAGCACCATCTCACTGGAATGACACAGTCCCTCTCATTTTGGTAGCAATAGTGAACCCAACAGCCCTTCTGAATTCCCTCATAAATCTATACGAGGTGAATTGAAGACAATTTTAAAATGTAGATTTTGAAATGTAATCTCTTGTGAAAATTACTAAGTATTCAATCAATACAGTAGAAATGAGAAACCTCAATTTCTCCTAATGAGAGTCTATGAGAAACAGCAAGTAATTCAAACTACTACAATGCTAAATAGATTTTATTCCAGCTTTGGAGATAAAATTTCATGCAATCTGTACTATGAAGCGATACTAGGGAACAAGCTGAAGCTTTCAAACGTGGAAAAAATGTTTGTGGCTCCTGGTTTGGGAGGAGTTATGTCTGACATACAGAATGAGTTAAATATATGGTTTTTTATTAAAAAATGCAGCTTCCCCTCTACAAAATCACAGCACTTATTCCTTAAATGAAAAATAAACTTTTGGACTTCGAGAATTTTAAAACAAGACCTCTAAAAACATTTCATCTGTCATTAGGGCTATTTTTATTACAAACAATTTTAGTCATAAAATAACACACATTTTGAATATCACATGCTGTTCAACTTCAATGGGATCTCATACACAGATAATAGTAAAAGCTTATTTTTGTTATTTTAGGGCATGTTATTATTTTTGTATTTATTTTTCCATTCTAAAAGTTTGCTTTTCAGCAGAGATTGATGATTTCTTTCTATTCCAAACAATTTCTGCGACAGCTTCGTGCCCCCTCATCACTCAGTGGAACTAATGTTTCAAGAAAGAATACAATCATTTTCTCACAGTGCATCTTCTGACTGTCTGGCAGGATGGTTGGCCTCCATGACATCTGAGTAAGCCTCAGCTTCACTCCTATTAGGAATAAAAATACGACAACTACTTTCAGTGGACTTAAGCGTGTATCTAACGTGACAAAACTACATGGCTGAGTTAATGGAGTCTGATTCTTGCCTCAATGACTTCATTGCTGTGCTTTTGCATAAAACCACCATTTTGAATTTCTAGTTTTGTAATATTTTTTTTCTGAATGTGTACCTTCAAGATATTTTATCCTAATATTATGTAAGCTATTTAAAAAACATATTTTCATGCTAACATGCTGTTTTGCATATAAAACTACTATGGGAATATATGGCAAAAACTACATACACATGAATATGTTTAATAATGTGTCAACATGTTAAATATTCTAAGAGCACGTACACATCCTACTCAGTAGTTGATTTTCTTCTAAATAATAAAAGATCTATTTTGTGTATAACTGGAAAAAAATCAAAAAATGAGAGTATAAAAATCAATATTGATATCACTGGAACTAAATTATTATTTTGTTTAATTCAAGATTATTACTGCCCCAAAACTCCACATTGTCAGTTAATTTTGATTTCTTAAAAAGAAATGGTGATTGCATGCTTATGTGAGAGATACTAAGGATGAGGTTCAGGACATCAGGTTACAAAAATCTAAAAGCTGTGCATCTGGATCTCCTCTATGCATCTAGGGCTTGACTATCCTGCCTCAGAGTAAATGCCAAGAGATGTGTGAGGTACTCTACAATATCTGCCTAACTTCCAACTGTTTTCTCAAATGGGCAACTTTTCCAGATCCTGCATCCCATCTCCCAGCCCTATGTGAATATCTGGGAGACTTTCAAATGGCACTAGACGCTAACTTTGGGCAACTTTAATGCAGACTTTGTTTCCAAAATGCTCTAGTAAGAGCTGGTATAAGGTTGGACCAAGAATGTGAAGTTGTGAGTCATTTTATCTTATTCAAATATCTTACTCTACATGTTGGAACCCCTGAATGTTAGATATCTATACAAAGGAGCTGGATGTCTGAGGTCAATAAGAGTTAGAAAAATAGCAGGAAAAAGAGGGAAAAGAGTAGAAATGAAGTCAGCATATAATGATAAGAATAATTATATAATGAGACTTCTCTAAAGTTCTTCAGAGTGGGAAAGACAAAGAGAGCAATTAGTCTCAAGTCCTCATTTTGAGACATTAGAGAAAGTCATGAATCATTACATTATACTACAGAGGTAACTCTGAAAGTAATGCCTCCTATTTATTTCCATGGAAAATACAACAGATTTAAAGACCATAATAACACTAGTTGATAGAGCAAATGCTCAGCTACAAAACATAGTCACCACCATTAGCCATGCATTTTTGCCAGCGATGAACAAGAGCCTGCTTGCTGTGCTCATAAAAATTTGTACCAGCAAAGGTGACCCACTATTGCTGTTGCCACTGCTGAAATGCACCACCCACTGCCTCACTGTTCTCACAACCACTGTTTGGTCTCCATAAAAATTCAGCAAACATTGGTGAATGTCAATGGGTGCCGTTTTTTCCTTGTGGAGGAATTCAGTGACACACTTTTCTTCATATGTGATTCCATGACAGACTGTCCCTCTGTTGCCATCTGTCGCACAGCAACAAAATGTAACGGAATACTGTCAGGGAGGTTCAACCACTGCTGCCATACCACCAACATCCATCTCTGACGTTGTGGGACAACATAATAAGACAGGAGGCATTACTTTCAGAGCAGCCACTGTACATCCTAATACACGCAAGACCAAAAGCTCAACTTTTGCCCTGCAGCCCTTGGAGTTTGTGGGACTCTGAATCCAACTTGTTTAGACTAGTGCAAATTGATATATCCAAATCAATAAATCCCTCACTGGCCTCTTAGCTCCGTCTGAACTCATTCAGATCTCAGTCACACTGAACCTCTACCAAGGCAGTGCAAGTATTAGACAAGTAACAAACCTCAAGGCTAGGTGAGGTTTTTTTTGAAGTGACAGCCCAGTGAGGACTTCGTCACTGAGTTTTATTAAAGTCACTCTCCTGTCCAGCAAAAGTGTTGGGCCATCGGTATTTTCAGATTTGCTCTCATCCAGGAATTTGATGCTGCAGCAAGACATGAAATCTTAATGTTCTTAAAATCTTTCCTTTTTAATATCTCGATTCTTAATTATTTTCAGATTAATTTCCAGCTTATACATAAGGATGAAATTTGGCTTGTGACCTATAACCCTAAGCATGTTGTAATTCTGTTACCAATCTCCTGATTTCATGGCGAGCTTAACAAGCACCATATGTGAAGCACAGTGTTCCTCTGTGTTAATATAGCTTAATAATCCAGGGAATCTCCCTGCTACTATCCTGCTTTGTGACACCGTCAGAAGCTCAACAACGGCAATACTGAAGTTTTCTGTAATGTCTTTTCTGTATCTATGGTCTCAAGGCTGCAAAGGACCCTAATGTACTGTGCACCCATGCTTCAACTAGTCCAGAGCATGCTCAGGCTGAAGTGTGTTGAGCAGCATGAAGGAAAGAGCAAGAAAGAGCTTTAGTTTCATGGCAACCTCACGCTGACTGCACCCTTTCAACCAAGGCTTCAGTCTCACAAGCCTTCCATGTTCATACTTGATTTTTTTCCTCTTATTCTTCCTTGCTTCATGTTCCCACCTCTGGGATGCTGTATGGCCATGTAGTGAAGATGATTGCTTCTAAAATTCATCAAGTGTGGTTTGGAAAACTGAAGTTCTGGCATTATATTTAAGCTGGATGCATGACTAGGCCCACTACACAGTGTGGCTTGAATGACGTTTATGCCAGCATGAGTTTTAGTCCCTTGGCTTTTAGTTGGTGTCCCTCCTCAGGTGATGCACAAGGTGGATGCTGCCTTCTCCTAGGCCTTGCTGTTGCTATTACCATGCAATTGAGCTCAGACTCAACTAGCTCCTGGTGTAAGGACTTCCAAATTGCTTGTTGTGGTTTGAGCCGGCAGGCCTGGAAACACCACACAGCCTTTCACTCACCCCCCCCTCCTCCCAGCTGGGATGGGGAAGAGAATTGAGAAATAAGGTAGAACTCCTGGGTTGAGATAAAACTATTTACTAACAGAAAAGAAAAATAGAATAAAATAACAGTAATGATAATTATACACAAAACAAGTGATTGTACAAAGCAATCGCTCACTGACCACGACCGATGCTCAGCCAATCCCCAAGCAAACGGGCCCTCCCAGCTCACTTCCCTTCCTTATTTTACATGATGTCATATGGTATGGAATATCCCTTTGGTCAGTTTGGGTCAGCTGCCCCATTCTTGTCCCCTCCCAGCTCTCTGAGGCCCCTCCCAGCCTCTTCACTCTCCTAGCAGAGACATACAAATGCCCTTGATTCTGTTCAATGCTGCCAGGTATTATCAGCCTTGTTTACCTTCTAGAACCAAAACACAGCTTTGTAGCAGACACTGAAAGTTTCAGTTAGAAACAAAGACATTGCTCAAACAGAGTTAAAATAGCTCACACTGGAGAAGACTAGGCATTTTGGAAGTGAGAGCTTCTCAGATCTCCAATACTGACTCTGACTTGAGACAAGAATAATTAATAGCGGTAATGGTGAGGTCAGCATGCAATATCATTTTAAATGGAGAAATGCATTTGGCCAGACACCTTCATCAACACAGCTGCTTGACCCCAAGACAATGATATTCATGGGACTATGTCTGCTAACTTCAGAGGGTTTTGTGGATCATGCCTGATGGGCATGCCGTGTTTTCTGCTGCTGGAAGGCAGATTGATCTTATTTGGTGGAAATAACTTTTAAATCACCAGCAGTTCCCCCTCTGAATATTATAGGTTTTCCCAATAAGCTCTGCTATCCTGGACCTGTTCCCTCCTTTAGGAAGGTCTCAATTTTTGGTGCTTGCCTCAGACTTTTCTGAGGCAAGGACTTTTCCCTCTTCTCCTACTACCAGGCTTGCCAGGTCTTGTCCTTCAAAAAATTCCTGTTCCAACACCAAACATAGAACTTCACCACCCTGACTAAACACTTAATGCTTCCTTAAGCCCATATATGGAATAGCTCTCACAAAATTCCATGGATCTAGAATACTGTCTGAGAATAAGCTTCAGTTCTAAAGGTTTGCAGGTCTGTGAGGGAGACAAAACATTATGTTTGACAGATCTTTGCAAATGTGGGCAATTACAGATATAAAAATCCTCCTTAACACCATTGAAATTCTCTGTGATCTGCTGCATTCATGATTCCAACCTATAGACCATAGGACTGAAAAGGCTTCACTAATGATTTCTACATTGGACCAAATGATATCCCTGACAAAAACGTAATCCCAGGAACCCTCACTCATTTCCACTTGTCACCATCGGGGCCACAGACTTGCACAGATCAGCCAACACACTCCTTCAGACCTGCACTTATGTTTCAACAATAAAAGCCCAAATGCAGAAGGTTTTTTCTCCCTCTCCTCCTTCCCAAATGCTACTGATCGTCCTATTACCATGGCAACCAACTCCTGCTGGCATGATCAAGAAAAAACCTGATTTGGGATTTTAATTAATTGCTTGGAAATGGAAATGTAACAGTGACTGGCAGTTCAACTAAGCACGTTTGCAAAGTGAATAAAAATAGAGTTTCTGAAATACTTGAAATTGTTTCACTGGATATAACCCACATTTTTTACTAGACACCTTAATTTATTCTGCTTCATAAAATAAATCTGCCAAATGTACTAAGCCATTTTGTCAACACAAATCATTTTGGCAAATACTTTAATCCTTCTTCTTAACAAAATGTATTGTATTAAAAAAAAATCTAACCCATCAGTATAAATCCATAGGTTTCATCTGAACATACGCCTTTTTTACCAGTAGGTCACATTTATAAAAGGCTTTCATCTTGTCTTCACAAAAGAGGATGTACTTCTTTCGATGCACGTGATCTCTCATTAACATTTACGGCAGTTACACCCCCATGTTCAGCAGAGAATGGAATAGAAACAGCTTTCAGTTGATTTTTTTTTTTTTATCCCCAGTCTCTCTGTCTTCAAAGAAAATCAAGTGGTCAATGTTTGCATAAACCACTGCCCTCTTCTGGGTGCTATCAGCACTTCTGAGGTGGATGGCAGAGGTCCTGTGTTGCTGAGTCCAGAAACAGCTCCATTTCTTTCCTAATTTCTTTCCTGATCGGGAAGATGTCCTTACTCTTTCTGTTCAGTTCTGACTGCCTGCAGTTTTTCACCATCATGCTACATGATTTAGGTCTTGGTGTTTCAATCTTTTGATTATATGTATATATATATGCATACATACAGCCCTTTTTTGTTAAAGAAATAGAGATTGTGGAGGATTTTGAAGCCCTGCATCACACATAAAATTGGATGTACATTTCATTAGCTACATTGAGCTCTTCAGGGAGATCCCCACCTTCAAGTGTTGGTCTTGCAGGAAAGATAAATAGAATAAATATAATTGAAAACATGTCGTGGACGCTTTCCAGCGACAACACGATAATGCTGCACATGGAGACAAATGTTTCCATGACATTATTATTATTCCTTATTATTCACAAAGATCACATCATCTTGGTGGAATTAGAAGCCTTGCACTGCTAACAGCTGCCTTACCTTCCTTCTTAGGGATTTTAGCTTTCCAGCTCCTTTTAGTTTTTACATCATACAGTCTAATAATGTCTGACAACCAAAAATGTGAGCAATTTTACCTTAACTTGTTCATTTTCACCTATTCACTAATTTTCCTCCAATCAGCTTTTGTCTGGCTTCCAGATTTACAATACTCTGGAATTCCTGTTACCAACTCAACAAATTCACATTGCAGGATTGTATTGCTGACTCAGAAGTTACTAATCTTCATTATTCGCTGGCTTGATTACATTTGAGATGTGACTCTTCTTGCCAGTTTTCACACATTTGCAATGTTGCTCATTAGTAAACATTACTCAGTCAGCCTCTGAACTGTACTCCTCATGGCAGACAAGCTCAGAGAACAGAGAGCCGTGTTGGATGACCCGAATTGAGGTTAATGGACTATCTTTAAAGATTACACCGCAGGGCTGGAAGGTGTCCTGGAAAGGTCATCTCATTTTCAGTCTTGGGCAGTATTTATTCACCATTCCCCTTTCTTCTCCTTTCTCCTGTGACATCTTTAAAATGGATGTAATAATTTCCATTACTGGAACATATTTCAGAAGCTAAATATCATTAAGGCAGTAGAAATTGTGACGTAAAATGAAAACACAAGAAAGCTGGTGGCTATTTATCTCTTCAACTCTATCATCTACAGGTATTTCTAAGGCAACTATCTCTGTGTTATCTAAGCACTGCAACATAATACAATCATTCGCAAGTTGTATCTAAGTGCAGTGGGTTTTACTTATTAATAACATAGCACTTATCTTCAAAGTGTTTCACAAACTAATTAATTCTCACAGCACCTTCTCCCTGTCAGGCAGGTGAGACAACTATTATTCACATTATACATATCATCATGATTATTACTTGAGGAAGGAAGGCTAAGTTACTTATCCTATCTCCCAAAAGAGATAGGGAGTGTTAGAAAGAGCAATTGAGTGCAGATATTAGGAAACAGGGGGTTCTGATCTGTTTTGAGACCACTCTAGCATGCCTCATGCCTGGGCAACATCACTGGAAACATCATAATTAGGTGCTTCTTTAAACACTAGCATGGTAAAACAAGATGGGATTTCTTTTTGTTCTATGAATTTATTTTTAATTCTTTTTTAAAAGGGACTTAACCAACTGGTCTGCTCCATGATGTTACATCAGTCATCATCCACATTCACTAGGCTTATGAAATGACTTACTGACTTGACTGCTTCAATTTCACGTGCTTCATTATGTTGATATCATTCCACAGCCAAGTAATTGCTGCAATAAAGCACTCCTAACTTCGGCATCTTCAAGGCAAGGAAAGACACATGGGAAGGATATTTAACCATGATGGAAAAGAAAAAAATTACAATGACAGAGCCTGCTTACTGACCCATTCTTGATAGTGCAAAGACATTTGTTCTTTAACAGACTATTTTCAACTTTAAGGCTTATCTGAAGGTATTGACATCTGATGTCATGTGAACATGCATTTAAGAACTAATTCCACTCCTCCCAGATTCAATGACCAGCTTGAATTTAGGAATATGCCCAGAGACATTGCATAACCATTGGCAATATTTAATGACATTCATCATGTAAAGTAGTCAGAGGAGATAAACAAAGATAAAGGTGTAACAGTTGCCCAAGTGAGGGAGGTCTTATTCTAATTAGCCTCATACTACGAAACAGTTTTATTGAGGATGGCCTATAAGTTACTTAAGTTCCCACTTGTTGTATAATGACAATATAGTGGGCAGAAACACACCAGATGCTTCTCTGTAGGAGAGAACCTTCTCTGGGGTACTTGCCAACAAAAACATTATGTAGCGGGATTAAAATTCATTTTAATTTTTTGCTGAAGGTCAACCTGACAGTGTAGCCGTTAAGTATATATATGCACACACACACACATCACTTTATTGCTGTAGAATTAAAAACATGAGACATTGAATATTGACACACCTGTATTCTATAAGGATGAGGAACAAACTTCAAAAGGTTGGTTTGAGTTTCAGGAAAACACTCCAAGCCTTTGAGGTAAAAATCATCTGCCCTAACATGGACATCTTAAAACTAAACAGCTAAGTCTGAGCTCATCACCCCAAGCTCCCTTTGTGAAGACAAAAGGGTACCTTCATAGTGTAATTAATCTTATCCCATCACAGTTTTCATATGGATGCACCCATTTCTCTCTGTTGACCTACACCAGACTTTGACATTTAAATTTTTGGTACAAAACTTTAGGTCAGATGAATCTTCAAAAAAAAAAAGCCTTGTATCTTCAGGTTTTGTCCAGGTTGTTTCACAGCTGATTGGTGCTGATACAGATAAGGTAGAAAAGAGTTGAAAAGGTTTTGGTTTTGTATTTTTTTCACTGCTTCTCTCTTCAGGTAGGACAGAATTTCAGAAAAAAAAAATAGTACAATAAAAGAAAGGAAGAAATGCCTTATTTTTTGAAAGATTCAGGCAGAGTTTGTGATATTCTATGATTTAATGAAAGAGGGTCTTGCTGGCAGGACATTTTTCATTTGATATTTCTTTACCGAGCCATGATATACAAAAGTCTATTTTAGCAGGTGAGTAATGTCTTTGACTTCAGGAAGATCACACAGCCAGTGAAAGTTGAGAACATACATAAATGTTTTCAGGATCAGGCACATATAAATTAGTTAGAATTACATATTTAAATACCTCTGTGGATCTTGGCCTTTGTTCATAATCTTCCTCATCTGAGGCTTCAGTCTGTAGCCTTCAGAGAACTTGATACCAGACTTATATTTTCTGTCTGGAAGGGTGATGCTGAAGGTGGAAGGGAGAGGGAAGCAAAGGAGGTTTACAGTTTTGGCTGGTCTGTATGATCATGATTTTATTGGCAAGATTTTTAGATTGTTCCTGAGATATTCCTATTTATATAAAATTGCTGGAGACTATTTCAAAAAAAAATAGTGGTGAGTGTGTGTCAGGAGAGCTCTGAATTTTGAAAGGAGATTAAGGTGCTCTTCATATTTCTATGCATTTATTTAAATAATGCGCAGAAACTTGGGCAAAAAAAGCATAAAAACATCTATTTCTACACAAGCTATTTTGTCACTACTGAATGTGTTTCAATTGTAAAGGATCTTAACTGTATAGAATCAACTTTGCAAAGTGTTTTCATATAAGAACTCTCTCTTCTGCACAGCGCTCAGAACAACAACAACAAAGTACTAAAAACAAGATAATAGCCACCAAAAGAAAAAAAAAATTGTGCCCAGATCAATGGAAAGAAGAGGAACCAAAATCATTCATTCACCTTCATTACATAGAAAATATTTTTTCTTCTCAGATTTTTCTCTCCATTTCAGAAGAATCAGGCCTTGCGAAGAGTTCCACTCCACCCCCTGACACACACACCACACTTTCTTATATCTCACTTTTCAAATGAGAACTACAAGCTCGATGGAAAACAATAACATGAAAGCAATGAATTCTTGTTAATGTACCCTGGGTGGGCTATCTCTCAGGTGAGAAAAAGCACACTGCAAAGCAAATAGCAAATACCTGAAGTGACTTTTGCTTGTTTGAGTCTATCACCCTTAGGGCTGTGTTCTTTTGGCTAGGGATATCTGTTGATCTTCCCTCTTAACAGTAATTATGCCAGACAGATTTTTGGCTTTCAGTACTGCTCCATAGGTAACATAAATCATACAAATTATTACCACAATACTAAACTGTAATTACCCACAGACCCTGACATGCCAAAAGGTGTATTAATTTGATAATATAATAAATACTTTACTGCATAAAACTATAATTATTTCTTCAAAATTGACACTTATACCAGTTTTCATTTTTTTTTTTCCAGCAGGCAACTCAGTAGTGTATTAACCAATACCAGAAATTCTATTTAAATTCAATGAGATATATTAAAATATAATTTGGTAGACTGTGAAAGGTCTTTCTTAAAGCTAAAAGTCACTTGTATTAGTTTGCTTTTGGATATTATAATACCTAAAGCAATAAATTATTCAGTAGTTCAAGAGGAAAAAAAATATCCAACAAGAAGCCCAGGAAATGGGAACAATATCAAAAAAAACAATATCAAAATACAATAAATATGGAAAATAATTTATAAATCAATGAAAAAGTCTTATTTAAGTTGCTTTAAATAATACTGGAACAAATGTTGACCCTATAGGATAAAATTCTACTTTATTTGCATGAAAGGGTTGACAAAACATATCGATGGGAAAGACCAAAGTCCAAATTCTGCAATTAGATGGGTGTGGATGCGCAGATGAACCCTGGCATGGCTCCTAAATATGTTTTAACCAGTGACTGCCTAATGCAAAATACATAAACAAGATAGAGAAGAGTGGTCATAATACAGACCTGCTCCTTCTCAGCTAGGTAGCCAAACTGCTACAAGATCAAGTCAAGTTCCCATTTTCCATTTTCTTTGCATTTTTCTTCTTCTTCAATGTAATTTCAAGCTTGTTGGAAATTAGTCTTAAATGTAAAATGCCTTCTTAAACTCAAGGAAGAAGTGTGCTCAATTCTCCCTCCTTCTGATGGACTTTAACTTCTGGATACTGTGCAGAATCAGTCACATACCTTATCATTATGATATGCTGAACTGATACTTAAGTACTGAGTGTTTTTGTGATGTTCTCTTCTTTAGTTTGATTTTACTATCAATATTTAAAAAAGTAAAGCTAATGACAACAATTTTCATAAGTATTTGTTTCCAGCTATCCTCTAATGAGCCTATTGTCAGTGATTTTTCATGTTCTTTCCTCATTATTTTTCCCATTTGTACTTCTGCTTGCAAACGGAAAAGTTAAAAAAAAAAAAAAAAAAAGCCAGAGAGAGAGGGAAAGAGAGAGTATCAAAGGAAAAAGGAATATTGAATTTTATTGAATTTATTTCAAGTTTTCATTCCTGGGTGGTATCGCTATCATTCAACTTCATGTATTTACACTTTGATATTTGAGTATGAACGCATTGCCGCAGATGTCCTATGTATTCAAAGGACAGCTATAGGCATCTTTGGAAGAGGGATCTTCTTTCTACAAGTTCTTCCATTAGTGAAAATGCAGACTGCAGTGTCTAGCTCAGCATCAGAGATGAGCATCTCACCCAGAATTTCTGTTTTATTCTCATTAGTGAAATAGAAAATATATAGAGATGACAGAATTAGTCAGAAGAAAAATATGAGGAATAGGGACAAAGGGAAAGAGCTAAAGTTTAAAAAAAAAATAAAATAGGTTCTGTTCTTCAATTGAAATAAATATATAAAAGTGTAAATGTATCTGTTGAAGGAATTGAAAATGTTCCCTTTAAATGGTGTTTTTGTTTCAAAATACTTGAAAAGTGTTTAATAAATTGTTTATAGATGAAGAGATACTTCGGTATCTAAAACATTTGGCAGGGAAGCAGAAGACTACATTTCAATATCCTTGGCTGATACAGACTTTTACTGAGAAGGGATTTATTCTCTGTCTACCTGCCTGCAAGATAAATATGTTGTCATATCCAAAGACTGTTGGAAAGATAAGTATTTTGAAGATTCCACATTGTGGGAAATGAAACCATGCAAAATAGTGAAAATGTCCTTTTATATGTAAATATTTACTCAGCTTCAATGTAAACAGTCTGAATTAGCTGAGTTCCTGGGTTCCTTCTTAGGGTCAGTGAGTACGGCTACTGTGTGACTTTCTCATTAGCTTGAGTAACTGTTTTGCTAATGCTCTTCTACTGAGCAAATGGAATGAGGCAAATAGGTCAATGTGCTAAGCGCTTGGAAAGAATTCTTAGTCTGACCTGTTAGGTGCATTATATAAATCTATATTAACGTGGTTCTCCTTGTTCACCTATCAGGAGGACATTAAGGTCTTTGACAGGGCTTCTTGTGACATTCATCCTGGTGGGACAAAGTGGTGAATCATTTTTCCTCTGCAGGAAGAAAAAGAAGTTTTCCATGAAAGTGTTGTTATTTTCAGCGAAACATGTCCTGAAAAATCTTTTTATCTATGCTCAGATCTGGACAGAGTTACAGGACAAAACTGACAAAAGGAGAAAAGGAAAAAAAGAAAAAAATCAAAATGAAAGTTTGGTACAGAAGTTGTGAAATCAACTGTTAGGACCTAAACCTGAGACATGAAGACTATCTTGGTTAGCTTCTCAGGAAACTCCTAGTACACATTGTCTAACAAGAATCTGGATGTGAATTTCTTTCTAATAATTTTCCAAATTCTAGGCTGTATGAATGTCTTTTAGACTGACTTCTTATTCCTTCTGCTCAGAAATACTTTTGATCTCAGCAAATTGCTTGTATATATGTGCAAATTGCATATATAGACAATGGATATAAGTTACCAAAAGTCTTAACCTATTCACGTTTGTCTTAGATTTTTCCTAAGTTATTGCAGATAACATATTGATGTGTCATGTTGTTTCACGGAAATAACATCTGATATACAGCGTTGGAATTTCTTTTTCTTCTTTTCTTCAGTACTTTGGAGGAAGGAGAGAAGAAAATAAAAATGTAGTTCTGATTGCCTAAGTCTTTCCTTTTAATAATGTGTTAGACAGTCAGCAATGATGATGTGATTCATTACTTGCCTATAATGTTAAATATATATTATTAGCTGTTTCATAGTGTGATAGCTGGCAATTGGTGATATGATTCATAAAGTGCCATTGTTAAGCAAATCTGCAAATCTATTTGATTTAGGTTAAAAGAAAGGGTGATAGGTCATAAGAAGTAAAAAAAAAAAAAAGAAAAGAAAAGAGAATAAAGAAAAGACACCAACTTAATTTGCGGTTCTGTTTTTATATGAACAAGGTTTAAAGTGAAAAGCTGTTGTATACAGTTTCAGTGAGCAAGGATTTTGTAGAGAGATTAGATCAGTTACAAATTGCTAAATCTGATGACTTAGATAAAAATTTAACCAGAGGCTTTGAAAGAGGTAAAACATGTTTCCGTGGAGAAGTGATTGCCCCGTGCTTCTGAGACAGAGCTAATCACAGATGGCCACACTGACTGTACCTGCAGTAAAAACTGAACAGGGAAGAAAGCATTAATTTGAAAGAAAATATCATTTTCTCATGGAACAGACTAAAAACTCCATCTCACTCAGAAAATGCACCCTATCATCTGGGGAATCCCCAAAAACCAATCCCTCAAATTTTCTATAATGTGCTTTCTTCCATTGTAACTCTATCAGATCTGTGTTAACACCTGAAGAAATTGACTAAAACAATTATTTCCTCCTCTACAGTCTTTGTAAGATTTCAAAACCTTTTCCCATTCCACAAAAAGCCAACATCTTTAAACAGACATTTAAAAAGTGGAAGATGACAGATTTTGATCAAAGATAGCAAATATTCTCAAGTATATTCGTTCTAGACTGGTTCATATCTGCTCTTTATCTGAGCTGGGAAAGGGAATTGAACCTTCATCTTCCTTGCTCCAGCAAGCTGTGACTTGTTCATAGTGGACCTCGTTCTTCCACTCTTGTAAGTCAAAAATGAATTATAGATCTGAACTTCTCTTTCACAATAAGGGTACTGCCCATACAGGCCCATCTCACAACTGGATTTCAGTTTTCAGGAATAAGTACTACCTAATTAGAACTTCTTGTTTAGGAAACAAACAAAGCAAACAAACAAACAACAAAAGCAGCAAAAACTAAAAAAATCAAAGTAGTAAAGCAAGTCAAACATAATATTTATGTATTAATGTGAATATTCCTTTTAGTAGAGAATGCTCCTAGGGAAAGCAGTGAATACCGAAGTTGTATCAACTTGTGGAATAACATAAATGCTATTTACCACATACTTCTCTCATCTATTTGTCCTTCTATGCACTGACAAACATCTCAATTCATTTGGAGAAAGAAATTTGTATTTTCAGAGTTTAAATTGTATTAAAATAAAGGACCTAGAAATACTTCATGGAAAACTTTAAAATCATTTGTTGCTATGTCTTATTTCTAAAGGAAATGGTTTTATGTGACAAAGATAGGCCTGCAAGCTAGGAATTCCTGAGTACTGTCTCCAGCACTGGTTTGATTGTATTGCCTACGTATCACAGTGATAGGGTGATTTATTTATAAAACATAGATTAGATTAGCTCAAACAAGATTAAATTAGATAGAACAAGTCACCAAAACTCTCACTGTCTATTTCCTCATCTATAAAACAGTGATATCTGTATTTACCTATTACACGTGGTGACTGTGAGGATTACTTAATCTCCCTAAAGAATTATCCTGATTATCATTAATCTGGAACGCGCAAAACAAGTGCCGATAAGGAAACAAGCTTGTGAATGAGCTGAGGTGGAGTAGGGGTATCAAAGCAATTCTGCTGATCCTAAAGTTAAGTATTCTTGATAAAGGTTTTAAGATGGCTTCATCTCACATTAGGAATCTAAAAATTTAATGTTTAAAATAAGATAGTTGTCTAAATTTCCTCTATAGTCCAAATGAACCTAGACAGACAGCATGTATAAATGAGTCAATCATCTCATAATTGTGGAATGAATCACCTTATGAATTCTCTCCATTATATATAGAAGGAGCCTAGACAACTAATCAAGATATATTTTAGATTGTTAAAGTTATATGAGACCAAATCTACAAATTTGGTAACTCTCTTGAAAGACTACAGTCAGGTGTCATGTTCTGCCTGCAGAGGAGCAGAGTAGAATAATGGCCAATACCGGCTTACTCCTAAGTACTTGTCACCACCTTTGTGTATCCTAAAAATTTACTATTCCATTTGAATTGTCAACAAGATCATACGATAATTAGGGGAAATGTCATTCAATTTTTTTGTTAATGAAGATGCAAAATTGTATCACAATACCACCAAGTGTCACAAAATGGTTTTATATTTTTGGGGGTGGGAAGGAATAGCAGGGAAGGGCTTAGGGTAAGTTTGTGTTTCCTAGATGATGTGATCTTTTGAGAGGAGTGAGGACTTGTCCCTGGAAGCAGTCACCTCATTCCAGAGTCTTTAGCACAGGAGATCATCAGGACTCAATTCTTCCCTCTGTAATTTCTTAGCTGCTCCACTATGGTCCACCCACACAACTTTCCATCCCAGCTCTTCATTACTGAAAACTTACGTCCCCTCAATCCACAGACAAACCTTTTATTCCAGCATTAGAGAAGACTTTGCCCCTGTCAGAAGGAAAAGGGAGCATCTCCCACTTTGTCTCCTGCTCCAAAAGGGAGGTAACACATTAACAGACAGGAAAAATGTGAATTATGTGAGTCTGTGGTGGGAATAGACATAGAACAGAGGTGGGGCAAGCCATATTGCATAGATTGAGGCAGAACTGCATGCAGGTTAGTGTCACATATGCTATAATTACATCAGTGCTTGGTTGTTTGGATATAGTTTGGTGTCATGAATGTGAGCTGCAGTGTAGTCATGATGCTGCTGTATCACACAGTTCCAGGTTTGCTTAAAATGAAGATGTTTCTCCTCCAGAGCACAGTAACAAAACCTGATCAGGCAGCAGCTGTCCTGATGATATGTTAGTGTGTTGGGGGTGAGAAGTAAGAAATGTCTTGTTAGCACTGCAAGGGAGGAGACTGGAAGGGAAAAGTGAAAATAAGCAGGTGGGAACAGGCTAAGACTTACCACCTCTTAGCAAGGTTCAGCTGCAGAAAAGCTTTCAGGTTAGATCTAAAGCTTTTCTGAGTCAGTAAGAAAGCTGTTGTTGATGTAAATCATCTTACGTGGGTGAAGATTATTGGAAAGTTCCTTATGAAAGAAAAAAATGTAAAAAAAAAAAACTGCAAATATCTGTTTGTCCAGTGAGAAGCTGTTTAAAAACTTCTGTTTCTTCTTAAAAGCAATGACAAAAAAGCAATAGGATTGAGCATACTTCTATTAAAGTTATATAAACCAAAACACGTCTTTCTTTGAATTTATAATCTTAGGTTAGAAGGGAGAGAAAAAAAATCTCTCTAATCCTAAGTTCTCTCTTTGTTTTTTCTTAGCAAAAGACAACAATCTATAAAACAGCAACCACCCTCAAAAACCATCTGGAACTTGAAATAAATCCAGGCTCCCCGTGAGTAAGATCCACAAAGAAGGGTCTGCCTTCACTTATGTCGTGTACCGAACTAAGCACACTGTCAACACTTAATAAATAACGTTAATATTCACACACCTCTTCACTTCTTGGTGCTGGCTGGGACTGGAAAGAGCAGAGATTTTTCCAAATGGAAACAATGCTAAAAATTACATTTTAAAAACAAACAAAAAAACCCCACAAACACACTAAGGCTGTGCTGAAATCTTCAGTCCTTCAGTCCAACTTTGAAAACTCATTAGAAGTAGATAGTTCAGATAAGCTATGAATCCAGGTGTTTCTGTGTTTGTCTTCAGCAATATCGAGTCCAAATTTTTACTAAAAAAAATGACTGGGCTCCTAAATCTGAATTTAAACATGTAAGTAAATGCCTTGATAGGTAAAAGCATGAATGCATGCAGCTTTTCTTGACCGTAATGAGATGTTCAAGGTACTTAATGCTTTTGAAAATCAGGCCACAATTCAGCAAAGCATTTCAACATGTGTTTAACATTAAACACATATTTAATCAGATTAAAGCATATACTTAAGCACATTCCTGAACCAGCATCAATTTAAACATGTGCTTGTGATCTTTGCTAAATAAGGTTCTCACTTAAGTTTCTAAATAAGGATTTGGGAGTCTAAATTTAGTTTTTGATTTATAAAATCTTCAGTATATTTTTAATGAAATAAAATTTTAAGTGAAATGGTAAACACTTAATACCCTTATTTTATTAATCACGTTTATCAGTGTTTGACAATAAAAAAGTAATTAAAAATTCCATTCACTTAAGGAAAAGTGAAATTGTATATGGTCAAAAAATTCATATTTATTTCATTTACCCAGATTTTGATTTCTTAAAAGTGTCTTATATCAGATACTTTGACCGAGTACTATACAGTGTTAGAGATGCAAATGACATTTCAGTATGCTTTGTTTGATTTTGTCCAATATTTCAACTGATAATATTAGCACAAGGAACAGAAGGACATTTTTTGCTTTCTTTAATTGTTCTTCTATCTTTTCCTATAATCTTCCTTTTCCTTACTTAATTTTTCTTGTTCTTATAACAGAACTAGCTCCATTCTGTCCCTTTCTGTTAGCACCCCTGCATACATTTGAGTTTCCATCAACTGCCATCAATCTGCTAGTTGTGCAATTACATGTGTTAAGACAAAAGCAATGTTGAATGCCACCATTTTGATTAGGGTAATAGTGACTCATTGGGACAGCAGCAATTCAGAGCGTGTCTATGCACACATTTGCATGGATGTAAGTCAGCCAAAACAGCACACAGGCACATAAATAAGATTGAACAAGAAGGGTGAATTTGCAGTTTGTTAGCTGCTAGGCATGCACTATCAGGCTGGATGGTAAACTCCTGCTCCATCCTCTGTCATTCCTCAGAAGCAGAGGACCACAGTCTTAGCTATGGGACAGCCCTTGCCTAAATGTCTGCCTTCTTTCTGCAGCTCACATTGGACGTATATCAAGCCCTGACTGCTTCACAGTGCTTCTTATGTAAGCATTTTCATCCTGTGTTAGGTTATACAGTAACTGCAGGTAGATTATCTATCAGTGAAAATAGAACGGTTTTGGAGAGAATGTGCTGGGGGGTAAGTGTACTGTCAGGTACTGCTTAATCATTTCAAGCTGTAAATTCATTTTCTAGCTTATAACATGATAACTTGTGTGCGCATTCATACCCTTGTTTAAACCAGAGCAAATCCCTATGTGGACACACTAATTTCAGTTTTAGCGTGGCTTATCTCAGTTTATCATAAACTTGTTCTGAATCTGCTTATGCCGAACTGAAATGAGCTTAATTTAAAATTGAAATAAAAGGATTAGGATAAATTAAATTGGTGTAAAATCACACCTTTATTTAAGCCACTACAACTCAGTATGCAGATAAAACCCTAGGCCATGTGTTTTTATTTAAAAGCGAGTGTTAGAGAAAATAGAGAAAGACAATGAGCAGAGTAAATATTTCCAAACCCTGTTGAGAGGATATTAGTAACAACAAAGAGTTAAAAATAATGCAATTTGGAAAGAACTATTTTAAAATTGCCTAACCTCCATGGTTCAGAGCCTCTCCCATTCAGCCGTATTAGACAGCAGGACCCTGCAGGCACTTAATAATACTTTTCTATTGTAACACTTTACAACTTCAATGTGCTGTAAAAGCATTAACTAATTAATCTTCACAACAACCGCTTGAGATTGAGAAGTAAGGGCTAATATCCCTTTCTAAAAGATAGAGAAGATAAAATACCAGGCAAGTCAAAGGCCCCAGCTACTGAATATTGTGTGCATTGCTTTGCAAATGAACAGGCCTCTGCCACCAAATACGATGGGTTGAAGTTGGTCACCAGATTTGGATCCTCCCTCCCTCCTATATGACAGGCTGCTGTTGAAAATTTGGCTTCAGGAGACTAACGTTTCACAGATTCCAAGCCAGGAAGGCCCTTAAGCATACACTTCATATGAAATGCAAATAGCATGGAGAACCTAATGTTTGGTTGCCTGCTAAAAAAATTATGCACGTGGTTTAGTGCTTTGGTGCCTCAGGTCCAGAGGGATAGATTTTTAGAGGCTTAAGTGCCTAACTCCCACTGGGAGCCAAAAAACACAAGCTGCCAAGCTTGGACTTCAAGAGCCTGATCGGAAACTGAAGAACTCCTGTTACACTTTTCAATTTGCAGAATTTGGATCACATGGTCATCAGTCACCTATGGAGGCCAAGCCCTCTAAGGCAGTGGTAGATATTCTCAAGGATCTTGAGGGATTGTGCAAATTGATGATTTTGAACCATATTCTGGTGCAAAACTAGGCACTCAGCCTGCCACATTCAGGCTCTGCGGTATGTGGTCTCTTAGAAAATTATGAATTTTACTTAAACTAATTGGTGACATTTCTTCGTATCACAGTGTTTCCCAGATGGAACCTTTCCCTCTCTGGAAAGGTACGTTTCCACGCATGTTTGTGTTTCTCGTAAGCACGCAGGGCATTCTCACCACCGTACTTCCTCAAACTTTAATGGATGATACTTCATAACAATTTAATGAGGTTCCTTTTGTTTAGTTTTAAAAGTAGACCATTTAAATCTCTGACAGATTATAACGACCTATTGTCAACTAAATGCTAACTATTCAGACAAAATATTGCTGTCATTTGAAACACATGGCACCTCCAAGACAATTCAGCTCTAATGTAGTCACCATCTACCAGGGGTGTCCAACATTTTGGCTTGCCTGGACCATAGTGAGTGAAGAGGAATTGTCTTGGTCCACATGTAAAATATATAATATAGCTAATGTATATAGGTAACAATACTTTTTATTTATATGTATATATTATTAGAGAGCAACAAAAACATAAAACTAGCAGGTTGGACACATCTCTCTCTCTCTCCATTCCTCTCTCTCTACCCTTCTCTCTCTCACCTATACTGTCACTTTCAATAGCTAGTCTAGACTAGATATCTAACCTTAATGATCAGGTAAATGTGAGTATAAGTGTGGAGTATATATAATTCTGTCTTATGGAAGGCTACAGAAATCATTCCTGATAAACTGACATGGTAGATTCTGATGTTGCACCTGGTGAGTGTAAATGGGTATGTGCTTAAGAAGATACCAATGTCAGCTGGAGTGGGACTAATATGAAGTCTTGCCTTTGAAACAGGCATTTATCTGAATTATATCACTCAGCCTCACAGTTTAATCCTGATATCTTATTCCAGGTATTGCTCTGTGAATGTTTTCCTAAGTATTTATTTTAAAACATGTTTCAGATTCTAGGTCCTCTTTTTCAATATGTGTCAAATGCAACAGAAACACCTTGTCTAGTAAAGTTAAGGTGGCTGAGAAGGAGAGGTCTGATCACGTTCTAGCACGCCAAGCTGGGATTTTGGCTGGCACTAACAAACATTGCAACATTTATTAATTCATTACTTGGGAAATTATCTCGCCCAGTTTCTTCAGGCAGCACCTCACTCATTGCTACACGTTCAGAGAATAAGTTTAAAGAGGCCTCATGTTATTTCAGAGTCTTAGTCACTGTTGTTTTCATGTGGGCACTCCTTAGCCTGGGCTTCAGAAATTGAAAATAAATGAGAGGTGAAGGTACAGAAAGTATTCTCATCAAAACCAAGGGGAAAACGAAGAAGTAGGAAGATGAACCCTCAGGTAATATACAAAAAATCATTGTGTCCTTAGTTCAGACGGTATAAAAGAACTTATACTGGATATGTGATATCCTGGGAGACCATGAATAGGTATTGAAATGTAAAGCAGTATAGTGCACATGGTATCTGAAGTACATCACGTATAATCTGATATGCCTTAGTATATTCGCATTCTTTTCAATGTAGATCTTAGGCACAGTGGAAATAAATGGCAATATAAAGTATTTAGGTAATTAGAAAGACACACTAGGCCTCAAAAGTATTGTAAAAAATTAATTTCACTCATGCTCCTCTATTGTGTCTTCCTCTTTTACTAGGGTCCAGCAGATCTGGGAACATCTCATCCAAGCAACTACTCTTCCTGAAGGGCTACAAGCATATTTGATGTTTCAGAGCCTTGACTCAGAAATGGCAGTGCCTTACTTTGGACAGGTATGGTGATTTCTACCATTCTTCTCTCCACCCCGGGTCTTTCTGTGGATATCCCGAGGGATCAGCCATTCACACTTAACCACAGCTTACTGCAGAATATCTTCACAAAAACCAACAGTACTTTCTTTTAATAAGTCATGTCACAAACTAGCTCTGTAAGCAGCCGAGATCTCCCTGGAGAATTGTTGAGGACCATGAAAAAAGTTACAAGAGTACAGATAAAAGAAGCACCTGCTGCATTACTTCGAAGTTAAGTCCTAACCATCTGTTAGTCCAAGTCCTCCTTGTCCCCACCCCACACAACACTAGTTTTAGACTTCTGAAGACTGAGAACCTTCACTGTGACCAGTTATGACGTTCAGTGTAGAAAGAGCCAAGGCACGTTTAATAGTCTGAGAATATATAGAGAGAATATCAGACTCTTATTCTCAATTCTTCTTTGTCTCTTATGTGTGATGAATCTATATTTTTCTATGTAGTTTCACAATATTAGTAAGATTTTGGAAGTACACACTGAGTACGTGCAGAAATGGTAAAAAGAACCTTAACAAGTAAAAGGCGTTTGTTTCCTATAGACAAACAATGTAGTATGTAAATTACAATGATAGGCTTAGTCTAGACTAGTTCATATCAAAAATAAATGAAAAAAATCCAGACATTGCTAATTTAGCATGAAGGAAAAGACACTGCTGAAATGAAAATGTAATGGAGGATAGTCAATTTCATTCAATTCCTTTCCAGGTTCTTAGAGATGTTTCAGACTAAACATTAAAGCCACTAGGGATTTTTTGCTTCGTTGTTAAATCAATGTATATCAACATTAACATGAACTTCGGACAATCTGTGTATTATCTTTCCTGGGAAATTTTATGTAAGTCTGGTTGTATCTGCTGGGATTTTGACTGCAACTCATGAAAAACTGTGTTTATCATCATGCCAGCTTATTGCAATTAATGCATTGATTTAAGCAGTTTTGAGGCTGGTGAGATCTGAGAACATTCTTAAGCAAGGTGGAGAACTGAGAGCTAAGCCTTGAACGCAATGTAGCTTAGTCTAACGTGACTTCAAGTTACAGTCAACACTGTGCAAGTGACTCAGACTTCACCAACATGTTAAACATAGCCAACATTTGTAATGGAGACTGCCCCACCTACCCAGCCTTTGCTAATATTGCCGGTAATTATATGTCATCAATATTACTACCCTTCTCTTCTGATATCTGCCTTTTCATCTACTCTTTCTGCCTGTTGCCATCACTGGCTGAACTTTTGCTTAGATGCTACTGGAATGTAGGCTAGGTTTGTCTTGAACTTCCTAATGTATCATACACATTTGGCATACATTATTAACCTGTTTGGACTCAAAGTTAGGAGATTTGGGCAATATTTCCCGCTGTGTATTACCTGCCTGCATGAACTAAACTATCACAGAATCACAGAATGGTTGAGGTTGGAAAGAACCTCTGGAGGTCATCAGGTCCAACCCACAGCAGGTTGCCCAGTACCGTACGAGGCAGATTTTGAAGATCGCCAATGAAGAAGACTCCACAGCCTCCAAGGAGGGCAACGTGTGCCAGTGCTCAATCTGTTCTCAAACATATTTCCTTCCTGTATAACAGAATATATAATATAATACTTACATTTTGTCAGCTGAATCACTCATACTGACAAAAATAGAAGTTTAGACACCAATTGACATAGACATCTAAATGGAGACACCTAGCTTAGATGTGTGAACCTGAAGTCAAGATATTCTTCCTCTGCACTTGTTTCTGTTATTTACATTAAAAAAAGTCTTGAGTCATGCAGTTGTATCCCACCCAATCCTGCTGATATGTCATGTAACTGCCTTCCTCAAATCCCTTCATGTATCTATAATTCAACTGCCATACACCTTCAGTACCCTAGCTCACCTCAAATAGATAGCGTTATTTAACTGTGCTTAGGCAACAGAACTGTGTCTCTTCTGTCTGCAAGACCCATTGCAACTTTCCTGTCCCTCTGCCTTCCCCATCTTTTCTAAATGGTGTTTCAGCCTATTTGGTTCTTGTTTCTGCACCACAAGGCTGGACAGCTGTAGCAACCCTAGGTAAGACTCATGTAGCTCACAGGCTGCTGGTAAGTGCATTATAAATTGGCTCCAGTAGGAAGGGGCTGGATCTTTGATTCTTGTTATCAGAGGTAATACTGATGAGGTTCCTACAACAATCTCACTGTTTTATCTTGTTATACAGAAATGAATCATGTTTAGGAACAGATTTATTTGCAGGTGGAGTGAACAGGGAGGAAGGGAGAACTGAGAGAGCTTTTGCTCTTCTAATTGCCATCTTCTGCTTGCCTACCACAGCTTCCCCACTCATATTCATAATCTAGTGCAACACTGAAGTTTTCAATTCCTTCAGGCAGATGCAAGGAGCTAGGAAAAAGCTCCTTATACAACAAATGCAAAGGATCTTCCAGGAAAAGTTCAAGCTCATCTCAGCTGAAGCCTTTGCCTTCTCTCTCTACCAGACATTCTCCCCTTTCTATATACTCTTTTTTACGATTGTGAACCATACCAAACTAGTTCAGGGTAAACAAATTTGGTTTAGAACAGTTACAGGCTTCAATTAGAACAAAGCAAGAGTAATTCTAGTTGAAGTTAAATGCAAACTAGAACAGAATTGGAAAATCCTCTGCTAAACACTCTGTGTCAGGGTTTACTACTTACCAGTTAAATGCACAGACATACAATTGGAATTTCAGGTGTGTCCTCATTGCAAGTAGTGGTAAAAGTAATCAATGAAATATTGCTGATGCTGCTGACGACAGTAATAATAACAATAATAATAGAAGATATGATTGGATTAATTTTGAGAAGACCCACTGCCTGGAAATAGAGAGCTTGATGTTCAGGTATCTTCTTTTTTTCTTTTTTTTTTTTTCTTTTTTTTTTTTTTTAATGTAATTCAACATTATTATGATTACTATTGACTCTTTGGCTATCCATCAGCACATGGTGGGTGGAAATAACTTGGGGTGTGACTGATGGATCTAGTTGTTGGTTTTGTTGTGATTTTTTTTCTCCTGCTGAATTTCTTGATGTGTATGCTTTTCCATGCAGATGGCACCTTTGGCAACAGCCTGCCTGGCAGGATTTCAGGGCACCATTAATCTATCAAAGCAATGCTAATGAAGTTGGACTCTTTAACAGTTTACTCACCATCTGCTTCTAACTGCCATCCTTGTCTGTGCTGTCCCTAATGCTTTCCTTGTGGAGAATGGGAACTCTGAACAGCACTGATTAACTCTTAGCTTGCAAGCACCCTAAGCCTGGTGTAGTTATTGACTTCCTGTAATGTTTTTGCTGAAAAACAGTATTAAATTAAAAAAATACAATTGAAAAACCTTGCAGAAGTCGTTGTTTTAGACTAAAAATTGTCTGATTTTCCCCAGTCCTTAGGCTTCCCACTTACGCTGGAGTCAATTTCTGCCTTTCACTTTTATATAATTTATTTAACAGAAGCTATTAAACTCAGAATAATTATTCTAAATTTGTCATTTGAGTTAAATGTTCCTGGTTTTACTGTAAACCTGAAGAATTTTGAGAGATTGTTTGCTTAAAATGCTTTTCAGCTTTTTTTTTCCAGCAATATCTGTTGGTCTAAATAAAGATACTGCCTGTCCACAAACCTCACTTCATGTTATATACCCAGACCAGCAGAGTTAGCACAGCTACCATTCTTCCAGCAAAATTCTTTACATCTCTGTGGCAAGTATTGCCAAGGTGTTCCACACCTACCTCATTCCACCATGGATGGGATTTGCAAACTAGGTGGTTTCTTTGCCTATCTGGCCCACAAGACCTACACCAGAAATGTTCCCAGAGCACAAAGAAACACATCCAAGAAAAATTAGATTTATAACTCTCTTGTTGACTCTTTTTATTCAAAAGTCTCATGGCTTCACCTGGAATGGGGCAGTCCCAGGTGCAACTTTCTCTGGCTCCCGAGGGGATTTGAAACCACATCTCTATTTCTCTACCTCCCAGGAGAATACCCTAACCACCAAAAGATAATCATGTAGATTGTGGGTCTAATAATCTTTTCCAGTAAATCTGTTCCATTTTAATTAAATATTCATTGTGCTTATGAAAGAGATAACTCTAGACATAGACAGACTGGGAAAATTTGGGCTTGATCTCAAATCTAACAGATATGCTCAACATGATTCACTGGGTTTGTGAAAGTAATTTTAGAAGATTCATTCCTTACTTTACCTACAGAAAATGTAAACTCCCTTTGAAGCTGCATATGACAGTAAGCAGACAAAGTCAGACAATGCAGCAGCGAGCACTGTAGTGCTCTAGTGTTTCTGCAGCTCTAGTGCCCAATACGTTGCTACCGGAATTATTTCCTTTTAATTAGACAAAGGAAATAGTAACTCCCTAACTATGTTACTGTAGATACATGATGATCTATTAATAATGATTACTGCATATCAGCTAACCGATTTAGGACAGTGAGTAAAATCATTAATCATAGCCTCTGCAATATTTATGACCAGACATGACTGTGACAAATTCCACATTGCAATTTGGATGTTTATCAAAAAAAAAAAAGATGAGAAAATCATAGAATCACGAAGTAACTTATTGTTACCTTCAAAACAGGGCAAATCAGGGGTTTTGTAATGGGTAGTAAAAAAGTTTGAAGCAGAGAAAACATGCTTATAATGAAATATAGAAAAGCAAATAAAGATGATAAACACACATGAGGGATGTGATAGAGATCATGAAATCGTTTGTTCCCAATTACTCTGTTTCATATTACAAGAATAATGAAACATCTTGTGGATCTGAATGGCAAGACATTCACAGATGATAAAAGGGAAGACACTTTTTCAAAATGGATAATTGACCTGTGGAACAGATTGCCACATGATAGCCTCAAGTCCAACAGCTTAGCAGGTTTTAAAAAGGATTAAACATGTATAGGGATAATTAGTTCATCCATTACTAAACAAGATAAGTTTTGTTAGTCACTAGTTGCATTAAAAAAGATAAAGGTCTTGCAGGAAACTTTAATTCTTACCCAGTAAGAAATTCTGAAATCTCATCTTCCTGTGGCACTTTCAAAAATAAATATTTTTGTAATTCTATTCCATGGAAAAATTTTAACTTTTGTTCCAAAAAATTATCTATGCCTTTGCCTTCTCTTGTTTAATATAACTAGCAAATAATGAAATTTAATCTTCTTTAAAAGATAGACTAGCACTGACATGTTCTGTCTAATAATTGGTATCTGCTCTGGAGTAATTCCTGTGAGATGCAACAGACAGGAAGAATTTTCTTCAGAAAAGCATATGGGGGAGTTCAGACCTCTTCTGAAAGTGTTCGTGAATGAGATTAGTTTAAGTTTCTAGAAGACATTTTACACTAAGAAAATTCCATCCTATATAATTCTAGGGTGGATGGATGTCTTGCATTCTAGAGTGACAATGCTCATTCAAGAACTCCACCTATGTGTAATCAACAACCTTGCTTTCTTACTCATTTTGAAAACATTCTTTTTTCTTGGCCCAGGTTCCATCTAATTTACCAGAAGCATCTGTAAGAAAATATTTCTCCTCAGGTTTCTAGACAATCAGGGGAGAAAGTTACTACATCCATGTGTCAGTTTGAAGAATCATGAGATCACATTAAAATTTAGATTAGAATGAACTTTTGGAGATCATCTTGTCACAGCAGGGCTAACACTGAAGGTCAAGGTATTTAGGCATTTTTAAGATCTGAATCACTCTCTGGAAGTGTCAGTATCTCTCATCTTACAGAAAAAATATTGTGCTGTCAATAGAAGGAACATGTAAGATGACTAAATGAACATTTCAGTGTAAATAAGAAGACTTTACTGTTATTCTTTTCTCTTTGTCTATCATTTAATTGGCCCACTTTTCTGTCCATTTATCTGACACTGTCTGTTGCTCAGAGTTATCATCATATTACTGAAATATACACAATAGTTTTGGAAACAACCTATATCAAAGTTGTTTCTTACAAACAGTATGGTGGTATTGAGAAACCATGTATTCTTTGGTGCATTTCTTGCCTAAAGAACACTAATTCGCAGTTTTACTACTAGTTGATACATTGCTCAGAGCTCCATGCTAAAGTAGTTAGATCACTAACCTGCTTAAAGCTGACATAGGTATCCCAACACTGTACTTCACATACTTCCATCTAAAGTGCTGATATAACCTATATACACTTCTTGATGGCAACCCTGTCAATCATTGATGTCAACAAAAAAAAAAAAAAAAGAAAAGAAAAGATCCAGTTCCAAGAATGTGTGAGATTGACATCACATTATTTCCTTCATTTCACTCTTGTTTATTGTACCCTTAGGGGTTTTCAGGTACAGGCACATCATCAAGCTTCATTTCATTTGTCCTGTACTAATATATATGTGCTAGTATGCAAGAAGTTACTGGAGCACTGCATGATTTGGATGTATTTACCGCCATATAACTCCTATGAGAAAGTACACTTATTCCCATGTCACAGATTGGGAACTGAAGCACAGAAAGGAAAAACAAATTGTTGAAGGATCATTCAAGAATTCCATAGAAGTGTAAATCCACCATTCACTCTAGTGCACTCTCTCTATTGCAGTAAAATTGGAGATTATTCCATAATCACATACTTCCAGGAGCTGAAACTTTAAGGAAAAACATAAATCACAAATAAAAATTCCCATAAAAATAGAAGAATTTACAGCATTTTATAGACCAGCAAACATTTTCTTTTCAAACTGGTTTGTGATCCAACTCAGTATTCCCTGTAAAAAGCAGAATGCTTTCCCCAAAACATCAACTATGAAAGGTGAAACTCTCCTAAAAATGCCCTTGTGTATTTAGTGTCACTCTTCCCACTCTTAGAGAGACTGCTACTTTTCCTGGACATGTAACTCTCCCTTTATGCTTACTGCTTTATCCCAGAGAAACACAAAGAACCACATCACCCACTTCACTCACTTTCCTATTCCAGATCTCTTTTTCCTTAATCTCCTTCTTTTCTTATCCTTCTCTCTTTATTTATTTATTTATTTTTAAACTCATACTTCTGTGAGATACGCCCCCAAGCTCTGGAAAGACCAGTCACATTACATATGTGATCAAACTGGCCAGATTACAGTGCAGCAGCAGCTCTAGGTTAAATAACAACGTGTTCCCGAAACACCTGTTAGAATGCTCCAAAACATTTCACTCGCAGGAACTTGCTGCAACACATAGAGATCTTTTAAGACATATGTTCACTTGGGAACTACGTGGTACTGATTCTGTAGTTTGTCTAATTAATAATCAGCTCACTGCAATGTTAAACTTTATTCCTGAATGTTTCAACAACAATGTACCCTACGAAAGGGAAGTGAAAAAAGACGAAAAAGACTAAATTCAGTAATTTTGTTTTAATTTATTTTTTACTGCAGATGGGTTGTGGATAGATACGTCAATCTGAGAATATCTTCAGGCAGTTGGTTTTACCAATTTAACATGGCTCTGTCTGCATTTCATCTCAGCTGAGATTTTAAATTAAATATGCATTTAAAAATAATGGCATCTGAACAGGGTGTCTCATTCCATTTTAGCTAGCTGTAGTGTTTTGTTATGTTTGCATGTTACTCTGTAAATGTTTGTTTTTCTTATCCCGATTATGGATGCAATTTTACAGCCTGTTTATTGATTTTAAAACTTTAGAATACCATTGACATTGGCCATAAGGAATCTTGTTTGTCTGGCAAGAGACTGCATAAAAAATGTTAGACCTGATTAATTTGGTCTTATATTGCTTTTCCACTTGAACTTGTAGTAGGAAGTCTACACATTCATTGTATTGTTAGTATTTGTAAAAAGCCAATGTATTACACTGGTTTATTTAAACACATGCAAGATTTTTTTTTCTTTGTTACTCATTTTAGCTATCTTGTATAAATAGTTTGAAATAAATAATTGTACACATGAAAACAGATAAGAATTCACAAGGTTCTACTAAAAAAAACCCATACAACTAAATATGCACTGTATTTCTCACTGCAAATAACAAATCCAAGTAATATTGCATTTTTTATCATCAGTCATAACCACAGAAGTTAAGTCAATTTAAATCTTGCATAATAGTTAATGATCAGACCTTTAGGACTAACAGCGTTAAAACAACTAAAAATAGTTCTTCAAGGACACCTCTCAGCCTGGGGTCTAAGCCAAAAATAACTGATATAGACTTCACAACAATTCTGTTGTAAAAGTTTGCTTTACACAGAAGAAAGCTAAAGCCCTAGAGATAAAAAACTACTTAGACAACATCTACAAAATCGTTGGTGCCGCTAAATGACTGAAGAATTCACAAATGATTTAAAGGGACCACAAAGCAGCAAATATCATATCATGGCCAAGAAAATCGGTCCAATGTTAAATTGTCATTAAAGGGTATTCAGTGTGATGTGTGACAAATGAGCCTGCTTCTGGAAAACTTTTATGTTGCCTTAATCCCATTATTCTCCAAACTACATCTTGAAAATCAGAATGAAAATCACTGTACCAAGTACCAGTGCAATCTGTCTGCTTTTCAGAATTGCTTAGATTCATAGTATCTACACATATTAAATATCATAGGATCATAGAATCATTTTAGTTAGAAAGGACCTTTATAGGTCATCTAGTCCAGCTCCCCTGCAATGAACAGGGACATCTACAGCTAGATCAGAGTGCTCAGAAACCAGTCCAGCCTGACCTTGAATGTCTCAAGGAACATCACCTCTCTGAGCAACATGTTCCAGTGCTTCACTATCCTTATCATAAAAAACTTTTTTCTTAAATTCAGTCTAAATCTCCCGTTTTAGTTTGAAAGAACTTCATCTTGTCTTGTCACCACAGATCCAGCTAAGGAATCTATCCCCTTCTTTCTCGTAGCCACCTTTTAGATAATGAAAGGCTGCTATCAGGTCTCCCCAGAGCCTTCTCTTCTTCAGGCTGAAAAGCCCCAACTCTCTCAGCCTCTCCTCACAGAGAAGATGTTCCATCCCTTGGACCATTTTTGTGGCCCTTCTCTGGACATGCTCCAAAAGGTCCGTATCTCTCCTGTGCTGAGAACTCCACATCTGGATGGAATACTCCAGGTGAGGTCTCACCAGCCCAGAGTAGAGGGGCAGGATCACCTCCCTCACCCTGCTGGCCATGCTTCTTTTGATGCAGCCCAGGATATGATTAGCTTTCTGGGGTGCAACAGTACATTGCTGGCTCATGTCCAGCCTGCCACTCACCAGTATCCCTAAGTCCTTTTCTTCGGGGCTGTGCACAGTCCTTTCATCTCCCATCTTGTATTGACAGTGGGAGTTGCCACGACCAAGGTACATGACCTTGCACTTGGATTTGTTGAACCTCATGAGGTTCTCCCAGGCCCATTGCTTGAGCCTGTCTAGGTCTCTCTG
>WBMW01003149.1:187667-202743 GCA_013396635.1 Penelope pileata | reverse complement strand
TGTTAGAAACTAGGACACATTTCTTATACTATTTCCATTGAGAAAGAAGTAACTAATTAGCTTCTTGACAGTAGACTACTCTAAAAAATATTTGTATTAACATGTGAAAGGAGAACATCACCAAGAGTTGATTGTATTCTAATTTATTCAATTTCCACGTCACAAATAATTATGACAAAATTATACTATGTTTTTACTTTAACTAATATAAAAAATTTTATCATAGTTGTCAGCATCTTGGTTTCTTTGCTTGTTGTTTCTACTTTTTTTATGAACACCGTTCACAAGTCCCAGATAATTTTGCTGTATATTTTGAATGAGGTTTTTAACCTTGATAAAAAAAAGACAATGAACCAATAGGCTGATTATAACAAATGAACAGCTGAAAATTAACAGCAATAAGAATTTGGAGATCTTCAATATAGAATGATCTAAAATTATGAGGGCACTTTATAATATTATGAGCATTTCAATATTCAATACTGAAGTGCTCTTAAAACTCTGAAGATCTCTAGTAAGGTTAACTATACAATACTGCACATTCATATAACCTTTGCTCCTATTTTTATTGATGGAATTCACCTGTAGGCTCAAGGCTTTCTTTTCTAAGGTTGGATAATGTTTTTGACACAGAAGCTTTTCTAGAGTAACTTCATTAAGGAAGTGAATTCGTTATGTTACCTCAAACCAAAGTTACTTACCCCTTGCCACTTTTGTCTGTTGCCTGTCAATGTTTGAAGTAAAAGAACAATTCTGAAAAGAAACATCCCAACTTCTCACCTGTGCATAGTCTAATCATGAGAAAAAAAAAACTGTTATGTTGACACACAATGGAGATACTTAAAACAGATGAAATAGGCTAAAACTAATAATTTATGAAGGCTTAGACAAGAGGCAGAAACTCTTTAAGTTGAAGTGAATCATTGTCTCAGTTTCAGCTAAGGCAATTCTAATAACACACCAATACTTTTGTTGCTGTTGAGCAACAAAAACACACCCAAGACCAAACCAGTCCACACAGCAGGTAAGAGCCACTACCTTTAGGGTGCAGCAGCAGAGTGGGGCAGAATCAGAACAGCTGGCCTTAATTAGGCAAGAAGTTATTCCATACCACGTGACATCATGAGGAAGGTTATAAAGCTGTGGGAAGTGGGCCAGGGGATGGCTACTGCTTGTGGATTGGTTAGGTGTCACTTGGTGAAATGCTGTTACCAGTGGGGCATTGATCAATAGGTGTCAAGTAATTGTATTGTTAGTGTATACATATATAGTTGTTATCTCATTTTTGTATCTGTTTTCCCTTTTTTGTTTTAGTAAATGGTTTTTATCTCAGCCTACAATTTCTATTTTGTTTCTAGTTCTCTCCTTCATCCCACTTAGGGGGTTGTGAGCGAACAGCTGTGTGGTGCTCAGCTGCAAGACAGGTTAAACCATAACAATCATATGATTAAATAATTTCAAGTTCCTACCCTCAAGACAATGGAAATAAGCTTGGTTTTTATAAGTACTGTTTTCTTTTGTCTGATCTCAAATTTAAAGGGACTCCAGATGTCTTTAGCCACTATTTGCAAAAACAGTATTTAAAAAAAATATACACTATAAAGCAGAAACGGCTATGTTAAAAATATATTCAGCCTGAAGACTAGCATGTCTTGTGTGATTGATGGATGAGGATTATCCAAAGTGCTCATGGGAAACATCTGTGCAATTCAATGAGTAATATAATTTGGATTTTAATTTTTAAATTAAGTGATAAATCCATGAAAAATCCATCCAGTGTATTAAAACTCTGAAACCTTAATAGAACTTTTGCGTGCTATTGTAATGTGAATATGTTATACATTAAAGGGATAAGAACCTGTTATGTGAGTGCTGCCTTCCTCCTGTCCACGTTGTGAGCAAAGAATAAACAATATTTGGCTCTTCCACTGATCTTCATTCAAAATGCAATAAAGATTTACTTCTGTCATTGCAGGTGTCATAATGTAGTTCAAAATAAATTAACATGAATGAATGAATAGATTTAAAATTGAAAATCAGTATAAGTAAGTGTGAAAGTCTAATCTCCATCTCTGTAGTCTTGATAAACAGGTTAGTGTTATCTCCAACATTGTATACTGGAACAAATGTAGTTTCAAACTGGGAAGAGTCTCATTCATTTCACTATACTGTCTCTCACAGTGCTAACAATTACTTGTCTGTTTCAACATAAATATTCATACATATCCAGTCTTTCATTTTTTAAGGCTATGAAGTCCAACTCACTAAGAAGTAATTACAGTTGTTAACCTGTTGGGATAGGGGCAGCCAAACGCGGCTTAGAGGAGAAAATTGTGTGAAGGTTGAAAGGGTAACTAGAGTTCAGAGATTCAGGTGGGTAGCCAGGGGCTACTTATCGCTTGGGAGATAAAAGCACTGCAAACCAATCAGAACATGCACGTGCTCTGCGCGTGATCACCAATCACGAAACTGCTCAAGGCAGCACAGCCAATTAGGTAAATGCTTTCACGCGTGATTGCTAATGCTTGCACTTCTAAGGGTTATATAGTGTATTGCCGAAATGCAATAAAGTGGAACTTACCTGCAAACTCTATGAGCTCATCCCGTTTGTTCCCAGAAGCCCGGTCTCTCAACATTAACCTTCTGTTTTTTTGAAGCCTTTTAGTCTCAGCATTCTAGAAACCTTGTTCTGGAAAAACTATGTCTTGGGATACTTGGTCTTCCTCCCACTCAATTTAATTCACGTGTTTCTAATAATCAGTCAACTGGTAGCATTGTATTTGTTACTGTTACTTCAGCAGCTTTCCTCTTGTGCCTTTGCGATAGCTATTAGCTTTGAGATTATAGTATTTTTATTTGTTTTTATCTTCAAAAAATTTGGTTAAAATTTGGTTGATAGCTTTTTTTTTAATTTTAACTTGATATCTGAGCAAAAAACATTTCTTTAGACATTTTAACCCTTTTTTATGACATACATGAAAATTAAAGAACAGTTTAAAGACAGTTTACTGCAGCTCCCACTGAGTTGATCAGAGGGCTACTCTGTTGAGCAAAAGCGACAGTGCTTCTGCTTAAGGTTCACCTATTCCAAGGAAAGCACTTGGAGGCGAGCTCAGATTCATCAGTTTAATAGTGGTGTACTCATGATACCGGGGCACCTGCCGGATAGTCTGTGCCGATAGGCGTGCTGATGGCGGCAGGCTGGCAAGGGGTTCGCCTATAGGGGTGCTGGTGGCGGTGGGCCAGCAGTGGGATTGCCGATAGGGGTGCCAGCAGCAGCAAGCCAGAAAGGGTTCAGCAGCAGGGTTCAGCCGGAGCAGGGAGGGGGAGACCCCCCCCCATGGTATCGTGGCCATTTATATAGTAGTGGGGGACAAATACAGATCTGGGTAAATAAGGTCATTCACACAAAACAAGGATACTTGCTTACAGCTACAGGGCACTTTTCTCACAAACAAGTTTTCATCTAGCTACGTGCAGGTGCACGGGCCGAGGCAGTGTACTTGTGTTCCCAAGCTAACATGAGCCCTTTCTCACTGGCTAGTCACCTGTTCAGGCCATGATCTGTAGTTTTCCATACATGCTCTTGCTCAGATATGGTCCTTAACTGTTAATCCGAAAGACCAAATAACTTGAGAGAAGATGCAGAGCCTGCAGTGGTATGTCAGGTTTACCTGTAATACTGTAATAATAGGTCTCTGAAAGGCCAAACCTGTAAAACCACACTGGAAAATAAGAGGTAGTTCTCTCTCTACTACAGAAATAAGATCTAGCTGCCAAAAAATAATTATGCTGTCTCATATAAACAAAAAAAAAAAATTCACAATGAAACCCTGCAGTCTGTTGCTCTGGGTATTGACTTTACAGTTACTTGTGAATGTGGGCTGTAAATGCTCTGCTCTGGGAAAGGGTACTTACAAGGGCTTTCAATCAAGTTATGTGTATTTACCTCATCTATTTTAAATATCTGAGAAAATTGTCACCATAAGTGACAGCATATTGGACTGCATACTCTCACCTTTTTTCTCTCTAAATATGTATTTTTTGAAAGTAGTACATATAAAATTCAGTTGTCAAACAGATTTCAAATATCATTTTGTTACTATAAAGCATCACTGTAGTCAATGAAGTTCTGAAATCACAAGTTTGCCTTCTTCAGAGAATAAAATCAGAATAAAGCCTTGCATATTTGAAACAGCTCTCCCCCTTTTTTGCCTCAGGGGTATACCGGCTCCCCAGGTGCCCAAAACATAGTAGAAAGTTTCTCCTAGATATATTGTCTATGGCAGCAATTTAACCCAACTGTAGTTATATTCCCAAAGACTGGTATGATGTGCTTTTCTATCTATGAAGTCCATGTAAAGCTGAGTTCTTGCTTCCTATAAACTTTATCTGCACTGCAGGAAGCTTTGCCTCAAATCTAGAATTTCTTTTCCTTCCTTCTTGTTTGACATTACCACAAACATGGATTAAAAGGGGAAAGGCAGCAGAGACGTCACCGCATCTCATGATATCTCAGTAGGAATGCTCTGCATTTTGGGGTTACAGAAGTCCAATAGCTGCTCTTGCCAGCAAGTAATCTAGATAGGCAGGAAATTTTCTCACTAACTCAATCTAAGGACCAAACTGAGCATCACTCTCTATCTAGACTTTGTGCTTTTTCTTTTTCTGCTTTGGTACATGTCTGCTGCCAATGCATAACCTGATCTCTCAATTACTACACATATATGATTCATTGAGAAATGGTAACTTTTTTATCAAATATTGATATTTGTTGGGAAAGGACCAGAGGCCCTTGTCCAATGAGAGCAGGATCTGCACCAATTTGTTGTTAGATGAATTCTTTAAAGACATTTTGGTTTAAACAGATGAGAGAACAATGTGGACATGAGAATTATGGGAGAAATTACAAAACAATGGTGAGACGATTGTGATCTAATTCTGTATTACTCAGGCTCTTTGATCAATAGGCTGTTGTCAAATCTGAATATTTCTAAGAAAATATCTTTCTATTTTCAAATTTGGAATTACTGTACAGGCAGTATCATAGAATCATTAAAGCTGGAAAAGACCACTAATATCATCTAGTTCAACCATCACCACCATGCCCACTATACCATGTCCCTAAGTGCTAGATCTTTCCTTTTCAAGAAAATCTCAAGGGATGATGACTCCACCATTTCTCTGGGCAGCCTGCTCCAACGCATTACCACTCTTTCAGAGAATAAATTTTTCCTAATATCCAACTTGAACCTCTTCTGGCACAGCTTAAGGCCATTACCTCTCATCCTATCACTAGTCACCTGGGAGATGTGGTCAAGACCCACCTCACTACACTCTCCTTTCAAGGAGTTGTAGAGAGCGATAACATGTCACCTGAGCCTACTCCTCTCCAGAGTAAACAATCACAATTGCCTCGTAAAACTCATGCTCCAGACCCTTCACCAGCTTCATTGCCCTTCTATGGACATGCTCCAAGGCCTCGACTTCTTTCTTGTAGCGAGGGGTATTGTATGGTTATGTAAAAGTACTGTGTGGTACCATATGTATGGCATACTTTCTGGTTTTGAAGATTCTGGAATACTTTTTAAAGAATTCTTAATTTCCTTCATTTTAGGAGTCATCATAATCATTTTTTTGACACTGTTAACTTTGAAAGTACTTAGCCTACATTTTATCTTAATCTACACATGCAAACATTGTTTTCTTCTAGAACCTCTGCCCTAGACTTTTTTCTTTGCACAGCAAATTAGCAGCAGACATAAAGTTCCCAGCTTTTGGCCATTTGTAGAATTCCTTCTCTGCAGGGTATTATTCTACTTTCTTATGTTTGCTTATTGTAGAATGCAACAAAGAACATTCAGCATATTTTTTAGTTTCAGTTCAAGATACTTAATCAAATTGAAATGGCATTGAAAACACACAGTGAAGTTTTTGAGTAAAAAATGGAGGAATTGTTTCTTTTGATTTGTGTTTTGAAATTATATTCTGTGTAGTCATTGCTATTTTTACACTTCTGCCTGAGCAATGCTGAAAGAATGTAAAATTTTGAATTTAATGGGTTAGACTGGGTATCTCTCTCAAGCCATGTTTTCCTGGACACTTGCAATCTAAAACATGAAGTTATTGAGATGTGTTTGATAAAACCAAGAGGAGTAACCATGACAATATTTGGGACACTGAATCACCTCTAATGAACTTTCAACTGTAGACACCACTACCTGACTACTCTTAATAATAAATTATTTTGAATTTATTATGCATTTTCCCATGGGAACTTGGAAACTGCAACCTATGATTTTCAAAGCCAAGCTCCATAGATAAAAAGTATGCCAGAATTTAACATTGTGAAAATTTTAATATTCAATACAGTTCTAAATATGCAGCTTAGCCTACATGACTTTTTTTCCAATATATTGTTCTTTTTAAATGTTATTAGAAAGACTTATTATCTATTAAAGTGCATTTTACATCAGCACAACAGAATTTAGTCTCAAAATTTCTCACAGTCATTCAACTCAGTTCTTTGTCACTGGCCTCTTAAATTTAATTGGCTTTATTTTTTTGTTCTGAAATTTATGACAGTGACAGATTGTAACCTTTTGAGAAATGTTCTTACCTTTTTCTGTGCTTGTGCTATTACGTCAAAGCTACATAAATCCTGAAAATGATACTTCTTTAAACTTTGCTATAAATATAATAAAGGAGGAAATGCATGATGCTCTATGTGACTCATCACAGCAGGTGCTTTAGCTGCAAATTCACTTGGTACTCTCAAACACCGTACCCTGCAGGGGTGAGAATACCAACTGGTTTGAACTGACAAAATCTATGACTTTTGACACCTCTGTGAAAGGTATGACAAAAATACTGTCTTTCTATAAGAAATTATTGCTAAGGAATCTCCTGATTCTGTGCTATTCAGGTCTTTAAAAACAAATTGTTTGACATTCTGAATTTTTTATTTTTTATTTTTATTTTCCATTAGATGGATTGATGTACTTGTGAATATTTAACTGAAAACTAAGATAAATACTGAGCTGTAATCAGGGGATGGTAAAGAGAATAGGTTGAAACAAAAGATTACTGCACTTAACGCCCAGAAGACCAACAGTATCCTGGGCTGCATCCAAAGAGGGATGGAAGAGGTGATTATAATTCTCTATTCTGCCCTCATGAGGACCCATTTGGGGAACTGCATCCAGGTGTGGGGCCCCTAACACAGGAAAGATGTGGAGCATTTAGAATGGGTCCCGAGGAGGACCTAAAGCCATCTCTCTCCCATTTCGAGGTAAGGATGTGGTGGGGCACCATGTAGAAGCCTTGCACAAGTCCAGGCAGATGACATCAGTTGCCTTTCCTTTGTCCAGTGATGCCATCACTCCATCATAAAAGGCCACCAGATTGGTTAGGCACAATCTGCCTTTGGTGAAGCCATGCTGGCTGTCATGGATCACCTGCTTGTCCCTCATGTGCCTTAACGTGTCTTCCAGGAGGATCTGCTCCATGATCTTCTCAGGAACATATGTGAGACTCACCATCCTGTAGTTCCCTGAGTCTTCTTTTTTCCCTTCCTCAATATGAGAGTGATGTTTCCCTTTTTCAAGTCACCTGGGATTTCTCCTGACAGCTGATATGATTGGAGAGTGACTTGGCAACCACTTCAGCCAGCTCCTTCAGTATCCTGAGATGCATGTCATTGAGCCCCGTAGACTTATACATGTTCAATCTTATGAGGTGGTCTTGGACTTGCTCTTCTCTTACAGTGGGAGGGATTTTGCTCCCTCAACTCCCACCTAGAGGTTCAAGGATGTGAGAGACGCAAGAAGCCTGGCTGCCAGTGAGGAGTGAGGCAAATAACTCATTGAGTACCTCAGCTGTCTCCGTATCTGTTGTAGCCGGTTTCCTTTCTTGTTTATCAGAGGGGGTACACTCTCTTTGGCCTCTCTCTTCTGACCTGTACCTGTAGAACCCCTTCTTGTTATTTTTTACGTTCCTTGACAAGTGCAGTTCCATTTGCACCTTGGCTTTCCTGATCCCATCTCTGCATGTCTGGACAGCATCCCTGTATGTTTCCCAAATGACACATCCTTGCTTTCACTGCCTGTATATGTCCTTATCCCTCAGTTTGCTAGTTTTCATATACTGGGGGACAGAGAACGTTTCTGCTCTTAGAAAGGCATCCTTAAAGTATTGCCAGCTTTGCTCTGCTCTTTTGTCCCCAAGAACAATTTCCCAGGAGATGTCATCCAGTAATTCCTTAAATAGCCAGAATTTTGCTCTCCTGAAGTTCAGGGTCCTGATAGGCCCATCCTCCGCGAGATTACAAACTCTACCATGGCATGGTCACTATAGCCTAGAAAGTCTCCAATCTTAACCTCTTTAATGAGCTCCTCTGTGTTGGTGAGCACCGAGTCTAGAAACACTTCTCTGGTCGATTTATCTAATACCTGGACCAGGAAGTTATCCTCGACACACTCCAGGAGTCTTCAGGATTGCTTGAAGCCCATCCTGTTACTTCCCAGCAGACATCCAGGTAGTTCAAATTCCCCATCAGGATGAGAGCCTGTGAGTGCAACAGTTCCTGCAGCTGAAGCAAGAAGGCCTTATCCACAGGCTCTCCCTGATCAGGTAGCCTGTAGTAGACCCCAAAGACCAGATGTTCTTTATTGATCTGGTCTCAACTTGATCATGGCTGTTTCTCAGAGGCAGCTGTTCATATTCTATCCACCTCTTAACGTCGAGGGCAACTCCCCCACCCCTCCTTCCCTACCTATCTGTTCTGAAAAGTTTGTAGCCCTCAGTCATCATCAATATTTTAAACCTTCTGCAACACTTTCAATAGAAAGTTAATGTGGAATTACCTTTATTACTATTATTCTTCCCATCCTGGCTCGCAGACTGCACAGGAACTTGTCATACCTAGCTCCAGAATTCTGACAGTCTTTGAATATTGAAATTTAAGATGAACTGATGATGAGGCTTCCCAGGTTGGAGGATCACTGATTCTACACTAGAAGCATATACATCTGCCAAGCTGATGGATGACCACTCCCAAGACAGCAAAGCAGTTTTGCTAAGATACAGATGGCAGCTGAAGATGCATTGTATATTCATCACTGCAGGGATACAAATTCCACCTTTCAGGAAAGTTTTGTCACTTAATCACCATGTGTCTGTTTACACTTGATCATACTTCTGTTTGCATCAGAAAGACAGCACAGTAGAGTGAAAAAAGGCACAAGATGCTCTGGCACTTGACATAGCAGAATAGATTTGTTGTGATGGCCTGCTGAATACCTTTGCACACATCATGGTCAGCCAACCTTCACATAGACCCTGTTAACCCAGGGTTAACCTAGAGACAAGCCCTTCAAGGCAAGCAAGTCCAGACCACAGAGTTGAACTCCTGTTGAAAGGCCAGTGAAAAGCCAAAGATGTGTGTGCTAAGTATTTCCCCAGAGTGGTGTTTTACACTTCATTACGTGGTGCAGAGTAAAAGCTATGATTTTAGATGCTGTGCTTTTGCAGAGCAATGTTGCCAAACTGCGCAGTGCTTGCTCAGTAAGGATGATCATGCTCTTCCCATTCTCCTTTCATATATTCAATGCACCAGCTTGCTTGTCATATGTGTGGCCTGCAAGCTACTTCTCTGCCTTTTTATCATAAAAGCGTAGAGTACTTATCCTTTATTTCCACTCATTTTTTCTTGGTGTTACTGTATCAATGTTAATTAATTATCATTTCACTGCTTTGATTGCTGGATGAGATTTGGCCTCAAAGGACAGGATGAACATTTTCTTCTGAAGAACATAAGAAATGTTAATATTGGATCAGTCTCATGAAACTGGCAAGAGATATTTCAGCCAATGCTTAAAATGAACTGCAATTTTCCCAGTTATTTCTTCAGAGCATTCATCTATCGTTCAGCTTGGTTGAGCACTATACATTAGAAGTGCTCAGTTTCACATCTACAATAATTGTTGACATGACTGAAATAGAAGTCTTGCATTTTATTTCCTTTTTGAGCTTCTGAAATGAAGAATCATCAGCATTGTTTCTGTCTGTGCAGCCAAATATCAGTAAAAGTAAACAAGAACAGGCTGAGGTTAGTTCCCCACTAGGTGAGCTTGAAATCAAAGGTAATGACCCGTTTGGGCCACTAAAATCCCATGATCCTTTGTGTGGAGGGATTTAGAGCTACAGTTCAAAGTTCATGTATTCCACAGTGCTTCAGGGAGTTTCTGACATTTTTCACTGAGATGAAAAAAAAGTAACCAAGATGTCAGCTAGAAAGTATTTTAACAACATTTCCTTCTTTGACTAAAACAAAATATCAGCCTATAGCATGAATAACTTTTTTTCTTTTTTCTTTTTTCTTTTTTCACCATTTTCCACTCTGTGATCAAATTTACAGGACTTATCTTCCCTCTGTTAATTTTAGGAAAAAGATGGAACTCTCAGTTGGTTTAGGTCTTCTTTCAATTAGAATAGCTCTCGAGATCTCCTTAGTTTTTTAATTCTGCCATGATAAATTTTTTAATGGAGATTCTGATCTGCTGTAAATAGTCTCCAAATGTCAAGTGGTATTTTGTGACAGTTGACTGCCCCAGGAATTTGTGAGTTTTGGAGGCAGAGTTGGTGGTAAGATGCAAAGCTGTTGCTGGCTATGAAGTGCCCACTGACTATAAATAATTGCTGATGCTTACTTCTATCCTATTCATATCTGAATTCTTCATTTCAACTAAGATGTAAAAAACATGATGAAGTTACAATGACAGTTATATATGATTTTACCAGAAGGAACTAAAATAATTGTTATTTTTCAGAATGATGCTATTCATTATCAGCTCTGACCTATTTTTGACTGTTTCTGAATGAATTATTCCATGATATCTGTCTGACATATTATTCAAATAAACTCATTAAATGAAGTTATTTCTCATGAAATGAGAAAAAGTCCTCCCACTGTAAAATTCTGCCATTCTCTTCCATGGGAAAAGAAAGAATCTGCCTTTGGGCTGTAATCATGTAAAGCAGTACTGTTCTCTTTGACCTGTTTCTAAGCTTGTGATATTTGGCTTATATCTGGTATGTAGTACACTTTTAAAATAAAGGCAACCTTTCTGTTTAGTTGTGGTAAGTACAATGGGAGTATTGAAGTGAGTATCTTATAGAGTTTGATCTCATGGTGTTTTTTCTTATGGTGTTTTTACACATATTTGTTCTTGTATTATTGCAAATTCTCTTTCTGTTTAACTTAAACCCAAATGATTATTTATATTTTCTGTGAAAAAAAGCCTGGCAAAAATAGAAAGACCAATTTAAAACAGCTCATATAAGGTGTGTCCCTCTCTCCAGAAATCTTCCTGCAACAGACAGGGCCCTTGATTTCTTGTGATTAAAGGCACACTGCATAAGGAAAAATCATAACTGACATAGCTTAAGATAAAAGAGAAAAAATGATGACACATGAAGTCAAGCTCTTCATCACTCCTGCAAATGAAAGATGAGATGATGTTTTTCACAAGTAAAACAACATCTGAGTTCCTTCCAATTTTGCATTACAGTACAAGTATCAAAAGTTCTGCATATATATATGTACATATGTACATATGTAACCTTTGGGATTAAGTTAGTCAGTTCCCTTCCTATGAATCCAGTCCATTGGTTTGCTTAATTCACAAATGTTCTCTGGTAACTTTATCTTGCAAGCTATGATATACTTCACCACAGGTTGTTTTTCCACATACCAGGAGAAACACAGAGAAAGAGATTTAGAAATGTAGGTATTCAAAATACTTAGCCTTATGAATTTTGCCAGGACAAAGGGGGGATGTTGGGCTGTGGGCAGTGGTGGCAGACAGGTAGGGCCTGGTAGTCAGGGCCTGTCCCACCATGGCAGCTAAGAGCTAAGAGTAGCTTGTAAATATTTTATTTCTCTTGAACAAATAAAGGTTTTGTGGTTACTTTAAGAAGTCTTCATTATCTTTATAATGAGAGATTTCTCCCTGTTACAATAAAGAATGCATTACATTTAACAGCTCCCATGCAAACCATTTGCATCTGAACTTAATTTCTGATGTATCTTGAAATTTTTGTTAGGATAACTCATTTTTTATTTTCCTGTTACTACTGAAATCTGATTGGCAAGACTGAAATTTGTTTAAATTAATAAATAATGATTAGAGGAAATTTAGACTGGATATAAGGAAAAGGTTTTTTACAATACAGGTGGCTAAGCACTGGAACAGGTTGCCCAAAGAGGTGGTGGATGCCCTGTCCCTGGAGACATTCAAGGTCAGGCTGAACGGGGCTCTTTAAAGATCGCTTCCAACTGAAATGAATCTGTGATTCTATGATTAACTATATCTCTACAAAGTCTTTCTTCTCCTGTAGGCTCTGGAAACACCTTGGAGACAATTAGCCCAGCCTAAACTATCAGAAGGACTCTTTTACATCATTTGGTTTATAAGTAATTACAACAGTAAATTACAGTAAATACAACAAATGAGATTTTTAATTTTTTTTTAAAAAAAAGAAAGAAAACAAACTATTACTTTCAGTTTTAATAGTGAGGAAGAATTAGATTTCCAACAAACTGGAAATTCAGAAACATTAATGGGCTTAATACTCTGGAAAGTATTGTTGAAACATGCTTACAGTAGTTAACAAGAATTTATGATAAGGAAACTCATCCGATTCATTTACTTACACAAAACTGTTGCACACTTTTAAATTTTTTCTGCTTTTGACTCCCAGACTGGTTACCTGCCTTCAGAAATATCAGATCTGCTCTTTATTCCTTGCATCTGTTGCACACTGAACTGCACGGTTACATTCCTGCGCAAGTTCCGCTTTTTGTTTGCCAAGTCACCCAATATTCCTGAGGATGATATCCATAAGAAAAATCACAAAACAGATTAAATATTTACATACATATATGTACACATACATATATTCTAAACAGTTTTCTGAGCTTTTTGACAACTCCAGTTTTTGAAGCTATACCCCAAATTATTACTAGAGTAATAAAACATAATAGAAAGAGTGGTAGATCAGTGAGTTAATGCATGCTACAGCCTGGATTTGCCTTTCCTCTCCCGTTCTGAATCAGATGTGGTTTTCTTCACCTCCTTGCCTTTGATCGCTTCTTTGCAGCATTCTTTCACATGCAGTCCAATAGCTGACATGCACACATACAAAAGACTTTTTTTAAAGTTGCCTTCTTGCAAAGGTCTAGGCCATTCATAGGGAAGTCATTTGTTGAATAAAATCTGATTTTCTAATTTGACTTTCATAAAAATCAGGAATTTATACAGCCTTTTTTAATTCCCTGTGCTTATCTTGACAGTGAAGTTATATTTACCATTGACTGTTTTTATGGAAACACTGTTTGTTTTCTTCTGTCGACATTTGTAAAAGTACATAGGAGTCCAAGGGTTAGATCACACACAGCAAATGAACAACTAGGCTTCCTATACAGTGAGTGATTTGCATCAGAGTGACATTTAGCCCCACTCATCAAATATTCACACACACAGAGGACTGTCTAACATTTAGGCAGTTTGCAAATTCTATGCATGGAGCATGTTCAGGCAACTCTCAGGCCTCAGTACCTTGCTGAAGGCAAATTCACTGTTTTCATTCAAGATTCAAAACTGTCCCTGCTGCAAGTCTTCTTGAAAAAAAAAAAGAAAGCCGGGACATACCTTTTCCTAACTAGACTGTAATAGCTTATGGGTTGGAGAAAACAAGAAAGCTGCATCCAGAACATCCAGGAGATCATTAATAAGAAGACGAAGTTTGATGTTCAACGTTGTGCAGTGGTGCACCGATATGCAGCAAATCTGAATTAGCCATATAAGAAGGCATCTTAGACTCAATTGTGTATATGAAATTAATTATTTTCTGTACAAAATTAGTTGCTTATGTAGTGTTTTTTTATTTTTATTTTTTTAATTGTTTTCCCATAAACATACCATGCCTGATAGGGCTTGTTGTACTATCCTCGCCCTCGAAAAATATGTGGTTATAATAATGAGACTCTTTATGGAATTAAATCTATGGGCTGTGTGTATAGAGTGTATCTCCATTAAGTGGATTGGAGGGAAGGAACAATGTAACACCTGTATGGAGCTAATTTACCTTTGACGCACTTCTACAAGCAACTAGCTTATTTAGTGGCCAACCTGCTGCAGGATAACTGCGCAGGTGATGAATTAACAATGTCACCATTCCCTAATAATATTGTGTTAAATCCCTGCCCTAAATTCACACTGCATGGAGACAAATGCAACTTTTTTATATTTAATAATTTATCTAACACTGTAGGTACAGACATGTGGATTGGATTTAAACGTCCTTTTTTGTCTTTTTTTTTTAATTGAAAGAGAAAAAGCTCCTCAGAGGAAGACATATTCATTTAAATTCTTTAAGTAGAAATACCTAAATAGTAGTAATAAGGAAATCTATATGTTTGCCAGTTCTATGTTGGCTTTTATTGTTGTTGTTGTACAGTAAATTACATTAAAAAGAGGAATGACTGCAAAGTGTTAAAGCTGCTCTGTTTGTCCCTATCTGTGGGTGTATGTGTGAGTTTGCTTGTGCGTATACATGCTTTTTGGCAAAATAATTTTCAGTTAACTAGAAGGATTATTTAGCTCATCCTAGCTTTAAAATGAGTGTTTTAAAAGTACATCCTTTGCCCTACCTACTAGACCAGGAAAAAAAAAAAAAAAAGTCTGAAGTGGTTTTAAAGAGCTAAGGCTGAAAGCTGAACTATGCAGACATCCACAAGCACTTCTATTCTGGTCTCACAAAAGTTCCACTGACGTGTAGAGAACCTTGTGTACTTTTAATTTGTTAGTTTGGAAAACATGAATAATTATGTATAAAATTTAGACAATTTAACACTGAAAATCGCATTGTAAGGTCTGCAACTTCCAATAGAATTTCTACTGTGTTTTCTCTAAGTTACATCAGTTTGCATGTGGACAAAAACTTGTAGTGACCTGGTGTAGGTGTGCATAAATATTTATGCCCGGTTTTTGAAGGAATTCTACTTTTTTTTTTT
>WBMW01003149.1:169363-187625 GCA_013396635.1 Penelope pileata | reverse complement strand
AAAAAAAAAGGCTCGAGTTGCGTGTCTTTTCTGTCTGGTAACTTTTTGTTTCAAGTCAAATATCTCCTCGCAGCTTTATATTTCTGAAAATTAGCGAGATGTATAGTGCAACTACCGCTTTAACTATTCTATTTGGCCTCTCAACCTTGGAATTTTCTGGCTGTCCCAAGAAGTTAACTGTGGTAGATTAAAAAGGATGAACACTGAAAGAGCCTTCAACCTTTCGAACTGTCTTTTATTATCCATCTATGATTTGGCCATGCGACAGGTTCAGCATGTTTCCTTGTTCATTTTAAGCAGGGTATGTTCTGTTAGTAAACCAGGTCAGTGAAACATATTCAGATATGGAGTTAATCTACCCAGAAAAAGGAAAATGAAAAAATTCCAAGTGCTGAAGACATTACAATCCACTGTATTGGCTGGTCCAGCCAGTAAGATATAAAGTCCCCTAAAACTAAAATATAATAGAAAAATAGAAAACCAAAACAAACAACAACATCAAAACCCACCAGCTGTCATATTCTCTCAAATTCATTTGTATTTCATGCACATAAATGCATAAATTCTGAGAATCTAGCACAACCACTGGAAATACAGATTCCTTGTTTTCTATTCATCCAAATTACAACTTTTACATGCTAGCCATCTAGAATCTTTAAAAATTCTAGGTTTTGGCAATCTTAGTCCAAAAAACAAATTATGAATATACATGCTAGATAGATGCATATTCTAGGCAATGAAGATTAAAGCAAGACAATTGTATTTACGTCACTGTATAGCAATATTTGAGACTGTCATATTTGCTGACATTTATATCTACTATGACCTCTGCACATGATTCTGTCTTGAGGCTGACTATCTTTTCATGCAGCTTTGAAGGTGACTTTTTAGCTTTCCAATATGTACAGCTAACTATAAAAATGTCTGTGATTTTTTTCTACATTTCGGATGTATTTGACTGCATATTCAAAAAAAAGAGCTCATTTTTATGTCTGTTGGATGAACTAATTTTAAATATTATCTGACTGCCTTCTAATAAAAATTTATCTTCTGTTGCTACATCTTTTTTTCTGAGCTTCTTTTTGTAATTTCAGGCACCAATAATACAGATTTTACACATTAATTTCTCACTTGAAAAAAAAGTTATTTGAAATGTGTATTTTGTTTTGTTTTGTTTTAATTTTTATTAAATATCTGCAGAAGACAGTGAAAAAATCCATAAATGCACACATAAAAATCTGTAGCTTTCTCTTGTGAATGAAACAATCAGAAGAGATGGAAGGGGAGGGCAAAAAAAACTGCTTGAAAAATTGTTTTTCCTAAGGCATATAAATGAATGTAAACGTGAAAGCATGCACAAAGCAGAAAGGTAATGCTTGTAATGCTACCTAGCACACAGAGTCTGCAAGGATTGAGAATCCCAAGGACTGACAAACTATTTGAGCTATTGTCACTGGTATCAAAAACGTGTTTCAAGCAATAGCATTGAGATTTTGCAGACTATACCTTTAGAATTTTTCCTTGCTCTCTGCCTTCAAATTCAGACTGCTGTTTCAAAGGGACGGTTGTTTCACTGTAAAGCAGGATAGCAATGTACTGTAGTAAAATACAGATTTACTGTAAGACATTGCAAAGTAACAGTGGGCTTCTAATGAGCTCCATTTATCACTTTGAAGGGACAAATTCACCTGCAGAAGTGGGATAAAAGAATATTAGACTCTTGTTATAATATTAGAAGAAAAAGAAGAAATCTCAGCTGGGCTTGAATTCTTGTCTCTATCAGTAAGAAGAATTGATTACATGTTCTGTTGATACTACAGTTTGAATGTAGCACTACAAAGAAATGTAATTTAGTTTAACTCTAAATGACTTCGTATTTTTACACAGCACAACACAGAAGCAGTGACTGGCACTCGCAGACACGGCACATAAGAACCAGCTTCTTTTTTTCTGTTTTGCATTGTTAATTTGTTTTTCCTGCCAAACGCTGCATAATATGTTATATATACACCCTTAAGCATTTAAACTGTGAGTTTGCTACAAAACTAAGAGATTGCAAGCTTCTTACCATTACACCAATAAAGCAGGGGTCAATACCAGTGTTGATGTTCATTGTAAGTAACATGGGTGACACAAAGTCCATGTTCAGGAAATGTGCAAATGATATCAAGTTAGGGTGACACAATAGATGGCAGAGTTTCAGTCCAGATGGACCTTGATCAGCTTGAGGACTGAAGCAACAGAAAGCCCCTGACCTTTGTGGGGGATGAGGAGAATGGGGAAGCTAGACCCAGGTCTCCGTGGAGGTCTGAAAGCTCAATCAAGACACAGCCTTGGGCAGAACTACCTTGGGAGAAGAACACCCTGAAGCTTGTGACCAGACCATGGATGAAGTAAACAAGAGCAAAGAAGAAGTGAAACATGGCTGTTTGCTAACTGTGCTGTTCTAAGAATGGACTGTCTGTCTATGGGACTAATAAGGAAACTGTGTCGCCTTGTTGCTGCATTGCCTAACACTATGTTACCAATTTAACTTCTAGTGGAATTTTCCAGTTTTTCTGTAACGGTATAAAAGGTGTTAACCTTAGCAATAAAAGAGAGAGAGAGAAAGCATATATCACAACTAGAGGCCTCTGTATTACTTGCATGCGCAGCGACAGACCTTGAATATGGAGTGTGAAGTCCTACACTCAATGGTGCAATAACCATGAGCGGACACTCATGTGTCCACACTCCATGTGGACACCGAACCTCCACCGCGTTTACTGCAGACTACATAGTGAGCTACACTGGAAAAACTGATAAAATATATTATAATAATATATATGTATATTAGAAAAATATATAGAATAATATATTTGGTGCTGGTGGAGCTGCAGCTGGAGTACGTTATCTGTTTTGGTCTCCTAGCTCAAAAGAGATTTAGATATACGAGAGAAGGTCCAACCAAGGGCTCCCAAGAGGAGACATTGTGACAAATTAACTTTTTTAGTTTAACAAAGAGTGACTTAAAAGACGATGTACTAAAAAGCCTCAACTCTTGAAAGGGAAGTTACAAAGAGAAGAGAGCCAAAGTGTCTTGCCAGTCAAAAAATAATCATGGGTACATGTTGCAGCTTAAAAGCTATAATGGAATAGTTCACCATTCGAACAGGTAGTTCAGATAGGTCATGTGTCTCCATCCTTGGAGGTCTTCAAGACTCAAAGCCCTGGCAAACTTGTTCCTCTGTTGGCAGTCATTTTACTGTGAGCAGGAGACTTGCCAGAGGGCAACATTTCTGCTTATACAGTCTCGTGTTAACATGGTTATGGAGTTACCTCAAATGAAATTAAGGTGTCAAACCTAAATTCTGAGCAGGTCTGATACCACCACTGAAATTCCCCCAAATTACCATGATAATTGTTTCCTAATTATTTTGTCCCATTATGAACTAAGCATCGACACTGTAGAATCTGTCCTGATTCTGATTTTTTTTTTCAGAATTTTCACCTGAAGATGTTCTCTTCTTCAAAAAAAGAAACTGAAGTGAAATGAGATCCTTTGAAAAAATTAATTACAAAAGCTGACAACTGTTCTTTGAAACTATCCATGTTTGGGAGCAGAGATACGAAAATGATAACAGAATGATTATTTTAAGAGGATTTTCTTTTTGAAATATGCCCAAATTTAGCCAAATCATTAACTTTTCCCAATCATACAAGTAGAGCTAAAAATTCAGGAGATGTTGTCCGAAACAGAACAAGCACCATCTCAAGCCTGTAGAAAGCTGAACAAGCAGATGCAGCCCAGGACTCCTGTGGAGAATACTAAGTAGAGTAAAAAGACAATTTAGCTTGTTATCCAGGTTATGTGTATATTAACAAATAAGGATGGGACTTGGACCTGATATTTTTCTCACAATTATCCATGCATTTTTTTGACCCATATCAGTTTGCATTCTCCTATAAGATGCTGGGTCTCCAAGCACTATTTCCAGCTCAGATTGTGAGATTCCTCCAAGTCTGAATTCTTGGACAAATTAGCATGAAATTCACAAAGAAATTAGTCGTTCTCATTCAGATATGAATTTAAATGGCATGCAGTACCTGTGGCATATATGGGGTCACATAATGAATGAGACAAGAAAATGCTGAAGAACAGTTATGCTGTTCACAAAATGAGCTGTGTTGGTTCATGTGGAAAAATAGATAATACGCGAGTATATAGCTGAGGAACTGAAGCGTAAACAGAAGGGACTAAAGTATCACAGACAATCTTCAAATTGGCATCCTTATTTGAATTTGCAGTCTTAATTATGTCTTTTTATGTGGCAAACCTATTCTTTCATATTCTAGCCTGGTTCCCTTCTACCTCGCTCCTGTGGAGCTTTGAGATGAGAGGGTTTATAATTCACAATTAAAAAAATAAAAAAAAAATAAAAAGGCCTGAGAACCAGGCAATCAGCTTCCAAGAGTTAGGCTCTTTTCAATGTTATGGAGCTTTCTTAAAGACTAAAACAAATTTGAAGTCAGAGCACACTTTCACATTGCAATCCTGTTCTGGACTGAGTTGCTTCCATTTATTTTTTTTCCGTGTCCTGCACGAGCATTGCCTTCCCTTTCTCCCATGTTTACATATGAATTGGAGGTGGTTTAACACTGGTTGGTAGCTCAGCTCCACCATTCTGCTCTTTCACTCCTTTTCCTTGAAAGAACAGGTGGAGATGATATGATGAAAAAAACTCATGGGTTGAGATAAGGACATAGAGATCCCTCATCAATTACCACCATGGTTAAAACAAATTTGATGTTGGGAGATTAATGTAGTTTATTGCCTGTTGATAACAGACTAGAGCAGTGAGAAACTGCAGGCAAACTAGAAATATCTTCCCCCATCCACCCTCTCCTATTTCTCCCCCCCAAGCAGCACAAGGGAATGGGGAATGGGAGCTGCAGTCAGTGCATGATGCTCCATCTCTGCCACTTCTCTGTGGTCACTCTGCCCATGATCCACATGGGTCCCTCCCACAGGATGCCATCCTAACTCAACTGATCCTGCGTGGGCTTCCCAGAGGCTGCAGCTCTCCAAGCACTGCTCCAACACAGCTCCATACCACCACTCCTTCAGGAGTGTGCTGCTCCATCATGGGTCCCCATCGGTGGCAGCTCCTGCAGACCTCCTAGTCCACTGCAGGGACCTCTCCATGGGCTGCAGCTCTGGCCCAGGGCCTGCTCCTATGTGGGCTTTCCATGGGCTGTGGCCTCCTCCAGGCCACATTCACTGCTGTACCGTGGGCTCCTCCATGTCTGCAAGAAGAGATATGCTCTGAGTGGAGGACAGTTTGCTTCATCATGGGCCTCTCCTGAGCTGCAGGGAACTTCTGCTTCATGCCTGGAGCACCTCCTGCCCTCCTTCTGCACTGACCTTGCTGGCTGCAAGGCTGTTTTTCTCTCATTTATCACTCTTCTCTCCCAGCTGCTCTTATAGTGCACATTTTCCCTCTCTTAAATCTACTCTCCCAAAGCACACACAATGTCACTCATGGCTCAGCTCTGGCAGCTGTGAGTCCATTCTGGCGCAGCTGGAGCTGGCTCTGATCTGACATGGTGCAGCTGCTGAGCTCTGCTCACAGAAGCCATGCTTGCAGACCCTCACTATCAAAACCTTCCCATGTAAACCTGATAATGTATTGTATATTGTTAATGCTGAAATTCACCTCAACTTGGCAACTATGTTCTGTCCCTACCTCTTTCCAACCTCTCTTGTTTTGGCATTGTCAACATAGTAGTATGTAAATCCCTGGTATCTAGAAAAGCAAAAGTGTAAATCTAATATTTAAAAAACTTCACAGTCACTTGAAATTCTCAATCTCAGTGAGACTAAAATGTCATTCTGCATAAGTGAGACAGGCTGCCCTGTGAACTCTAATAATCTTTTTCATGAAAAATCCATTATAATTTTCTAAAAGAGTAAGTGATCACAGAATTTCTTGTTTTCTTCACCACGTGGGCACTGCAAACAGAAAGTCATTCATTATTTGTGTAAAGATGTTTTAATAATTGTTTATTAATTTATTATTCAAATCTACAAAGCATTTCCTTGGCAGAAGTTAACTCTAGATCATGTTTGTTCTGCATGCATTTCTAAGCTAACAGCTTGGGAATTCCTGTATTATGCTCTATTAAGCTGAGTTGATGTGTTGGCTGTCTGCTGTGGAGTTTGTACAGTGATGGTTGCTCTACGTAGTTTAAGGCAACAATACTGGGGAGCAAGAATGAAAAGAGGGGCACCAGAGACTGTGCATCTGTGATGCCAGTTATACCAAAATTTCCAGGCAGCAGTGCATACAAGTATTTCAACTGCTTTTCTCAGTTATGAATTATTTTCATTATGTACTAAATCTTCACTGTCCGTGTGAAGTTTTGTAATATGTATAAAAATTCTCTTCAAATGATTTGCATGATGAATATTTTATTGTATGCAATTGGTATTGATTTTGGCAAACTCCTGCAGTGGCTACATGGAAGACATTTATGAATATTTATGTAAATTATTATGTTTGTTTAATGAACAGTAGTCTGGAAAAGAAATCACCACCATCATTTTATACCATTCTCCTTAGTATGGCAGATGTAAGATTCTTCCTTTACCAAAGTAGAAATACTGAGCATAAGAAGGAGATTCATGTACATCAGACAGAAAAAAAGCTGATAGTTGTAAATACAGTTGTGATAGACTCTATGAGGAATCTTGGGAGAAAAAAAAAGAAAAGAAAAAAAGAATGAGAATTTTAGCTATTCTCACTGATCTAACACGACCCATGTAAGGGCTGCAGTGAACAATGTCAAATAGTGATTTAGAGGCCAGACATATTTACGAATGAGTTTGATCATGTCAGAGAAGATGAAAATGTTAGAGGTAAAAAAAAGAGAAGGAGGACGGAAGAGAACCTGGGAGAGTCTGGCAGGATATTGTAATAGAGATTTATATTGCCACAAGGTACAGCAGTATTGGAATATAAGGCAGAAACAGCTTTGACCCTAAATGAAAGGCATATCAAGTGGGAAAGGAGGCAAAAATAATTCATGTAAGAGAAATTGCTACCATTGTTGAAAATAAGAAGAGGTAGACATGTTAATCTATAGAGCATTTCCACTTGAATTTCAAAGTAAAACCTACCACTGTAATAAATTGTCCAACTCTGAAGCATAATTCATGCAATCATTCAAGTTGGAAGGGGCCTCAAAAGACCTCTAACACAACAACCTGTTCAAAACAGGGTCTGCACTGAGCTCAGACCTCTGAAGGCTTTTTCCATGCAGGTCTGTAAAACCTCCAAAGATGGAGGTTTTGGAATCCCTCTGGGTAATATGTTCTAATTTTTCGTACAAAATCTTTTCTGTAGGAAAAGTACTTCCACTTCTTTGAGACCTTTGCACAGTGCACAACACATTGACTATTCGGATTACCAAGCCGCTTTCCACCATCTATCAGCATTCCTGGTTATCTGGAGAGGTCCCAGAGGACTGGAGGCTTGCCAATGTGACTCCCACCTACAAGAAGGGCTTTAAGTAGGATCCGGGGAACTACAGGCCTGTCAGCCTGATCTCGGTACCAGGGAAAGTTATGGAGCAGATCATCTTGAGGGAGATCACACAGCACGTGCATGGCAACCAGGGGATCAGGCCCAGCCAGCACGGGTTCATGAAAGGCAGGTCGTGCTTGTCCAACCTCGTCTCCTTCTATGACTGCGTGACCAGACTGGTAGATGAGGGAAAGGCTGTTGATGTAGTCTACCTAGATTTCAGCAAAGCCTTTGACACGGTCTCCCACACTATTCTGCTGGGGAAACTGGCAGCCCGTGGCCTATATACTCTTCTCTGGGTAAAGAACTGGCTAGAGGGCCATGCCCAGCAGGTAGTGGTTAATGGAGTTAAGTCCAGGTGGTGTTNGAGGTGATCATCCCCCTGTACTCAGCTCTGGTGCGGCCGCACCTCGAGTACTGTGTTCAGTTTTGGGTCCCTCACTACAAGAAAGACATTGAGGCCCTGGAACATGTCCAGAGAAGGGCAACAAAACTGGTGAGGGGTCTAGAGCACAAGTCTTATGAGGAGCGGCTGAGGGAGCTGGGATTGTTTAGTCTGGAGAAGAGGAGGCTCAGGGGAGACCTCATCACACTCTACAACTTCCTGAAGGGAGGTTGTGGTGAGGAGAGGGTAGGCCTCTTCTCCCAGATAACTAATGACAGAATGAGAGAGAATGGCCACAAGTTGTGCCAGGGGAAATTTAGATTAGCTATAAGGAAAAACTTTTTCTCTGAAAGAGTGGTCAGGCACTGGAAGGGCCTGCCCAGGGAGGCTGTGGAGTCACCGTCTCTGGCGGTGTTCAAGAAGCATCTGGACAACGTGCTACGAGATATGATTTAGTAGCTTAGTGGGTAGTAGTGGTGATAGGAGGATGGTTGGACTAGATGATCTTGTAGGTCCTTTCTAACCTTGTGTTTCTATGATTCTATGATTCTATTCCTGTATGAGCACAACAGCTTACCAGTGTTCTCATCACTAGTCTACCCCTCCAGGCAGAGATCCATTTTCAGTGCCTGGGCTGCAAATGTGAGAATCAGTGTTTAATGCACCTGTCAGAGAGCATCTGATGAGCAAGGAGCAGTGCCTATTTGGCTGAGAGTGGTTTGTGGGAATTGTAAAGGTACAACTGGGAACTGTAGGCTTTGAGGTAAAAGTGACTGACGTAAACCTCTTTACTGGTCCTAATGATTTCATGGATTGCCTGCAGAAGGCTGTAAATTGGCCCAAGCCAAAGCGTCTTAATATTTTTTAAGTAACTATCAAGCTGCCAATCACTGCAGTCCCTTCATGGGATTTCTTAGTCAAAAAAATAGTAAATGGACAAATATATCGGTTCTTTTATAGCTAGTTCTTGTATTTTTCATGTCAACATTGAAATTCAAATGAATGCAAATGTTAATGCAAGTTCTGTTACATTTGAAAACTAAATGAATATACCATGGATGGAGTTGCACATCATGAGAGCCACTCTAACTGAACAGGCTGATAGGGGAAATGTTGTGGTATGCAATCAAAATGCTCTCTTGTTGAGCTCAGCCCACAAATATGACTACATCTGCCAAGCGGAGCTGAGAGAAAGTCTCTGAAGCCAGCACAGGCATTTTCTTCTTCAAATCTTTCCCATTACAGCTGAAAATTCACCAAGCCACTCTAAATGAGATGGAAAAATGTAAACAAGCTTCTGAACTTATACACCTGGTATTAAACACCTGCTTTACAACTGGCTTCCCTGGATATTACAATAGGGTTTAAGGTCTCTGAATCAAAACCTGTATTGCATTGCATTTCTCTGACACAAAAGATTGAAATGGTTTAAATCTACCTTATCTTTAACTCTGCTGATGTTAACACAGGTACAGAAGCCATGACTGGCTGCTGGCTGGCTAGGAATTTGGCTGGGAGTTTGGTAGATACAGTATTTTACATTCTTCCTTTTTTACCATTTAAATGTGCTTGTCTAAGTGGACAAGCATGAAACAGAAGAGCATTTCCATTGTTTTTCCCTCAACCTTAGTTTTTGAAATTACAAAATGAGGAAGATTTGTTTTTCTCCTTTCTCCTTTCTCTCACATGTAAAGTTAATATTCACCAAAACTGAGTCTTGCAGTATAGAAGTGACTGAAACAGTACAGTTTTTTGTTCTTCAGAAAATATGTACAACAACACAGAAAACTGTGATGTTGTGGAAATTTATAATATCATTTTGAGTTGGTATATTTGAAGAATTTTTAAGATCACAACTTAACTATGTGATGTTTTATACAAACTGTAAACATTTATTTGATAAAACAATGATCTGACAAGGCTGCATCCTAGGGATTTTGGCATGCAGGAAATGCAAGATGCATTTTGGTAGGAAAACTTGTGAAAATGTAAACTTTATCAGTGGAAAAAAAAGTTCTAAAAATCAAACTTTCAATTGTGTTACTGAATTAAGGCAGATAAATATCAATTTATTCAGATTTTTTTTTAATTCTAAAAATGTAAGACTCTGCAATGCTCTGTATTTAATTTGAATACATCCTCAGTGTTGGTTGATTCTTTCAGTCTTTCTCAGCTCTTCAAAGCTGTAAAAATAATTGCCGAGGACATGCACCCACTCCTCACAATCTATTAAAATAAAAATGATGCACAAATCTGTGAATCCTGGTACTTGAGAAAAAAGAATTTTCATATTGAGTGTTGAATTTCACCTGTAACCAACCTCATTAGTTACACTTTTAGAAGGTCTCCTATTTTGGTTCATATTGTAAGTTATGAGACGAGGATCTCTACAGAACCAAGCACTAACGCTTTAAACATAACTCAGATAAAAATGCATATCACATAAATACACATTAAGAGTATTAATCCTATAAGAGAATATTAATAGCAACATTAATAACAGTGAAACTAATGAACAGACATTAAGAAAATACAATGGCATTTCACTTATACATCGAAATTCTAATGTACCTTTTTTAAGACATATATTCAGGCTAATTGCGTATCATTGAGTTTATTTGCATCACTCAAACTTCTGTTATGGCTAAAAATATAGGGAACAGATCAGTGTCATACTATGAAGTAGATAAGGTATCTTATCAGTCACAGAAACTATTTAAACTAACTAGCCCATAGGTGTGCTATTAATTTCTTTTCTTAATTAATGATCTGCTAAAAATACTACCCAGTTCTTTTATGGTAATGACACTCATTTGTATTCCAATATCCTTCTATGGTAGAAAATATTCATTACTTTTTCCAGCAGTTGTAGGAAAGCATACAAATGTAAACACTGTGACATTGTAAGAACATACGGAAGAAATGCCACAGCTCTATTACTCAGGACTATACTTAATGTGCTGGAAATTACTTTTTCCGTGATTCGTTTGTTGCTAAATAAATGAGCATTGAAAGGTCAGATCCCCAGATGCAATACGCAAAGACAGTGCAGCTAGGTCAATTTACCATAGCTGTGGGTAGAACCCACGGTTCAGGAGAGTACTCCAGGAACCTTGAATTATTCAAGATTAACAACAAAGCTCAAAATCACTCTTAGAAGACAAAAGCATTTAGGAGAGAAATGGCAGAGAAGAAAGGTTAGATCTGAGGACAGAATGAAAGAAATGGAGAAAGGGATTTAGGGAGTGGGAGTGGAATAAGAAATTTAAACAATGAACCAGATTTGTACAGGCATGTTCAACCTAATGGGATTTTAAAAGCATCGAGGAACAAGAGTTCAGTGCAGAGTAATCCTCTAAGCTCCCGTGTATAACTTGAGCTTCCTTATTTAAATCACTAAGATAAACTGTATAGAATTGAAACAGTTACATCAATATATATTAAACCTTTAGAGCGCTACGGGAGCAGTCAAGTTACAGTAAACAAGTGTCAGGGGAAAAAATTACAACAAAGCTAAAGTAAGCATGTAGAGTAGTAAGAGAATGATACAAAATCAGTGATGCAGTTGTTAAAAAGGTATTTCTTTTTAAATTGGTGGGAGTTTTCTTTCCTGTTCAATGGTCACTCAAGTAATGGCTTTTGTTGTTCTTGTTTTGGAAAAAAAAATATCATTATTCCTGGCATGTGCTAGCTATTGTACATAGCTCTAAGAGAATTTAAAATATCTGATTGTAAATTCAGGAACAGAAAAGATGAATCAATTATTTCTAACAAATATCTTACAACTAACTGATGTTTACCATGTCATTTTTTTATTGACACAAGCCCTTCTTCAATGACAAAGAGTTTTGTCAAATAACTTCAAGGAGTTATCAGGACTGATAATTTCTGCTACCAAATTTGCATCTTAATGAACTTTCTGATCACGCAGCCTACTGCTGCTCCGGTTTCTTACTGGAAGAGGTATATTTTATGTTTGCTGCTTCACTTCTTCAAAAAATGTAGGGAAGGAGAGAGATGTGAGAGACAGCAGCTAGGCTCAGGAAACAGGAAGTTGAGGGTAGAAAACACAGATTAACTCTCCAATTTTAAATTATAAGATGAATAGAATATGCCTGGCAAGTGCTTCCAGGGTTTGTCCCTCCTCTTGACAGGCATTGTGCTCCAGGGACAGCTGGCCACCAAATCCCACCCCTTTCAGTAGAGGTGCCCACAGACTGACCACAGGTCATTGCTCTGACCTCTTTATTCAGTTCAGCATTGTCTGCAGACCAGACTCTACGCATTACCCAGTCACATGCTGCATCATGACAATAGTGCTGTCAACTGATGCCTTTACTCCAGGCATTATTGTAGCAGTGTTGGCCTCTGACTGCTTAACTGTCAAACTCCTAGTCAGATTGTCTGGTTTTAGGACATTATATCAATGCTTTTAACCTCTTCTATCCACACACAAAAGACTGGGGCCAGAGCAGGCACCTGCATAAACATCTTTCTTAAAGCAGAGCACAGAAAAACAGATAGATCTTGATTCTTGTTCCACCTCCACGGAGGCAAAAAGGGTCAGAATCAGAAACACACACTCTCCTGTAACTGCTCTTGCTCTGCCACTTCTAGCATCACACAGAAGATTAAGGGCAGGACAAAAAAAAATAAGAGCTGTGAACACAACTCATAGAAAACTAGGGAAAAATGATACCTGGAGAAGATTTTCGTAAGTGTATGATGAACAACTCAAATAGGATTTGCATGAGTATTCATTGTAATGTGAATTTGCTGATTCAGTCATTTTTTTCTTTCTCACTGCATCACTACCTCACATTTTTCTTGCATATTTCTTCCTTGGCTCAGGAATCAGGCTGTGTTGCACAGCAGGACTAGCGGAGATTTTGTGGCTGATGGAGTACTCTGGAGTATGCAACATGAAAAAGCTTACTGAAGTGGACTGGGGGGGTACGTAGGAGAGAGGGGACCTAGGAGGCCCAGGAGACAGCTGTAGTTTCCAACCAAACAATAAGCTGATACTGAACTATAAGCACTAACAGTACAGCAAAAGCTTTTTTTCTAGAAGCAAGCCTGACACTGAGAGGAGAAGGTAAACAAGATGGGGCCTCCTTTCCAAAAACAAAAAGCTCAAAGATGTGTACAAGAAAATTACTTAAATTCTTGATAAGGACACTCAGAAATCTTGCTACTCTGGAGATTCTTCCATTTGAAACTTGTCATGAAATGAAAAGAAAGGTTTTGTGGTATGGTTGAAAATCCACCCTCTGTGTACTTGGACCTGGCCAGGTAAGCAAGCCCCCTGGTCCGTGTGCTCTAGAGACACTTTCTCAAGCACTTGCTTCTCCTGACAAGCAGAGGTCCTGAAAGTGGAGCTGCAGCCTTCATTTGGCAGCAGGTTATCCAGAGCTTCAGTGTGCAAGTCAGATGAAACTTCCTTGTCTGTCTTAAAACCAGTGAGCTTGTAAGAAAGAAAAGCTGGGTTTTTACACAGTGACATGTAGAAAGATGTCTAGATTCATACATAGGTAGCTCCAAATGTAATGACTCTTTTATTTGCATGGAAACTACAACAGATACAAAAAGCACAATGACGCTATTTGATAGAGCAAATTCTCAGCTCCAAACACTATTTTACAACATAGCCACCACCATTAGCCAATTCATGTGGATGAGCTAATCAAGACGCTTCATTTTGTGGTGTGAAAGCTGTCCATGGCCGCCCAGAGCATAATTTGTTTTTCATGTTGCTGTCACCGCTGCTGAAACACACCACCCACCACCTCACTGTGCTCATATCCACTGTTATGTCTCCATAAAAGTTCAGCAAGTGTCGATGAATGTCAGGGGGTAAAATCTTTTCTGCATGGAGAAATTCAATTCCACCCCTTTGCTTCATAAACATTTCCTTGTCAAACACCATTTTGTCAGATTGTCCCTCTGCTGCCATCTGTTGCATGGCAAGAAAATGGAATGGAATATTGGTGGGAAGGTTCAGCTTCTACTGCCATATCACCAACATCCATCTCTGACATCGTGGGCCAACATAATAAAATAGGAAGCATTAATTTTGGAGCAGCCTTTGTACATATTTATCTAGGAGAGAAGAACCTCCTGAATTTTTCTGGGTTTCCAGGTATTCCGGTAAACATATTGTATTTTCCAGCAAAGAGGCATGCAACATTCACATAACTCCCATGTTCTCATCTGCTTCTATCAATGTGTTATAAAAATCCAGAAAAAAATCAAAATGCTATTCCGTGTTAGGTGTTCTGATTTCACTTCTGCAACATTAAGTAATAACACTTTCTTTTCCCAAGGCAAATAAATTTATATGCTTAATTTTCTTTGCTACCTTTAGTCTGCAATTACTGTATTAAGTGGACTTGATCCTACTTCGTTGTATGCTGGCATAGCTCCACTGACTTTCAAGAAAAGTTGTTTTTCATGTCCATGAGACAAATATTTCCGTACAAGGCAAAAATGTGGAGCTTTCTTAGCACGCTCAGCAGAAATGTTAAGCAGTGAACTGTCACAAAGATCTGCTCACTCTGCATTAGTGCATGGTAATGCATTGCCTCTGGGAACAGGAGTTCGCTGCCCAGTGCAAGCTCCTTTCCCAGGCAGATCAGGTGAACTGTGGCAGCTGAAGAACTGATTTTGAGCTTTGCACACTGGCTTTTGGTCCAGGCTGCTGGCAGCAAGCAGTCAGACTGCTGTTACTGGGGGTGCGGAGAGACTCCCACTTCCCCCCTACTGCTGGAGCCGCTCATGGCCCCAAGGCCAGCTCCAAGTTTGCAGTGTACAACTATTTCAGCCAGACACTCATTTCACCTCTGCAAACACAGGCTTTCAGTGTGAAGCAGGGCATCATAACTTGATGTCCTTTGAGACTTCTCTGGAATAAGAATTGCTTGTGCCATATGCACTGAAGTTGGTTTTAGAGAAGTATTTTCCCAGAGCAGATAAAATTCACACTGATTCCTGTTGAAAGACGAAATCAGTATAAAATGAAAAAAAAAATGTGGAAATATCTGGGATTTTCTCTTATGAAAAATATGAGGCTGAAATCTCCTCACCTTGCTACATCCAAAGCAGAGTGACCGAAAGAAAAAAAAGAGATCTATCTTTCTCTGTAAGGATATTCCAGAGATCTTTCTAACCCTCCCTAAATAGCATATGCCATAGTACACTAACATATTAGTTTTATGGTAAATAATTCCACCTATTTTTCATTATTTCATAGAATCATAGAATCGTTTGAGTTGGAAGGGACATTTAAAGGTCATGTAGACCAACTCCCCTGCAATGAACTGAGACATCTACAGCTAGGGCAGGTTTCTCAGAGCCTGGTCCAGCCTGACCTTGAATGTTTCCAGGGACGGAGCATCCACCACCTCTCTGGGCAACCTGTTCCTGCTTCACTGCCGTTATCATAAAAATCTTTTTTCTTACGGCCAAACTCAATCTCCCCTCTTTTAGTTTGAAATCATTTCCCCCGCTAAAGAATCTGTCCCCTTCTTTCTTGTAGGCCCCTTTAGATACTGAAAGGCTGGTATCGGGTCTCCCTGGAGCGTTCTCTTCTCCAGGTTGAAGAGCCCCAATTCTCTTAGCCTGTCCTCTTAGGAGAGGTGTTCGATCCCTTGCATCATTTTTGTGGCCCTCCTCTGGATGCACTCCAACATGTCAGTGTCTCTTCTGTGCTGAGGACTCCACATCTGGATGCAGTACTTCAGGTGAGGTCTCACCAGCACAGAGTAGAGGGGAAGGATCACCTCCCTCCACCTACTGCCCACGTTGCTTTTGATGCAGCCCACGATATGGTTGTCTTTCTGGGCTGCAAGGGCACATTGCTGGCTCGTGTCCAGCTTGCTGTCCACCAGTACCTCCAAGTCCTTTTCAGAAGGGCTGTGCTCTATCCTATTGTCCCCCAGCTTGTACTGATAGTGGGGGTTGCCATGACCCAGGTGTAAGACCTTGCACTTTGCTTCGTTGAACCTCCTGAGGTTCTCCTGGGCCCACTGCTTGAGCCTGTCTAGGTCTCTCTGGATGGCATCCCACCCCTCAGGTGTGTTGACTCCACCACACAGCTAGGTATTATCTGCAAACTTGCTGAGGGTGCACTCAATCTCCCTGTCAATGTCATTGATGAAGACATTAAACAACATTGGTCCCAGCACTGACCCCTGATGGACACCATTCGTCACTGATCTCCATTAAGACATTGAGCCATTGATCACCACTCTCTGGTTAGGGTCTTGCAACCAGTTCCAATCCACACATCAGATTCATACTTTTCCAATTTGGAGAGAAGGATGCTTTTTTAGGGGACAATATGGGGAACCAAAGGCCTTACTGAAGTCCAGATAGATGACATCGGTATCTCTTCCCTTTTTCACTGATACGGTTACACCATCATAGAAGGCCACTAGCTTTGTCAGGCAGGACTTGCCTTTAGTGAAGCTATGCTGATTTTCTCATCTCACCTCCCTGTCTTCCATGTGATGTGCCTTAGCATAGCTTCCAAGAGGATCTGCACCATGATCTTCCCCAGCACAGTCGTGAGGCTGACCGGGCAGTAGTTCCCTGGGTTCTCCTTTCTATCTTTCTTAAAAATGGGAGTGATATTGCCTCTTTTCCAGTCACCGGGGTCTTCACCTGAACGCCATAACCTTTCAAGTATCATTGAGAGTGGCTTGGCAACTACATTGACTAATTCCCTAATAAGATAGAAAGAAATCCCTTCCCACAAATTATGCAGCCAAGTTTCCTGCATTTGGGGAAACTGCAGGGATCTGCACTCCCAGAGTTCAGGGGATGAGCCTCACCCTAGGAAAACCACCTGCCTGATCATGATGTCTCCGCTGCCAGGTAAGTATTTCTTCTTTTAAACAATCCTGTGCTCAGATACAAATCACACATAAATTGCAACATGGCTGGTTTACATGGCTGCTCACAACAATGTGTTTGTTAGTCAAATGCACACAGTAACTTCTTGTTAATTGCAGCTAGATGGTTTTAAATCAGTGCTCAGGGTGGATATTTTATGCTACAGCACCATCTACAGTAAGGACAGAGATATCTAGTAGTAAAGTTTGACTGTATTTTGTCAGGTGTCAAATCTCACCGTGGGCTTGAATTCACATTTGTCTGCAGTTTTGTTCTGTTAATTCCAATAGCTTTCTTTTGCAATATTGAAACTGCTTGTGCTCTAGCTAATTGATGATACCTTTTGCTTTCTCATATATTCTTGTTCTAAGCCTGCTTCCCTTGTTTATATTTTATATGCCGAATTTCTACTGTTTAATAATATTGTGGTCTATCCTAATTCTAATTGTATAAGACCTAGGAAATATTTAGGTTGTGTCAGATGTTAAAAATGAAGTAGACACCTACAACTTAATTCTTGCATTACTTTTCATGCTCATGTCTCTCCACTTATCTCCTTTATCACAACAAGAATGTTCTTGCTGCCAGATGAATACCACTGTGCTCATATCCTGGTCCACTTGCCCCCCACAAACAACCTGATCTAGCTGTAGCAACCTGATCTAGCTGTAGATGTACCTGTACATTGCAGGGGAGTTGGACTAGATGACCCTTAAAGGTCCCTTCCAACTCTAAGGATTCTATGATTCTATTCTATGATTCTATATGTGTTAGTTCATTTCCAAGTTCTCTTGAAGGAACAGATTAGCTTTATGTGAGTGCAATTCCCAAGTCTTTTTAGTTTTTGTCTTGTTCTGAGAACAGATAAAATCGTATTTTTCTTTTGCACAGTTTCTGCAAATGTTTTGTCTCTAGAGGGCACTATTGCACAAAACAGCTTTCATTCTGGTCCGCTGCATCTATGCCACTCTCCCCTCACGTGCTCGTAATTGCACAAAGTCACTGTATAGCTTGTTGTATGCATTTAAATTTAGAATTCCTCTTAAGAGTATTACTTCTTCTGGAACTGTCTTTATTTTAATATGACATTTTTGATTGTCCATTACTTACGAACTTTTCCTTTTCTTTAAATTCTTCTCAAGGAATTAGAATAAATATATATTCATTACTGATTTATACCAGTTTACACCATAGGATCCAGGGAATCTACTACCATACTGAAGGCTACCAACTTTAAGATTGTACTAGCTGACCAATATAAACATATTCTAAACACACAATTCTTTATTACTTACTATCTCAGAGGCAGAAAAGATAGCGCATGATTTAAAGTGCATGCCTATTTATTTCCATAATACTATTAGACCTTTATTTCTATTTTGCAAAGAACAAAAATGTTCTATGTAAAAAAAAAAAAAAA
>WBMW01003149.1:129482-169339 GCA_013396635.1 Penelope pileata | reverse complement strand
AAAAAAAAAAAAAAGGCAAGGGACTACAGGAGGTATGGAAAATCCCAGGGTAGAAATTTATAAACATCTCCCTTGTATCCCACAGCAAAACTTCTTAACCAAATGGTTTTGAACAGTTTCTGAAAATTATTTTCCTCCTGACAATATAGTGTAGTCTTAGTTGATTAATTTCGTACTTTCTCCTGTGACAACTCATGAGTTTGACCTAAGAAACAGATGGAATTAGAATTACAATCCTATTTAATTTCAGAGAAAAGTTCAATGCATGGAAAGACTGTTGTAAGCTGGAGTAATGATTCCTCACAAGCAGCTTTCACATTAATAACTTTACCTCATGAGTGTCAGAAAAGTATTGGCAGAGCTAAGGAGGAGCTGTAAGAGCTGTACTGGTGGCCTAAAGCAGACTCTTAAGTGGAATAATTCCTGAAGGCATGTGTAATGTAACATGCATCTGAAGTGAAAAAACAGCTGCTGCACAGTTTTCTCCTTTTTTGCATTAGCAGAAGGTTAACACTTCCTGCAAATTCTTTAAGGCAACAGAGATGTTTGAAAATTTCTAAATCATCCGTAATTTGTAACTTCAAGTCTCTGGATGTGACTTTTTTTTTCACTTTTTCTGTTTTGTTTTGATTTGACCTGATGTATGTCTTTTATTTTTAAATGCTAAGCCAGTTTCAATAGCCTTCTCAATCACAAAGTCTTCTCAAGACTTCATCTTTAATAGTTCTTCTTTATATCTCTTCCAGTTATAAAGAAACAATGACCTTCTGTACACTAAGAGTGAGAGGAATTTATTGTGTTCAGCCTATTCACTTAACAACACCTAAGATTTGAGGCAATTAAAAAGAATTAAACTGCCTAGTCTGATTTGCCATATGTGACACACCATTCATCTCTGTACAGTTACCTTTAAATTAGTGCTTACAATTTATGATAAAACCCATAATTCATGTTTGATCGAAGTTTGAGCAAAGTCATAGCCGAAAATCAAATAAAAAAACAATGAAGACCAGAGCATGACTGGAATAAGCCATCTGTCCATCCTAATCTCATGGTGGTACTGTCATGTTAAGACATGTTAAGACACATGAAGGACAAACAGGTGATCTGTGACAGCCAGCACAGCTTTACCAAGGGCAGATCATGTCTGACCAACCTCATAGCCTTCTATGATGGAATGACAGCATTGGTAGACAAAGGAAGGGCAACTGATGTCATCTACCTGGACTTATGCAAGGCCTTTGACATGGTCCCCCACCACATTCTTATCTCTAAATTGGATGGATGAAGAGTTGGTTGGAAGGTCGCAGCCAGAGGATTCCGCAACCTTTCTACTCTGTCCCACTCTGCTCTGCCCTCATGAAGCCTCATGTGGAGTACTGTGTTCAGTTCTGGAGCCCCCAGAACATGAAAAACGTGAAGCTTTTGGAGCAGGCCCAGAAGAGGGTTACGAAGATGATCAGAGGGCTAGAAAACCTCTTCTATGAAGACGGGTTGAGGAAGCTGGGCTTGTTCAGCCTGGAGAAGAGAAGGCTCAGGGGAAGGCTCATTGCAGCCTCCCAGTAGTTAAGCAGAGCTCATAAACGGGAGAGAAATCAACTTTTTACATGGGTAGATAGTGATAGGACAAGGGGGAATGGTTTAAAACTGGAAGATATTAGATTTGATGTCAGGGAGAAATATTTCACTGAGAGGGCAGTTAGCTGCTAGAACACGTTGCCTAGAGAAGTTATGGATGCCCCATCCCTGGAGGTGTTCAAGGCCAGGTTGGATGGTGCCCTGGGCAGCCTGATCTACTGTCTGATCTAGGGGGTAGCAATGCTGCCCATGGCAGGGGGATTGAAACTAGAAGATATTTGAGGTCCCTTCCAACCCACACTGTTCTAGGATTCTACGAGTATTTCCAGAAAATAATCCTTTCTTTGTTAGGACTACATATTGGTTTAGTATAATTCTTCATGCTTAACGATATAATTCCTCACAACTTTTTGTGAAGCAGTATCCCTCCTAAAGCAATACTTTTCTCATTAAATTAAGAGGTAAAATTAGCTCAGACTATGATTGACCCAAACTATTGAGTATCAGGAACACTGTTCACCAACTCAATGAAGAGACACTGTTCAAGCAGAAATGCAAAGACAGCAGGAGAAGACAGAAACCCTGACTTTGGCCTGATGGACAAGACATTTGGGAAGAGGCAACTGAAATGTGTGTTTTTTATAAATACTTCTACTGGATATGAGAAGGTCCAAGAAGCAGCACAAGTACTTGAGGTTTTCTCCCTTTTCACCATACCCCACTTAATCTAAGTTAAGATGATTATAGTCTTCTCCTGGAGATATTTAGATTTCTCACAAAGTCAATAGAGACTGAAGGAAACACATAGGAAAGTGATGTTAGACATGATAAAATAAAAACTATGTTGTCTAGCTAAGGAAGAAACAGGAATAGTCATAGTGCTTTAGCTAACAAGAGATTATGAAGATAAGGTCACGTTTAGTAACTTGAAGTAAAATTACTGCATAACTGTGATTCCAAAGGGAACTTCTTCCAGACTTGGAACACAACCTCCCAATGCATGACCAAGCTGTATTCTTGTTTTTGCAAAGAGTACATGCACAAATTTTACTGTTTCAAAATCCTTCTATCTTTATCTGTAATAGCTTTCTTCACAATGCTTCTCACAGCTGTAAAGAATTATATTTAGCTGAGAAAATTATTGATTTCATAATCTGCTCCCAGCTTTTCCTGGCAGAACACGTTCACTAGCATCCATATCATAGATTATACCAGCATGAGTGTTTCAGAAACAGATAGCCAAGTCATGGTTCAGCAGACTTCTGGAAATGGCATAAACATTAAGATATACACAAACATAAAATTCTCTAAGATTTACATCAAACTTGTCAACTAGAAACACAAGACAAATCTTTCTTGAGAAGGAGAATGTCAGCTTCTCTGAATGCTTCCAGGGGCTTTGATCAACTCCTCTTCAGCTTAATAGCCATTCTTATGATGTGAGGTGGTATGGAATAAATCCCCCACCTTGCCTAATTAAGGCCAGCTGTCCTGTCTCCATTACACCCCCTGCTGTTGTGCTATGAGGGCAGTGGCTCTCCCCCACTAAATGGTGTGGCCTAGGCATGTTCCCATCGCATAGCGTGGCCAAAATATTGGTGTGCTGTCTTGACTGAAACTGGGACTCTATTATTTTTAAGCCAAGCAATGTTTGTTTGTTTTGTTATTGTATCCAGTTATGCCATCAAGGCTTTGTATTGTTAATTGTTTTCTTCTGGATAGTAGAAAGCCAAGAGCATTTTCTTGAAGAATCTCACTTGAAATGTAACTACTGGATAATGATTAACCATTTACACTCATCTTTTAAGGATAAGGTAATTATTTTAATGTAGACTTCAGATTGTATTGCTAATCTTTTTGTCCAAATACTATGCAGTGCTACATCAGCTGACTTTTAGTAATTTAATCAAATCTTCATAAATCAAATCTGTAATAATACAATGATTGGTTGGATGATCTAATAGCTATAAAAAATTTGAATATTTTTAATTAGGACACAATTCTTTAATTTCTTTGTATCAAATTTTTGCATGAGAAATCTAAAAATTGAAATAGAAAATACAATAAGTTTGACGTTTTCAAGGAGAGTCTTTTATCATACTGGGAAGACGTTTTCAGGGCAAAATATTTGCTCAGGTTTGCCTAGGATTTCCAGACATCCCTCAGCATAGCCAGAGTTCTGGCCATAATGTCTGTAGTTTAGATATGTACGCTGTGAAACCTCAGACCGCCATTGCAGCACCAAAATGTCTTACAGACCTGATCCTGATCTACTGAGCATGTGTCACATCATTATGTCCGGACATGCTGGGACTACTGTAGATAGAAAGAAATGGTACAGGACACGCACAGCATGTCTGGTGCTCCTTGGGCATGTTGAGCTATCTAAAGTGCTATACATAGCACACTCACACATATTGCTCAGCAGGAAATTTAAGCAGAAATTTAAACTTGTTGCTGTCAGCCATAAAGTCTTAATATTCTTTTGTGGGCAGTGGCTGTGTGAAAATGTTACCAGAAGATTTTGCTTGCAAGTTTCCAGGAGGTAGTTACAATACAATATGCTCCAACGATCGTGGACAAAAGAACAGATCTTGGAAGCTGTGACCTGTCAATTCAAGAGAGCAACCCTGAAGCTTTAATTTGCATCAGCAAATTACCAGACTCCCCATGCTCTCTGAACAGAAAGGTCATGTTTTCATTTTTAGATAAGAGAGAAGCTAATGAAATGTACTTGCAATAAGAAGGTAGAAAGCAAAGCACAGAGCCAGGGTAACTGACTGAGGCACCTGATTTAGGTGCAAAGGGGCCTGAGTATTGTGCAAATAGCACCAGTGAGAAAACACAATCTGCTCTTCTGACATGATGTGTTTAAATTCTTTCTGCTATCAGCTTTTAAGGCTTCTGGAGAGCTATAAAGTAAAATTAAAGCAAAATTAAGTTGCCTGCCTGTTTAACTGACTTAATTGAAAATAGCTACATCCCCTGGCAACACAAACAGCTGGCTTCCTTTAAGCAAAGTGGACAGAACAGGACAGCTGAGCATGCAACTCCTTTCCCTTCAGGGGCTCAGTCTTCTCTTCCAGGGAAACACCCTACCTGCTAGATTTTGGATTGTCTCCACTTTGATAGTTGTGGAGCCAAAAGTGCCGGAGTAAGTAGTGAGAGGATGGCAGGTGCGGGGGAGCTCAGCTCTGACTGCAGCACTTGGGCTTTCATCCCCTGCTCTGTTGTGCCAGGAGAGAGAAAATGGTGTTTGTGGATGAGAAAAAATTTCAGGTTTTGATCTTGAATAAAAAAAATGAGCTCACTGTTGTAATTTGCCCACCCTTTATAAGATATTTATTGCCTTGAGAGACAAAATCATTGAAGCAGAGCAAAGTAATGCGACAGTGTTTGGAAAGCACCTGTCAAACAAGTTGTCAAGATTATTCCATCAGTTTTCTTCATTGTCTATTAGAAAACTGGATGAATTTATTGAAAAAATGAGATCTTTCAATTAATTTGCAGTGCTACTAGGACTCATCTCAGGAGGATTTTACTGAAATTGAGATATATGAAGAAGTTCTATAAAGAATGCACATGCAAACTCCAGCAAGTTTAGCACTTAACTTATCACATGATGTTTCAAGGAAGTGACATTTTATTACTGTCATAGTGCTTGCTCTTTACACAGGTGTAAATTCAGCCTAATTCCTGATAAGTCCAAAGAGTAGATTAAAAACCTCAAATCATGGCCACTCTTTGCTGATCTACATCTTTTAGACCATCTGATGTCCTCATTTTCCACTTCTAATATATCTGCAAACATATCTGCAACAAACTGGGGAAAATGAGCTTGTGACATAAACATGAGGTCTACAATGGGAACAAATCCCTAAAGAGATTTCAGTGATGCCACACATAAAAATATAGCTTTGCGTAAATACTTTGACGCAATCAGGTTATCATCAGTGCTGGATAGATATGTTATTACCAAAAAGTTGCAATCCTACCACAATCCACAAACGCACAGAATGGCACATGCATGCCCTCTTCATGACCGTGTGGGCTAGACACTCACCCCCTCTCCTGGGGCTGTTGATTCTCATTTGCATGCTTACTCTACCATATCTCCCAGGAGATATGGCTGCTCCAGCCTGGCGTGTGCCTCTGGGCTTCATGTTTTCTTAGAGTGCTCCACCGCTCCTCTTTCTCAGATGATACCATCTGTTGTTGCTCTGCTCTCCGCTGAATGTTGTGCTTACTTTATGGCAAGCAGTGCACAAAGATCACAACTAAGAGATACTGCCTTCCCCAGGTGTTACTCAGCTCTTCATCTCTGTTCTGAATCATGACACAGGAGAGGTAAGTACTTGTTTGCATACCTGGGGGACCTGGCAGTGCAAAAGGCAAATACTAACCACAGGTATATTCTGGAGGTGAGATTTTCCAAACTGGTCTTCTTGATCATGGATCTGGTGCAGCTGTGAAACTGATAGGATTTTAGTACACTGCATCTTAAAATTAGCTAAGAAGAAACAAATCAGATGACAAAATATAACGATGAATGTGTTCAGGCTTTCAGAAGGTCTATACAATCTGAAAAAAAAAAAAAGTAAGAAAGAAAGAAAGAAATCTGGGAACTGTCTTGAGATAAAAGTATATGTCCATAGCACCCAGAATTAGAGGATGCTTGTGTATTTCATTGTGGATAAATGATACCAGGAGCAGGAAACCTAGAAACCTCTCAGTAAAATCCCCTTCTCCCAAGAGTTAGGCTTGCTTTAGCTTACTTCCTTGCTTTGTTTGTGGTTTGTGCTGCAAAAGGTCCAGGTTCAACAGAGAAAACTCAGAAGAGACTCAGCCATAATTTTTCTGCCACTCTTTGAGCTGCAAAGCAGTAGAAATTGTAGTGCAAACATCCTCAGGCTAGTACAAGCCATGTAAACCCAGAGCCTTTCTCTGATTTCTTGGCAACTGATGCATTACATGATGAAATAAGCCATCCTACAAGCAAGTGCCTTCTCACAAAAGATTAACCACTGTCTGGATATCAAGGCATCAGAAGTGTCTACTATGAACCCCAAGTTGGTTTCCTTACCAGGAATCCACCTGGGATTTCCCAGGTGATGGAGAGGTGGGTTTCTAATGAAGGCTTTCTGAATTCACTGGCTGGAGGCCTACAAACCTTCTAGGTAGGAACAGATTGTGTTGTCTGAATCACTTCATGAAAACCTGGAAGCTGCTTTTTAAGCACTGAAGCATCCAATTTAAATGTGTCAGGCGAGCAGCGTAAGTGACAGATTTCTGTTATCTTTGAGGAGTGTAGGATTTCTGCAATGTTTTTCTTCAGTGCAGGACAAGAAGAATAGTTTATTTCACCCATGTAAAGGTAAAGTCATAATGTCTTCTTAAAAATCACAGATAACATAATTCTGCTAAGGTATGTTGCAACTGTATTTCATCTTGGCAGTTTTCTTCTCTACATTGACTCCTTTTTTTTGCTACATGAGTGCTAGGACAAGGGCAAAAAATCATTTCTGGTAATGAAACAGAATTTCCTTCAACAGTACAAACTCCTTTAACAGGTCAATGTTTTAGAAGGTGTTTCTAAATTTCTCTCACTGGTGTTACAATAACAGATAAGAAAATATATTTCCACCTTTGTCTGTAAGTCATAGAATCCTTAGAGTTGGAAGGGACCTTTAAAGGTCATCTAGACCAACTCTCCTGCAATGTACAGGGACACCTACAGCTAGATCAGGTTGCTCAGAGCTTGGTCCAGCCTGACCTTAAACGTCTCCAGGGACAGGGCTTCCACCACCTCTCTGGGCAACCTGTTCCAGTGCTTCACCACTCTCACTATAAAAAACTTTTTCCTTACATCTGACCTAAATTTACTCTCTTTTTGAAACAATTTCCCCTTGTCCTATCAGCACAGACCCTGCTAAAGAGTCTGTCCCCTTCTTTCCTATAGCCCCCCTTTAGATACTGAACAGTCACTAGCAGGTCTCCTCAGAGTCTTCTCTTCTCCAGGCTGAACAGCCCCAGCTCTATCAGCCCCTCCTCGTAGGGGAGGTGTTCCATCCCTTGGATCATTTTTGTGGCCCTCCTCTGGATTTACTCCAACAGGTGCATGATAAACCTGGCTTTTACTAATGTTTAAAATTATCTAAATGTATTAGGAAATCCTAGAGTTAAGTTTCCAATTATGCTGCTAAAGCTTGAGTATAGTTTTTATACTACAGTCTTTAATAACATAAGCCTATACTGTTTTTTCCACAGGACACTACATCATTCAGAGCAGAGGACAGACAGACCTGTGGTGAATGAAACTGTTGTCTGTACAAACCCTGCTTTATGTCTGAGTTTATAAGTTATATAGAAAATTAAAAGAAAAAAATGAATGGGAGTCTAAGGAGGAAAAATTATGGTCTTGTTCCTAAGTTGATTGAGTACAGGCTGGGTGCATTTTTACCTCTGACAGAAGTCTAGCTTCTCAAAAAAGCCTAACTAACTTAGACGTTTTCTATGAAAATGAGTCTTGGAGAAAGCAGAATTATTGAAACAATATGAAAAGTGGCTATTAAATATATTTATCCAGTATACTTATATTTATACATGCATTATTTTATAATACACTTATAGATGTATTAGAAACTTTCATAAAATTTAAGCACCTTTATAAATCTAAATCTTTAATCATAGTGTTTAATCAAATGTACAGAGTTGATACTGCTAAGTAAAAATCAGAGGATAGATCCTTCTATTGCAATACTTTGTAATACAGATTCCCATCCGTTAAAATATACATTTCATTTCTAATTTCAACATTATCAACTAAGTATTGTTTTTGTCTCTCCCTGTCTACTACACAGGAGCTCCAGGAATACCATCAGATATAAGAATTCTTTTATGTACACATTTCTTCCCCACAAGGTGGTGATATTACTACGTCTTATAGCGTTTTTGTTTTGGAACAAACTGAAGCAGCTGTATTTTCAAGAAGAATAAAATGACGCGTCATTTCATGTAACTAGAGCAGTACAATTTCATCTTATGTTCATCTAATTAGAAGGTTAAATGACTCCACCTTCTTCAACTTTTAGGATTAAATGTCTTTCTGTAGCATTTTTTAACCAGAATTGCCTAGACGGTAGTTTTATCTTAAGGAGCCGGGAACTGAGATGCAAAGGGATCAGCCTCTCTGTACAGTTAGAGTTGTAGGATCTTCTCAGCTAGATAGAGCACTAACAAACGTTTCTGAGATTTCTCAGAAGCTCATACAAGGGTTTTGGGGAGCTGATGACTACTGTGCCTAGCTGTATGGCAGACAGGATTGGCTAAACCACATAGCAGAAAAAAAAAATCTTTTTTACATAACTGATTAAAAATCAATGTTCATCACTAAATAATCAAAATTACTAGATACTTGGATAAAGTATCAATGAAATGAGTTTCAGAGTGGTGTCTTCTAGCTGTGTGCTCATTTTGAAACATCAAGTGTTGAAGCACTTAATGAACTACAAGGAAGCCCATAAGATGAAATCACTCCCAGACACAAGGAGAAATTGAGTAGAGAATTCAAATAGTGTTGTAGTTATTTAGACAGTAAGTCTATCCCATTTGAAATTTACTTTGGAAAGAGAACTGAATAACTGTGAAGATAGCAGCATGGACAATATTCCTATCCAGCAAAAATGATCTGCATCAAAGTAGCTGAAACATTGCTATTTAGAACCGTTTGTACGCATGAGGTATGAAGGGTCACCTTCATGGTTGTTCAGTGTTTACCAGACAATGTTTTAACTGGTTTTTGACATGGAGGTTCAGCATACAAGCATTGTGTAGTACAAAGCATAAGGTCAGAAGTGGTGTCTGAAGACACAAATCTCAAAACTTTTTTACCAATACTAGTGTCATATTTCTAAGGGAAAGACGCATAGATGTAAGATTGTCAGCTTTAGATGGCAACTTTTCTTGATATGCATATAAGAACGCTAAGACTGCTAAAAATTCATTTAAATAATTTATTGTTCTGAAACATCATTTTTCCTTTATTCAGAGCAATATCTACAGTGAGAGAACATATAAGATACTAAGATTTTCACTTCAGTGAAAATATTTGACTGAACAGTACTAGTCTATGTACAGTAAAATTCTGTACAAAATCTTTGGCATAGACCAAAACAATCATTTACAGTAACTAAGCATAACTGCATGGGAAACAAACTTTTGGAAAGAATTAGTAAAATAGCTAAAATCTACACTCAAAAATGCACATGTAATTTGCACTGGGGAAATGATATTCTTAATTACTCTTTTAGAACATGATTCTTTGGCCATTGGCATGTGTAATAGCAGAATTTAACGTTCACATAAATGTAAGCAGACTTTGGCACTCAGTGTTTTTTTCAGGAAGCTTGGTGGTCTGGGAATGTTGCTGATGTGTCTGCAATTGTGTGCGGGAAATACATTTAAATTCAGCTCAGAGGAAGTATTTTTACGCCAATCTATGAAATACACTGATCGTAACAGTCATTTCTAGGATAAAACTACCTAGTGTGAGGAGTGACCTATTCTGTATAGCATTGCTTCAGATAACAGATCACAATTGTAGAACAGCAACAAATGCAACAAAAATGTAACTGCAGGTAACTGAAAGGAGACTCCCATTAACACTGATGGTTCTGTTTCAGTCTAAGTATAGACAAACAAAGGCATTATTTGTAAACAAGATATTTTGTAATAAAATCTTTAGCAATTGATTTGTTGGGAAGGTCATAGGTTGCAGGGCTGCACTGCTTTCTTTAGACCCTGAATCTGCTAATCCTATGAGATTCTTTTTTATTGCTATTAATTTTTGATCATGGATGAAAAAGTTTCTCATACTGCTTGCTGTGTACACATGCTGAGTGCTTTTTTACATTAAGATGATGACTCCATGCAAATCTCAGCTTCAGGATTTCTGTTAGCCATCTGTGGATTTTCCCTGTTACCTTTTCAACCAAAAGTGGTATGAGGAGTTGCTTAGTTTTCTTTCTGTATTGTTTATATGCAGTGTGTGATGCTTTCACTTGTGGAATCACATGCTTACTTGAGCACCTGTAATCTACAGACGTGTCATTTTAAAAAGTTTTGAATACTGACACCCAATCACCACCAAACAATCCTATTTTTATTCACACCAAGAATTATGCAGGGCTATTTTCTATTTTACTGCCTGTGTGTGAATTTGGATTTTGTAGTGCAGGACTTATAAGCACAATTTCTCTCCCACTACAATTTCTGAGGACTAAGCTCCCAAGCCAGGCAGCTCCATATTTGTTCCACCTCTTGCATTGTTTTCTCCTTCTCGCAAACCACAGGTGAAGCAATGGCAATACTTCCCATCCCACTTCAGTCTCCCATTTGATCTGCTCTTCAATAAGAAATGAATTTGATACCTTTCTTTCTCCTTTTTCTGGGGCAGTAAGACCCTAAAAGACCCTCTTCCCAGATAGATGTTTTAACTACAAGATTCTTATGCAAAAAATGAACATTTTGTTCCACCTTTACAATCCATTTCCATAGTCATCTTTTAAAAGCATTATATTTTTGATACCAATCTAGCATAAGCAAAGTGCTTATAATCACTGAGGCCTGGCACAAACTCCTAAACATATTAATGTCTGGAGGTGTCAGAAAACCAGCTACTGTTTTTGACATCTGAGCTTGAACATCATGGGAATCCAGTTCATAACGTGAACTAGAAAGTGTTCTTAATCATTCTTAGATAATTAAGGTAACGCTAAAACATATTTTAATTAGTCAATATGCCTGCCTGGAGCCTTGACTCTGTGCTTAAACTTGAGGGAGCTGAAAAATATTCACTGTTAATCATCTTTGGCCACTTCTGTTGCTCAGTCTTTGCCTGTCAGAGCACAGGCACTTGGAGCGCCATTTTAATTTTTACAATGCTTCCCATGCCCTGAGGACTGTAACTCTTGATTCAGGGTTGCATACCAAGGAAAAGTGCTTAAAAAAGAGTTGCTGAATTGCCTTACTTCAAGATCCCTAAATCCTCTCTTGGCTCTAACATAACTTCCCATCGGAAACCTATCCTTTAATGCCTAGGGAGCCCATGAAACTGAGAATTTCAGAGTTTGCTAAAGATACTGGATTCAGAGAAAGGCTGAAAAAATACTGAAGTCTGAATATGTCATGCACATTTTTATGCCTTGCAACTGGAAGATTAGTTAGGTCTTCCAACCGGAGATTAGTTAAATTAATGCAAAATTGTTGTAGTAAAACCTGACACTGGGAATCATATGATATAATTGCATGTACAGAACCGAAATCAAGCCCATTTAAAGACTCTCTAAACTTCATAAGACTTTTCATATTCACCTAGGCCACTCTGAAGTTTTACACTGAAATTATGTCTAACTTGGGGTTTTGATGTGACACTAAGTGAAATTCTGTTTGAATTTTTAGTTCTATTCAGCTGCAAAAGAAAAAAAAAGGCTATATCCTTATTTGTTGTAAACCAGCATCTCTACATTACTTTCAGTAAGGCTGCATAGGTTTACAGCAACTGAAGAGCTAATCCTAGTGAAGTAAAGCCATGTGGTGAATTGAACCATAGAAAATGTTCAAATGAATAAGGCCAGCTGTACGGCACAGGCAGGCTCTGTAGATGGGCACTGTGCCAGGCTTCCCCATTAATTGCCTCCCTATGCTTCATTGAAGGAAGTTTGAAGCCAGTCCAAATCTCCTAAGCTCCCCAGCACCACCCCTCTGTTTCTACTCCAGCTGTGGCTTCCTGCTGGCAACCAAAATGGGAATACACACAAGGAAGTTTTCTAAACAGTACTTTGCGTGAGCTGCAGAAACAAGGCTTAGTCATGGGTAACTGGTTCCTGGAGCAGCAGTGCTGCAGGGGCTAATGATCAGGATCCAGGTGTAGGAAATGAGGCAGGAAGAGAAGCTGGTGTTGGAGAGACAAGAAAAAAGAAGCATATGGACAGTCAAAGATCATATGAGCTGGTTTCAAAGGAAAGGGGGAGAAGCAGCTCAAGAAGCATGAAACTTTGGGAAAATTCTGAGAGGAAGAATAAAACAGGAAAGGACAAAAGAAAGAATATGGGATAAGGTTTGTGTGTAAGGAGACGTTTGAAAGGCAGTGTTGTACCTGGAAAGGAAATGTGGAAATGGAGGGATGCAGTCTGGTAGAGGACTGAAGAGCTCCTTCTGGACATCATAAGGAAAGGTTGACCAGGCCAGAAGATTGTGAGGGGTGTTAGCAAGAGACACTGTGGCGGGGGAGATTGGAGTTGAAAGCTGGCGTGGGAAGAAATTACGTTGATAAAAATCTCAGAGAAAAAACACGGGTTGACTGAGCAAAAGCCTGGAAACAGGATGTAAGGAGAACACCTGACTGGGAAACTGGGAGAGCAGAGAGTCATAGCACAAGCATGATAGTGGGTACATGAGGAAAAATCTTCCTCTTGGAAAAAGACATGGCCCAAAGTGTTGGTTGATGTCCAATAAAGCACATTCTCCCTTAAAACTGAAACATAGGCCCTCATTTCTGAGCATCAATACTCTTTAAGACAGCAAATAACAGTGAAAACCAGAGCTAATTTTATACTAAAATGATCCAAAATAGTGTCTACTGGAACAGTTCTGCCCGTCGGCTATCTGTGCTGTTCAGTATTAGCATTCTGGCACTTTACTTCCCTCATTCCAAAATAGTTCCGATGAAGCTTATTGGCAAGCAGTCTCAAGTCCTTCTCATGGCTGTTGTGAAGATGATAGCAACTGATTACTGCTATCAATTAATCACTGAGTTCAACAGTTTGAAGAGGAAATGAGAACACAGAGAAGGCTGTGTTTTGAAGCTCATGAATGAATATGTGCAGGCAAGAAGGGATGTTTGGAAAGATAAAAACCCATCTTCAAAATAAAAAATAAGTAAATAAAGACTTTAAAAAATTCATAGTTTTGCTACCTCAAGGACCTCTGATGTCTCTCAGAATAGAGAAAAAATACAATGCATGAGACAGGTAGGAATAGACAGGAAAATCCGTGGAAAAATGTGGCTCTATCATACGGGCTGTCACAAAGTCCATTTTGTGGGCAATCAAGCCCTTAAATCAAGATGCAAAGTCCATATTTCCCATTCCATGGTACCTGGTTTGCTCGACTGAAACAAAGACTGTTTGCTGCTTATCTTCTCACTTTAGCTGTGCTTGCTGATGAAGTGTTCAGTTTCAGTACTTCTGCCTGCTATCAAAATCATCAGATTGGAAGGGCCAGTGGCTTTAAAAAGCACTGTCTGCTGTTTATGACACAAGTTCTCAGAACTATGCATACGGAAGACACTTTACTAAATGCTTTAGCAAGTGTTACACATAATCAGAGTTAGTTTTGCCTTTTTAAGTCTTCAGAGCAAATCCAGCCCTTCAGTCCTCTGCCCTGGCACCATTCCCGTCAGCAGTACTAGCTGAGGGTTCCCAAAGCACTCACACAGCAAGCACACTTTTTCCCTCTCCTCTCTGCCAAGTATAAATCTTCCTCCAAATGTGAATGCTGTAACTCTCTCTGAATAGATAAGCCTTCAAATAGATAAGCCCTGGTGATGTTAGAGTCAATTTTGGTTGTCTCTGAAATGCCAGAGACCTGAACTGTGAATAGAGTTTACATTTTCTCCGAAATATTAATCAGCACAAAACTGACTGCAAACATCGTTCATTTGCCTTCTGCTCTGATTGAGCCACACTTCAGACCAAACTTTGCTGTCAGTGGGGATAGTATAGACCTCACGCAGTTCTATTCTACTTCAAAGGTGCAACAATGTAACTACTACTGCTCTGCAGTTGTAATAAATTAAATTCAGAAAGTCCTTTTCCTGTACCATTCCGAGTTGCTACAGTATGCCATGGCTCCTTTCCTTAGCTTATTATTATGTCTGACAGCATCAAAGACAGCTTTATGTCATCTATAGTCTCCAGCTTTCACGGGCTTTAGGTTGCTTTGGCGAGCTACCCTCCCGCCCCCTAATCTCCTGTTACAAAGGTAGCGTGGGGGGCACAGCAGGGGTTTTCCTTCTTTCCAAATTTGCATTTGTCAGAGTCCACGCTCTTTATCCTGGAACAGAAAAAACAGAGGTAATACGAAGAGGTTTGAAGAGCATGTGGATGGCATGTACAGGATTTATCACCACTCTATAAATTCTCTCAAAGGTTTGACTTCCTTTGTTTTTAATCACCAGCAATGAAACTGTTCACAGTGTACTGCAAACACAGAGACAGCTTTTTGTTTGAGACAGTTGGAGAGGAGGGGGAAGAGAGGGGAAAGGCTCATGAGAAACATGAATGAGTGGGTTTTGCTGACTCTTCTAACTACAGGGCTAGACAAAGTGCCTATAAGCACATTTCCCATGCTGTTAATAGCAGAGCAGGAGCTTTATTGTATGATATGTGGGTATTTTGAAGCTTGCCAAACCTAGATAAGTGGGAGGAAATAGTAATTAACATCTCTAAAGAGCATAACTTATTAAAATGTTAGCCTGCTGTATAAAAATTTAGCTTGTATATCTATTGTATCAAACAGTAGCAACAGAAATGCATTTGCTTTTTTGATTATGTTTTCAAGTTATTTATTTAATTTCTTTAACTACTACTTTTTTTTTTATCACATTGATTCTCCAAGTGCATCTAATCCAAATCACAATCTTTAACCACAAATACAATTTTGATTATTAAGCACAACTATCCATGTATTGTATATTGTACAAATGCAATTACTAATCATATCAGATCACATGATTGAAGACAATAAAAAAATAAGAGAAAGTCTATGAGAATGTATGCCACACCATGTACTTGAAATGAGTGAAATTTTCCTTATCTGTCACTTGCCTATAGGGATATTAATTTCTTGAAAAATGTTCTTGGTCAAAAACTGAGAAAAAGTATGTTCTGGTAATACTCCCAGAATAAGTTTTAGCACATGAAACAGTTTCTTTTCCTTGGGGGAAAAAAAAAAAAAAAAAAGAAAAAAAAGAAAAAAAAGGATGAAAAATTAACTAATATAATCAAAAGAGTGAAAATATTGTGAATCTGGATTCTGGTATGACTTCTTGGAAAAATGAGAGTTTTCTTTTGTCACTGAATTTTGAGGAAGGCATGAGATTCAACACCAAAACTCCATGTCTTGTGGTGTCCCTTATGTCCCTTATTATACTTTTTTAGTTTTCCTTAGAATAGGCTATAAAGCTGCATTCAATTCAGGTGCTCATTGTGATTTACGATGTCCTTTATATTAGCACTAAGTACTTTATGTTTTTGCTCTTTTTGGTTATTCTTGGATAAATTCACTGAATCCACTAATTCAAGAAATTCATTTATTAGAAAGGGTAGAAGATATCTATATCTAATCCCAATCATACCAACACCTTCTGAAAATTAATCCATGCTGCATTTTGTGTTGAAGTTGAGAATTTCTAAACTGTATTTTTGCTCCCTATTAGCACGAGGCCTGAGATGCGTTTCCTTACTGTTTTCAATGGAACAAAATCACAGAAGCATACTAATGCAATCTGGTGCCTGTAGCTGGAAACCACATGATCTACAAAACCGGCTGAGATTTCATTGCAAATTCAGGTCTGTAATATACCCCACATAGTTGCACTCTGGAGTTCACATAGCATTTTCTCCAAAAAAGAGTGACAAAAAAAGCATTATGCATTTGCTCAGTCACGTTTTCCATGTGTTTCAGTATGCGTTCCTCTATTCACACCCCCACTCCATCATATATCATCTTCCACGACACCCGCATGATGTGTGTAATTGGACTCCTATGCACAAATCCAGTTGAATATTCCCCACATAGGCATGTTTTAGAAATGTTGTCCTTCATACTTCAAAACTACATATCCTAGACCACTGCCACTTTCTCTAAAACTTCAGATCTCACTCCCAATGAATCTAATGAGTAAAGTTGCTTCTTAACTGTCTTCATCCATTCCCTCATCTCAGCTGCCTCAGCAAACAATCTCTTTAAATATGTAAATATGCATTTATACACACGAGGTCTCAAATCTTCATTTTTTTTCCATAGGTTCTCTCTTTTTTGATGGGTGTGGGGGACACCAAATCACAGACTGCAACTCTCAGGAGGTAATCACTATCCAGGCTACTGCCCATGGCACAGCTTATTTGTGCTCTTCATGTAGAACCTTATTACAAACTACAGAACTTCTGTCCAATTGCTCATGGCCTCCACCATGGATTCTCTTACTGTTAACAAAACATCTGCAAAGAAATGACTTGTTATTTTTTTACTCTAGCCAGTAGAAAGGGAGTCAAATGTCTATCACTTAAAGCCTTTAAAAGCAAGAACATGTATGGTGGGTGACCAGATGTGTGCAGTAAGATGTGCAGAGGTAAGGAAAACAGTGAAGATGATGAAGTTATTGGAGGAAATCAAATGGAAAAATCAAAGTACAAGGCTACATATAGGAATGAATAGGACCCAAGAGTTGGGGCACCATCGGTATGGAAAGTAAAACTTCATTGCCCTTCAGCTCACCATTTTCACCCGGGGAGAGCTTCTTATGCTGCTCTCTCCTCTGCCTGACTCCTCCTCCAGTTGGCTCTGCCTATCAGCAGGTGTGAGCCAGGGAGCATGAGGTACATCTGTAAACATCGAAGGTCAGGCCTCACATAGGAGATGAAGCTTTGGAGCAGGAGGAGTGGGGCTATTGGAGAGCTGGCTCTGGGGCTGTTGTTACCATGTCAGTCTTGTGCAATAGTTACGCAAGAAGAATTTAAATGCGGTTTTCCAAGATTCCAAAAAGTGCTCTTCTGGGCATGCATTTAAGCATACTCAGGTTATAATCAGTGATTCTGGAGGCTTTAATTATATGAAACCAAACAAAAAAGTGTGCTCCAGCCACTAGCAGACATTCAACATACAGGACCAGACTAGCACTTGTCTAAAATCTGCCCCAAATGTGTAAAGCATGGACATATAGTGACTAGCACCAAAATTGCTCCCTACAGAGCCGTTCCTAATATGCCCCATAACTTGCCAACAGAGTCAAAGCTCCTACTTACATGCTGAAGTCGTGCATTTTGGATCCAGATGACTAGATCACATTTTTCTCTTCCAACACAGAAAATGCCATGCTGTTCAGTCCAGAGTGCAATCAGAAAGCCAAGATCACTGATCCAGGTCATACATGAGTGGGAACAAACCCAAGCAACACGCCAGAGGTCTGGAATGTTGTCACGCAAACTGAGAGAGTCCCGCTACTACGAAGGCTGACAGATGTGGGATTAACAGTTGGGCATGCCTGAAACTCAGAACAGCAATCGATCAATATCCAGAGACTAATGGAGCTTAAAAGGGCATGTAACCTGGCATCGGGACCCAGTCAAAACAACCAAAATTCTGACTAGCAAGTGAGACAAGTAGTATCAAGCAGATCTAAAGGTTGTCTGTCTCTCTCATTTTCTCATCCTCCTTATTTCTTTGGAGCCACAGCATGGAGAAGCTGGAGGGAAACTGGACAAATCCTTTAAAAACATCATCTAACCCACATGCCCAGAGAAAATGCATTGTTTACATTAAATACAGAATGCAGGAAACTGCTCTATCCGATAAGATGTTCCTCACCTGATTATGATTTGAAGGCAGTAAATAGAAAGAACAAGTCATAAAATAAATGGGAACTGAAAACACATGCATTTAGGTCTTTGGATCCAAAATAAGTACTAATGTAGATTTTTCATGCATCTGTCGGAAGTCAAATATGTGTAGTTATTTTTGCCTAATTAACAGGTTGCTTGTATGAGGACTCTTTTTTAAGCTGAAATACTCGTTAAAATGAAAGTGTCTTTTCCACTTTTCTGTCTCTGCACATCTACTATAAATGTCAATTAAGCTTCCACATACATGCTAATGGTAAAATAGACCCCAAGATCATTATCATACCATATTATAGATCATAGATCATTATATCATATTATATCATTACTTTGACCATTTCTGTCTTTGACTGTTAATAAAGACTGTTCTCAGTAGTTTATGATAGATGTATTTAATTAAACTAAATTGTTTAAAAAAATCCAAAACATTAGAATTTAATGGTTCACATTCATGAGTAAATAGCTGAATTCAATTCACAAGTAACACAAAGTGACTAGCAACATCCAAAGAAATATTCTTGATTCAGTCATTGGGTAATATCTTCATAATATCATAATAATCTTCATAAAATAATGTTCAGATCATTTTCCTGTAATGTAATTCCCATGAGGTGGATCTGATCTCCTTAAATTATGTATTTTCAAAACCATTTAGATACCCAAGTCAATTAAATCAATTTCAGTGAACATTAGGTGCTTTTTCAGTGTAGGATTTATTCTCTTTGTTCTTCTAATCTGTTGAATGGAAATTTCTAAACATCACCGGCTGTTCAAATGACATTTTGAACAATAAATTTTCACATCAGAAAGGGCAAACAAAACTAAGAGACTGCAGAATACCAGCAGATGTAGATGCTGTGTAGTTTATGTTCTGCAGTTTTTTCAAGTTGATTTTATCTTTTTTTTTTTCTGAACTGTTTTATGATTATCTCAAAACCTTAAAGAAGCAGAAATCTCTGACATTTGAGGTCACTGTCATTCTGCAGGACACATCGCTCTCCCTCAGAAATATCATTTAGCTCAGAGGTATCATTTAACTACACACAACTCCTACTTTTTACTGTCTAGTTCTACCCCTACTGAAAAACCATAAAGGAATTAAGGCTGCATAGACAAGTATTACTCTGCAACTGTATCTACCTTTTCATAGTATTTAACTACTTTGTTATTAGGATTAAAACATTCTTAAAACATTTGGATTGCAGTGGTATTTAGAAGTCTCACTGATATTACACAAAACCTCACAGCAGTAGTCAATCCCTGCTCTGAAGGCTTTAGGCTTTTGATAGGTATGAGACACACACACAAACACACACACGCACACGCACATATGCACACAAAAGAAAAAAAAAAAAAAGGAAAATTTCCTAACATTACAGGTCTTCTAACTGTAATACAACATGATGTTTCTGTTCTGAGCAATTATCATGCCCTAGAAAACAGAAAAGTAACCTCTCTCCTGTTTAGGCAGTAAGTGGCAGCATTGCAATAGCCTTTGCTTCCTTATCTTTGTTGTCTTTCAAGACCGTCTTGCTTTTCTGCTCAAGTAGGCAAACCTCATTCTATCATTTCTATGTCCCTAAAATCTAATTTCACACTGGACAATGACATTCAGAATAAATAATTTTAAATGAGGTGAAATTGTGATGAAAAGGACTTTGCAGATTTTATGTCTCTTGTACATGGAGTCTGTATGAAACCAAACTAATCAATCTGTTTCTATGCTCTCAGTTAGAATGTTCTGTGTAGAATCAACATTTCTGTGTGTCCTGAACAAATTAAAACAAGTATAAGGACAGCTGGAGTCTTTTATTTCTGCTCCTGAAGCAGAGGGTGTAAATGGGGTGTCTATAATTTAGACACTTATTCTTGAGCTTTCTTTTCGATAGCCTCTAAAAAGTAAGCCTGCAAAATCAGCATCAGATCATTTCAAGTTAATTGTCATGCCATGACAATTATTATTCTGTTTTGAAAGGGCTTTTGGAACAACAGCTGTGATTTTTCCTGTCTCATAATCGTCAGCAGCCATAATGAAACTGCAATCAGAATGGAGGAGATAGATCTGCTGATGAAGCACAAGCCTACCTCCTATCTCACTTCCTCTTACAGACCCCTCACACCCCTTTGTTGGCTGTACAGTGCTGAAAGGATCAACATGCAACAAGAATTGAGTGTTGTTACTCGCATAAGCATATAGGTCTAAATACTAATTACACTGTATTCAGTCTGCTGAAGTCAATGGCAACTTTCCAGCTGTGGAGTAGGACTAAAGAAAGGATCTGTTCTGCAAGAAAGGGATTTCCAAGTATAAACACTTTCCTGCGTAGACCTGCAGTGATTAGTTTGTGTAGACTTTAGTTCTTAAGCTGTTTTCATGCTATCTGTCTACCTGCATACCATGATGCTGGATGTCACTTGTCAAAGGTTGTTACTTCACTGCTGGGTCATTTATGCTATTGGCCTTCACAGACAAATTGAAAGTGCATACTTTGTCTCTTGTTGGAGTGTATCTTTATAAAGATCCTGTTCTCTCGTAAGAGCATGGCAAGTTGTGAAAGTCAGATTTTCACTGAGGAATGTTGCTTGTTACCTGTCAAGGTTAAGAGGTGAAAGAGAAGACTATTTATTCTTCAGGGAAAGATGGAACATTTTCGGTGACAGAAACTCTGGATGCATTTACNAAAAAAAAAAAAAAAACCAGATTGCATAATAGCTCGCACCATGCCTCTGTCAAACAACCACTGATTTGGTTTTGCGACATTTCTGAGTCCATGTTTTGGGTAGCATTGTATTTAGTTAGGCCTGACTTTTTTTGTCATGTATAGGAGAACCAATCAACAATATTTTAGTGGGAACTTAAAAAAAAAATTGTTAAAATGATGATACATTCTGTAGTCTGGCAAATTATTTAAAATTATTTTACTGATTTTTATGTTTTCTGCAACAAGCCATCCAAAGTATAAATGTTCCTATTCATCATGTTGTAGTATACTTTGGAATACTGAGAGCAAAATTGCTTTTAAATGTAAACCATTATTATTAATTATTACTACAGAATTTTTCCTTCATCATCTCCCTAACCTTTAAGGAGCATTAATGAGAAAGTTTACTTGTGAGTGTGAGCTGTTTTTAACGGATGTCTTTCACTGAGATTATATGACTACTAAGATGAAAGCTCTCAAATGTTAATGCACTTGAGGTTTATAATGTCTAATGTTAATGTCATAGGACATAGGTCAGGGAAGGGAACTGGGAGTGATTGCACATAACAAACCATCTGCATGTTATTTTGCAGCAACAAAATAAGGCAAACAAAGTCCCAGAACATATCTACTGAGTTATGAAGTTATTGAAGGACTTCATATAGCATTAATGAGTCTTCATTTGAACAAATGGGAAATTCTTGAAATAGGATATCACAGAACCAATTTCTAAGATGCTCAAGGGAATGAACCTTGAGAAAAAACTAACTGGATTTGGCCTTAAATGATGAACAGGAAAAAAGAGGAGAGGAACTTCTCACATTTCATTTCTCCAATGTTAGGCTACAGAAACTGCCCTGGGTCCCTTTAAGAAATAAAAAAGAATTCTTTTGCAGGATATTATTTTTTGCCTATGGTTTCCTGTCCTTCCATCTGTAGGAGTGCAGAGATAAAAATTTGAGACTACATGTTCACTCATAGAACAATGTAAAAAAAACTTCAGGCTGGATGTGTACATTCACAACCATAAATCATAAATTTTTTCCTATGCCACTGTCCTTGCTATGCTGAGAACTACATTTTGCCTGTTAGTATCCAGCCACAAATGATGGGTTTTTGCTATGTCAGCTAGACAGTGATTCACATGTGCCTTTATTTTATGAAGTGATTTACATTCTATTCAGCTTTGTAGTGCTCTATAATGGGGACTAAAACTGTATGTAGGGTGGAGCAAGACTGGGGATACTAAGTATCTCCTTTAGTTCTTTGAAAATGTATTTAATTTTGTGTTGCTCTACTTGAAAGTGTCTAAGCCTGCAAATGTTTTGAGCCACTAGCTTGAAGTGTTACATAGATTTTTATTGCTACAAATTACAGTTTCAGAAAATATAACGGAAGCTGCCCTCACAATGATATTGTGGAATACATAAGGGTTATATTATCCAATAGAGGAATGTGCATCCTGCTAGTATTTAAGAGTGCAAGCACACTACTAGTTTTCTTAGAAGAGATGTATTTATTTTTGCCTGTGCTCTCAAGCTCACAGAAGCAACGTTACGTCAGTTTTCCAACAGGCTTCTTACACTCTTCCTGCAGGATAGTTAAATCCTTATACTACAAAGTGAAGGACCCATCCAGACCCAAAATTGTTCTTGTAAGATTTCCAGGAGGCTGATTGATGGGAAAGAGTGGGGTTAATGCCAGCAGAGACTTTGAACTAGTTGTTGTTATGTGGAAAAGCTTCATCAGCTACGATTGTCAGTAGTCTCTTCTGCAAGGCTTATAAGAAATTAGAAATATGTAAATAAGGTACAGGAAATAATTTCCCTTTCCAGGGAATTATGCTGCTTGATTACAGAATGCCTTGGTTATTTAGTAACATCTGGAGAGGCAATTTCAGCTGCCTTCAAGATAAGAATTGGATAAAAATCTTGGAACATGTCATTCAAGTACTAGTAAAACATGGAAAAGTTGTATGTGAAGCGCAGCAACAAATAACAACCCATATATTCATGGAATGTCGCAGTGCATAACATTCATTTTTCTAGAACAACTTTTTTTTTTTTTAACTTACGTCATTCCTGACAAGTAGACTCTTCAGAACACGTTGCTCCCTTCTACAGAAGAAGATATTAATCATTAAGTAGTGTATTCTTGGCAATCATTGAAAATTCTACCATTGAGTATTAGAAATGCTAATGAAACTACTGTCAGGGTGCAATAGACCTCAAGAGCTTTCTGCTGGCACACACGGGAGCCTTGGACAGACATTCTTCTTAATTCTGTTCAGGGAAGGTAAGAAGTCTGTGGAAATGACACACTAATGTCTTCAGTCTTTGAATACAGACAGATACCCCCTAGTCTTTCCCTCATCACAGAACTGATTGTCTATGGAGAGGCGCATGTAAGAGCGTATTCCTCTGACTTACTATAGATGCCTTTTCTAAGATTAGGTGAATTACACCCAAAGGCAAAGAGCTCCTGCTTGACTAGTATAAACATTTGCTTTGTAGATATACTCCTTATGGCCAAAGAATCCAACCCTAATATTTCTAGAACATGAGAAGCACAGTGGAACTGAAGGAAGGGAATCCTGGCTTCACTGGTCCTCACCAACAGTCAGGTCCATTCTCAGCAAAACAGACAGGCTAAGCAGCAATTTGCTGACATGGGTTGTGTATGCAACCAGTTGCCAAGGAATAAACCTGATCAATTATTTTCTTGATGTGGTACAGTGAACAAAACTCTGAAGATGACTGATGGGTAAAATATGATGAGAAATTAGTTCCTCTCTGCAAAGCTTACTGCCAAGTCTAAAAAAAACAGCCCCAAACATTGTTTCAGACTGAAAAAAATTAATCATTTTTTAGTAGAAGAGCCTTCTAACTAGCACGTGAGCTAAGAAGAAGCCAGGTGGTTTGGCCAGCCTACCTCTGAACTTGGCTTTTGTCTTGTAGTAAGTGAGATGATTCCAGGACGCTTCAGTCATATAATCAACATCAGGGAAAGTGGAGCTGGAATCATTGAAATCACATCTGTATTTTATGCTTCTGAGCCTTTTACATTTTGTTTAAAATAAAATAATTCAGTATAGCTGTTGGGTTTAGGAACCTGGACATGAGTGAAATATTTTTATTATTCATGTGGGACCTAGTGGCAGACTTCTACATTTTGCCTATAACTTTTATTGTCTTACAGTGGACGTACCATACTAACATTTGCTTACTATTTAGTATTTCTTTCAAACTGTACAAATAATGAATACTAACTATGCAGCTATATAATAAAGGCAAATTCAATAAATTAGAAAAATGGTAGATAAAGCAGCATGTAGATGACATTTCATGAAGAGAAAGAAAAGGAAGGAAGGAAGGAAGAAAGGGAGGGAGGAAGGAAAGAAAGGAGGGAGGGAGGGAGGGAAAAGCATTTAGAAATAGTAACTGAGCTCAATGGTCTTAAATAGCTATCCTCTTTACCCAGCTGTGACTAAACACAGGTACCTAGTAGAGTGAATTACTTTAATTTACATAGGAACAGCAATACTTCTCTGTATTTTGATGTTGTAATTTCCTTTGCATCAGGTCACTCTTACTTATCTGATTATTTAACTGACCAGAGACCTAAACCATCTGCACTCCATTAAAAATGTAATTCCTGCTAGAAAGAGAGCTTGTATTATTTGTAAAGATATCCATAAGGTTCTTGTTAGTTTGAAGAAATGTTGTAGTGTCTTAAATGTTGTAGTGAAGAAATGTTGTAGTTTCCTTTCCACAGGAAAGGAAAGTTAGCATTCACTGTGGGTACTATGGTTGCTTCTGCATATCCTCCATTTTGCAACATGGAAAGTACTGTGAAGAAGAGATATTTAAAGAGCTCTTATGCCTATGCAAAGCAAAGCAAAATGGCATAAAACATGTATTAGTTGCCTGTTCACAAAGGGCAATTTCAGTGAGAGCCACCTCATTTAATTTTAGATACCTGCAAGGTATATATTTATAATCAAGCATCCCAGGAAATGTGCAAAAAGATGGAATATCTTTAAGGAGAAGAACCAATGAAATAAAGAGAAGTTACAAATCATGTTAATTACAGACTACATTACTTACTGCACCTCTGGCAGCACACAAATTATTATCCCAGTGCTTCTGTCACACTCCATTGTCCTGCATCCTTCACTCTCTGTGTTACTACAGCAGAGAGGAATGCTCTCTCCCTTCTCCCTCTTGATTACAAACAGCAAGTGCTCTGCGGGGACAGGTGCAAAGCTCCACCTTGAAAAAGTAATGCAATTTGTTTTTGCTCATACACTCTTTGGCGACTTAATATTTCCCGTGGCTGAATATCTAAGGCAGATATATCTATCTTACAAGCTAGTTCTTTTTAGGTTTCCTACTCTGTCTCATTGATTTTTCAAAACACATATATAAAAAAAAAAATGTTGAATTGAAAATTCCAGCATTTCTCTTTCAACAGCAGTTAATATAAATGCCAGAAACGCTCAGTAGTGGAAGATCGTGAAATCTGAATATTTTCTCCAATTTTGAGCAGAAACTATTTCACATTCCAAAATGTATGTGAAATTCAGTATTCATTTTCATTCGTTCTTTTTTTTTTTGCCTTAGAACTGAAGTTTTCTGCTTATGTTCATATGAATATTCATATTCATAATATCAAAGACTGATGATACTCTTTCCTTTCCTTTTCAAGATATTCTGTATTTTTTCATTTCTTTCTGACACTTTGCATTGCCCAGGGAGTTATACCCTCATATCTCTCATAAAGAAGGTTGCTCAAGAACATTTCCTCGGGGCAGTTTATCAGAGTTCTTCCCATACAGTGATGTGTGTGCAGTACGCTGGGGAACAAGCCCTGCTCCAAAAGCAAATTGGCCCAAGGTGTGTTTCAGTAGTGTCCTAGCACTGGCTAGTTTAATAATTGCTAATTATTATTCAGTTATTTTAAGTCCATCCTATTAATAAAGGAAAAACGTTCTAGGGGCTTTTATGAGCCTTGATCAGCACTCACTGTAAGGTCATTACACGATTTCATCATGTAACTGTAACTGTACACAGTGTGGAGCCTTGATTCTATGGACTTTCTATCATAGCTAAAATTTTGAACTCTTCTTTTTCTGTTTACGAATTCTTTTGCGATATAGCAGTTTTCCAAAATGCCACTTACATGTAACAATATCAAAAAACTTCATATTTTCCACGTATATCACATTATGTGAACCGGAGTTAAGCATTAAGTTCATCAAAGCATGACATGCATTCTCATGGTGGCACTGCTATACAGTCTAAATCACAGATTTCTGTCATAAAACAAAATATAATCTCTGACTACATTTAGATTATCCTATACATAAGTACCTTTATAAAGGCTGTGACATTGCCAGGTTTGCAATGATTCTATGTCTGTAATAGCTAGATTTAAAAATATATTGTACGAGATAAATGCATCTTTCATCAGTTAACAATTTATTCCACATTTTTTAGTAATGTTGAATGCTAAAAAATTAAAGTCATGCTAACATACAGAAACTGATTATTCCCTTACAGCAGCCCCTATGGGAGCACCTTACAGTAATTCAGAGCTCACTCCTCAAAAATTATGTGGGGCTGAAGGACTGCAATTCGTTAACTTCCATGCTGGATGATTGGTTATCACTCTTTCTTTCTTCAGCAACAGAGCAAGGAGGCAAAGTGGGAAAGCAGCTGGTTTTTCCTGTGTGTGATAAATAATTGAAAGCTTCCCCTTGCCTACATTATCACTCTACTCAGACAAACATTGTTGCAGCCTTTCCGAGGATCTCCTGACTCATATGGGTTCTTAAAGGAGAGCCAGTAAATGCCACTAAATAAGCCAGCCCTTTCTTTGAAAGGAATATAAATTTCAATTAAAAAAAAAAAAAAAGATTTTGATACTTGTTGGTGTTGACTCTACCCAACAACTATATTTCCATTTGAAATTATCATTTTGCCATTTTGGAAGCATAAACATTATGTTTCTTTCATAAACATGGACATATTTCATAGTTCCTTTTTGATGGGGTAAGAGAGAATCATGGCTTTTTGCTTTTGAATAGCTAAGGAGAAAGTAAGAATTGGCTGTGCTGATTGTTGCATCTTCAAAAGGTTTATATCCATTTACAAAATAAATGTCTCTGCAGACGTGGATTACCAGTGGGTTCTTAGGTTTCATGCCCAGTTAAGCCAAGATTTAAAAGAAGTCCTTAACATCGACATGTGACTAAGGTTATCTGTTTAGGCTCCAGACTCCCACCACAGGCTGTTTGCATCTGTTGCATGTTACTACAGGCTCTTCTCTCCATCCTCATCCTAACAGATATGACTTTGGTTAATACACAGAAACACATTCCTATTAATACTCTTTACTGCATTGCTCTGTCTGTGCTGCTCATCTATTTTCACCTGGTATTTCTACATAGTAGTACACAAAGAAGTACTGGGAAGCTTTGAGGCAATATCAACCTTCGTTTAGCATTTTGTCTCCAATACTGAGGTTCAGGCACTAAAATTTGAGCACTCATATCTCATGCTAACTAGGTTCTTAGTTCAAGATTTCAGTTTCTGGACTCCAATTATTTTCAGAAAGCACATCTGGACACCATATTGTGCAAGTAGCGTTTCTAGACCCACAGCCTATACTTGCTGTTAGGCTGCTAGCCTGTGTAAAAGAGTTTTGTGACTAAATATAAACTTAAATTTATTTCTTTACAAAACTGATTGGTGTCCAGGGAAACCTCTGGGCTTGTTTATTTCACTTACATTATTTTTTTATTATTTATCAGCCACCACATGTTCTAAACTAGAATCTCCATTAAAATTCCTGTGAGATGTGACTGCAAACATATAATCAAAGTTGAATATGGATAAAATTGAGGAATTTTCTTTGTGGATGTTATAACTAGCTCCTTTTAAATTATTACATCCATATTTCAGATCTAAATACAAGTTCTTTTTCCGTAGTATTTGGAATATGACTTGAAAAATTTTACGAGTCTGCTTTTCAGGAGAAAAAATTGAGGCTTATTGTAACTAAGTAGATTTGAAGACATTCCTTTTAGTGCTTTTGTATTGTGCCACAATTATCAACAAGGCAGATAAAATCTAATTTTGCATCTTCCCATATTTACTATAAATAAACATCCTGTGAGAACAAAACAACTGAGAGTTCCCTGCATGACAGCTCAAAAGATAAGGCCAATTGCAAAGTCTCTTTTCCTAGACGAAAGTTGAGCCCAGCAAAACATCGTAGTTTGTTGCAGGCTTAGCTAACTAAAAGGACCAAATCTCCTGCCAGACATATTAGCTATGGGTTAAAGCTGTTTTACAGTAAATAACAGAGATCTACATTTGCTCAGTGTACTCACATTCTTGCACAGAGCTCAATGGTACATGGGCGAAACCTACACTAAGTACTATGGGAGATGTAGAGAAGGAGTTTGTATGATTATTTTGGAGATGCAGAAAGCTAACCAACATTCTGTGCTGTGGGATGGATGATGCCCCTGAGAAAATTCAGCAGTTTCCATATACTTCTGTGGTATTGTTACTCATCCTCCCACATTTCTCTCTCCTTCCTCATTTCCGTTACAGCTGCACTTTAAATACTCTGAAATGATTTTGCTTGTCCTTGCCCATTTCACTGCAGTCCACTGGGGCTAGGTCTTGTTTTCTTTCTTTACTTCAGGTAGCAGTAATGTTATATCCAGGGAGAGGAAGGTAGAATTTGAGAGACAAAGAGTCTGTGAATGGTGCTCTGAGACAAAATCTAGAATGGAGACTACACACTCTTATATGTAGGTCAGTAAGTTATGGAGAAAATATTTGTCCAGTTCCATGTGTGAAGACCAAAATATCTGCATACAGAAGTTGTCTTCAGTTTTGCAGTGGGTATGGATGATACATCATGTAGAAAATAGGTTTTATTGATTTGTATTTTTTCCAGGGATACTACTCAGATATTATATTGGTAGGTGTTCCAGGAAAGAGTAAAATAAATTACATCAATTTCAACCCAAAAATTGACATTGAGTCGATAGTATCCTGAGACATTAACATGAAATTTTCTTTGCATTTTGAGTAAACGGTGTCCTAAATCAACTCTAAGAAACAGAATGAATTAGAATTTGGAAGGCATTCATCTACAGCATTCAGTGCTTAAGCATACAGCTCTTCCATTTCTAATAAATGATGAATCGTAATTGGAACACATGTAATGGAAACAAAACTAATGCATGTATACCTTAATGTGTGCCAGATAACAAGTTACCTATTGTGAAGAAGATGAGTTAAACTTTAAAAATGTGATAATACTATTAACTATTACTATGTGCCACAAAAAATTCTATTGATGTAAGTTTCTTTTTTTTATTTGTGCCTGCCTACCAGTTACTGCCTTACTTGGGTGAACAGACTGATAAGAAATCCAGAATCATTGTGTATGTTTTATATTAACAGGAACATAAGAAAAAACAGGCATCTTCAATCATTTCTACTGTTATCTAAGAACAAACATAATGACATAGCATTTTGTTATGTCCCCTGTTCATTACAGGGGAGTAGGACTACATGACCTTTAAAGGTCCCTTCCAATTCTAACGACTCTATGATTCTATTACTCTTATTTCACGTAAAAAAAAAAAAAAAATCAGCTAAATCAGCTTTTTCCTTGAAGTAGAATTAGGGTTTATGGCTTCTTGCTGAGAAGATAATCAAAAATACTCTAAAATGTCATTGTTTGGTTGACTGCAAAAAAAAGCTAAAGATGCCAAGTTCTTACAATGTTGTTGGTACTGACTGAATAAGATAATGAAGAACCCAGATGAAGTTTGAGTAGGTTTTTGTTTCTCTCCACTCCTTCTGTGCTGATGGACAAGCAAGGTGACAGGAGCTCAGTACAAGCTGAGGAGGAGCAGCCCTTGCTCCACAGCTCTCTGGGCTTTCACAGGCAAGCCATTGGGCATCACTGTGGAGGTAATGCAGGAAGGTGGCAGTCTTCCTTTAGGACAGAGCAGAGAAACTACATGAGTGATGCTGTTAAGTCTTGAGGATACAGAACAAGGAAGACCTTACGGAGAAAAGAAACACATGCAGTATCTACTTGAGAAAATAGAACAGTGGTACACTTAAGTGACATTAACAGATATTTATCAAATCAATGCTCTATTTGGTATGGAAGCCCAAGGGGTACATACCATTTTATGACATTATTGCATTCTTTTTCACTTGTCAAGCCTTGATAACATTTTAGTGTCAGTGAAAAACTCATCTCCAATCATATAGATACAACAGGCCATACTGGCCAACTGTAGTGTCTCAGGGAGTACTTCTTGTTCATGTACCATGGCTATGCAACCCTGCAGGGCATCTTGGCAAAAGATCACCTGTGCTAACCTTCAGCATTTCTTCCCCTTGAGAGGGGCCCGTTCCTAGGGCCCGTTCCTAGGGAGAAGCCCTTTTTCCTTTTAGACTCTTGCAAAACCACTTACCAGAGATATCTTAGCTATACACAGCAAAGATTTTGGGGGCAACACCAGGTTTCCATCTATCACTGCATGATACACAAATGCTTTTTAGTACAGGGATCCCTTAATGTGCACGTTCTATCCTCTCAGGTGACGGAGAGCCTCTGCCTAGATGTAGCCCCAGCTTAATACACTGTAGAGGCAAAACCAGAAGATTTCCCGCTGATTACCAGAAGATGGGAGCAGAGTGCTCCTTCCTCTGCAGAGCACTAAAACAGTGTTTACATAACATACTTAATCATTTTTTTCAAATGTGTCATACAGAAGTTTTATAGTGCTGCTTCTCTGAAAGCTTCTTCCTTTCATGGTAAGAAAAGGGGCTGCTCTTGAGTCTCATCCAAGTTATTGTTCAAGCTAAAGGCAGATTATGTTTCTGCATTGAGCAGAGATCTGTTTGTAGTAGTGTTTATATATATATATATTGTATTTAAATATAGTTACAGGTATGATTTCATTTATTCAGGCATTCAAAAAAACAATAGCATGTATTTAATTAAAACAGGGACTTAGATCCCTTTTTTTTTACACTTGAGGTACCCCAAGTTTGTGCAAGATGTACAGAGTTTGCATACTGTCTTTGTGCTATATAAAATGGAGGCTTAGTCAAAATGAGAAGGGCGTGAATTAAAAACACATTGTAAAATACTACTAAATAATTATGACATACACCTTGATTTTAAGTAGCATATGAAGTAAATCACAGAACTTATTCCTAAACTAAATCAACAAGTCCTTTGAAGAGTTTTCCATTTGGCCCTCTGTTTCTCAGGTTATTCAAGGAAAATACACATTGAATTAAGTGCCACTTATTCAACGTACAAAGCAGAAAAAGCCAAAAATAATGTTAGCGGGAAATCCTCTTACTTCACGCACAACATTTTATACTGCCAAAAGACTCTATTTTCTTTCATATCCTGGAGATTTTAGCATAAAAGATTATTTTACAATTGTCAGCTGTTAAATTCCATACTGTTTAGTCCACTCTGATGAATTTAATTTGAGATTGAAGTATATAAAATCACTCCCCAATTAACAAGCTATCCATTATCAGTGACTTCTGACGATTCCTTATAAATGCAAGAGACATTCAACATATTGTCTGTTACACCTGCAAATTTGAAAGAGTCAAATAACTTTAAAATTGACGAGAAACCCTGCGGTCACTCCTAATTACTTGAATTAAGATGCTGTCGTAATTGCACAAAGACAAGAACAAATTGGGACTGAAGGAGATGTTTAATATTGGCCAACTGGCACTCTGGAAATAGGATATCTACACTCAGACAAGGATAGATAATACTTTTAGACTTCAGAAGTTTACCCTGCCATTAAGCTCAAGTGAGAATTAATTTGAAATAAGGTAACTTGTATGAATTATCTTTGAAAACAAACATTTATGTATTTATTTTACTTACATATTTGATTTCCCTGTAGCAAGCTAGAAGTAGTAATAGTAATTCAAAAATCCATGTAATTTCAAGAGAAGGAAGAAAGAGACTGAGGAGGCACATTACAACTCCTACAGAAGCTGCTCCACTTCACTTCTATCATGTTTCTGCTCTTTACATTCCTTTGCAGAACAATTTCTAACTACTAAGACAGAGCCTGCTATTCATAACTTGCTTATTTCATGAGGTCATAACAAGATAGTTACGAACACTCCATACGCTGAAGAGAAGGGTATTTACAGTGCTCAACTTTATATGCCCAGCTTGGCTAACTTGGTTAAAATGTTGTTAGCTTTGAGCTACTTATGTAAACTATGTGGAAAACAGCTCCTTTGAGGGAGATTGAAAGCAAGACTTATTTCGTATGATCTCTGGATGGAACGGCACAAGCTGCTGGCAACTAGCTAGAAACTATCTGAGTCCTGGATGACATCAAGCTGACCATGAGACAGTGAAGTGTCATGGCAGTGAAGGCCAGCAGCCTCCTGGGCTGCATTAGGTAGTGTATTGCCAGCAGGTTGAGGGAGGTGACCCTTCAGCTCTATTCAGCACTAGTAAGACCTATCCGGACTGCTGGGTCCAGCTCTGGGCATCTAGGGACAAAAGGATGTATTAAAGCAAATCCAGAAAAGTGCAATGAAGATGATGAGCATCTGACATATGAGAAGAGGGCTGGATTTGTTCAGCCTGGAAAAGAGAAGGCTCAGGAAAGGCTGATCTAAAGGCTTATATAAAAACTTTACTTCTATTTTAAACTTTTTCTTGCTTTTTGAAATGTAAGTTATATCACTGTTATACTTTTCACATCAATAAATCATTTTTATGTGATCCTAATAACACTAATTTGTGACTGGATTTTTGAGGGAACTAAGGGAATCTAATTTACACATCAGTCTAGTGCTTTTGTTCAAATATTTTTTGTTTTGTCTGTTCACATACATATGAAGCCATTTCTGATGAAGTAATACTACCTTAAATAAATATTCACAGATAGAAATGGTAGCAAGTGAGAGCCAGATCTCTGACCTGAGACACATATTACATCACTTAGTACACAGCTTTGCAATTCTACGCTGCGCATGTAATTCCTATACCGTAAGATGTATGTTTTTACTTTTAAGAATTTACCTTGCTATCAAAAAATGCACCAAACAAGGCATGAAAATGATCAGTACTAATACCTGAATGCAAAAATACTTGAGCTGTTAAAACAAGTCATAAATAGGAAACACATTTCAGTAAGGATCTTGACAACAATGTTGCTACTGCCTGGAAGAATCACACAGTGGTCTCATTTTACTGCCATCTTTCATACCAGTTTTACTTTCTCTACTCCAGACAGCAGGCTAACTATAGGTATCACTAACACACATGAAACTAGACGGCAGCCAGTACTCTTGCATAGCTTCCAGCTCAGCTGTCATCCTGTCTGATTCTCAGTGGGCTCAAATATAATCCATTGAAGATGTCATTCCCACAGGAAGCTGGGGATCAGTTCATACAGGACTTTGTGTTTGTTTGCATATGTGTATTCACTGTAGTTAATGTCATTTTACTGACTGAACTTAAAAATTCCAACCCCCCTTCCCATACCATGTGAAACAAGATTGTCTCCCAAATCATGAGACTGTTTCTGAAAAAACTTATGTGAATGGCACCACAGAATGTCTCCCACATTCATGAGGACTACTGGTTTCAGAAAACAAATCCAATCTAAATAGCTTCAAATCCTATTTTGTCTGCATTACTTCTACTAGAAATGATGTACTGGTCACCTTTTCAAGTTTATGGTCCCGAATGATTGCAAAGTGATTGTAAACAAATCTTTTAAATCTCAGGCAGATCTCAACCTTTTCGTACAGGAAGCCATTCGTTAATACTGCTATGTCATATTATCTTCCCAGGATACAATTTGAAAAAAATCTGAAACTGGTTTGAATCAAGTCAAATTACTGTAAGAATAAAAATGCAAATTAAAACAGTAAAAGAACTCCAAAGTAGCATTCCTATCTATTAATGAAAATATTACAATTTCTCCCACCCTACGAAGAGATGTTAAGACAATCAAAAATATTAGTTTAAGGGTCAGTTCATTTATAGCTAGAATTAGAGGAGGTGCATGTTAGAGCATTGAGCAGTGGCCAAGGATTGTTCCACAGCTACCTCAAGCTCATTCTTCAACATCAGTTCAATTTTGCTCCCATAAACATCACCTACAAGGCTCTTTTCTACCCCAAATTCAATGAGCCCATAAAAGTTTAGACTCTACTTAGAAAAAAAGGAGATACAGAAAAAAATGTACATTTAGTATGATGGACTATAATGAAACTGGGATTTATGCATATGTGCTTGTCTGTACATGTATGTCTTTATGGAGGGCAAAAGTAAAAAGGAGCTGCATTACAAAATTAATCATAACTATTTTGATTAAGTTGAACCAAGATCAAAGTATATCTTATACGATTGTTTAATCCCAAACCAGTAAAGTCAAATGTGAATTCATGGTACATTTGTTGCCAGTCTTTCCACTGGCTGTGGGAAGACTAGATAGTTTCAAGAAAAATCTTAATGCAGAAAGTTTTAGACAGCTAAGTGCATTGAAATAAATGTAGGTCCTTTAATTATTGAGATAAATGTTGAAAGAGAATCAGACAAAATCTTTTCTTAGAGGAAAGATCTCTAGTAATGAGTAGTTCCATGACAAAAAGAATCACCTTCATTTGATGCCCAAAGCCAAATAAAATAAAAAATTACTATAGAAGACAGAAAATTCTATACTGGAAACAAGCATTTATCCATGAAGGAAAGGGAATAATCATTAGATGATAAACATATGATATCCCACCACTGACTAGAAATGTGTAACTATAAGACTATGTGGAGAACAATCATGTTTTCCACAAAGCTGAAGAATCATACAAATAAGAAATAGAAAAACAAAAATCCAACTGTTACCAGCTAGGATAATGAACATGAAAAAATAATCAGTGTGTTTTTTTAACCATAAGAATTCTGATATGTGTGTGTCTTTCTCCATAGTTTCTTCACAATATTTTAAGGTTTTGTGTACCTTAAGACAAAGTCGTATCTTTCCTATGTGCCACAGCACCCAGCTACAGCAAAGGCAGCCAACAGCTACTCACCAGTATGATAAGTGCTATCATAGAATCATAGAATGGTCTGGATTGGAAGGGACCTTAATTATCATACAGTTCCCACTGCCCTGCTGTGAGTAGAGTTGCCACCCACTAGATCAGGCTGCCAGGGCTCCATCCAACCTGGCCTTGATTGCCTCGAGGGATGCAGCATCCACAACTTCTCTGGGCAGCCTGTGCCAGGGCCTTATCACCCTCTGAGTAAATCATTTCCTTTCAATACCTGATCTAAATCTCTCTTGCATTAGTTTAAAATCATTCCACCTTATCCTATCATTATCAGGCCATGTAAGAAGTCGCTCTCCCTCCTGCTTACAAGCTCCCTTTAAGTACTGGCAGGCCACAGTGAGGTCTCCCCAGGACCTTCTTTTCTTCAAGCTAAACAGGCCCAGCTCCCTCAACCTTCCTTCACAGGAGGGATGCTCCAGCCCTCCAATCATCAGAGTAGAGAGAGACGATCACTTCCCTCTCCTTGTTGGCCACCCCTCTTTTGGTGCACACCAGGCTACAGTTGGTCTTCCAGGCTGCAAGTACACACTTCTGGCTCATGCCCAGGTTTTCATCCACCAAGACTCCCAAGTCCTTCCCAGCAGGGCTGCTTTCGAGGAGTTCTTCTCCCACTCTTTACAAATATCTAGAATTGTTTCTACCTGAGTGCAACATCTTGCACTTGGCCTTGTTGAACCTCATTAGATTCACTAGCTAAGTCTTTACACTATAGCGCGACTGACTACCAGTTTACATTGTCTGGATGACCCAGTACTGTACACTGATATTATAGTACAAATCTTTCCAAATCCTTTAGCAACAATGATAATACAAATATTATCCCGTGGCAGTACACTGCCAAGAACTGTAATGCCGTCCATAGAAGCTTCAGAAAAGAAATAAATGATAGGATAAGTGAAAAGCACAAATGTGAGATTATATCAAATATGAACCAGGTTGGAAAAGATGAATAAAGAACTGAGTACATCTACTTAAATAGGAGGAATGGAAACTTGTTTTCTTTTCCCTCTAAGACTTTCTTCTCTCATCAGCCTTTGAAATGGTGTTCGGGACATGCCTGTGGCAATTCTCTTCAACTCCTGACCAAGACTATATGCAACAGGAAAACTCTTCTGATAATGGCAGAATGGAATTCTGATTTTTGACACCAAAGTTGTGTGGCATCCAGATTTTAAGACTTGAATGCTGGTGCTCTCTGAAAAAGTCTCTCTGTCAGAACACAATCTTTATTTCAAGTGACGAATCCAATGTTGAAGTATACTTAATTCCCCTAGGGAATAACATAGACTTGGTGGAAAAAAGCTTTGGTAGATCAGATCCAAATTTGTTACTGTTTCTTGTTTTGTATCTGTTTGCTGTTGTTGTTGCTGGCTTTTGGTTTTGTTTTTGTTTTAATATATCAATAAGTACCAAAAAAATTGAACAGATACTGACTGGAAAAAAAACAGATCAATATTCAGGAACAGTTTGGAGTAACAAATTTTTCCAGAGACACCTGCAAGGTAATATGAAAATAAAAAAATAATAAAAATGTCCTCCCTAGCAAGAAGCCACCTAATAAAAGGAATCTAGCAGTGGAAAAGCATGATGTCTCCAGAATATGACATGACAGAACTCTGATAAATATCTTGGTTGAATCCTTCCCAGAAAAAAATCTCTTCTACATAGTGACTACTGTTGCTGTGTGACAATATTCTCCTGCATGTCCTTGTGAAGAACTAATACTCTTCGTATTTTGCTTTTGATCACTAATCTTCCGCCTCAGTGGGAGTTAGCCTTTGACTTCTACAGAAGCTGGGTCAAGATCCAGAACAAACAGTGAAAGAGATTGCTATTTTGAGATGCATAAATTGGGTGAAAAAAGCAAATATATGTGTAAGGGAACGACACAGTTAATTGAATCCATTTAATAGCAGGGAAGATTCTTTACCTGGGACACCAAACAGTCCCTTTTGGATAAATACTACAGGCTCTTTTTTCCTACACTGTATCTAAACATAAGCATACATATAAAGATAGTTGGTCCAACTTGGCAAACTTATCTGTTGTTTTCTTGGACATGCCAAGGACTGACTAGACACTAGATCAGAGCTGGCAAAAATCCTTGTGATTGTATTAAATTAATTTATACTGACTGAAGATTTAGCAATGCATCATTCTCTAATAAAGTAAGTCATACAGGAGGACGTGTGCTAAAACTTTTGACAGTTTTGTCTACGCAGGATCTATATTACTAAGAGAAGACTACAGAATTAATTCTGGCAACATTCAAAATCATCTACTTGCAAAACATTTGGAGTCAAGCCATTCTGGCAGCATATACTAGGAATAAGTTTGAAAGGTATTATCCATGGCAATCTTTTATTGAAAAAAAAAAGAGATTTCTTGCCAAGAAGTCTGCATTTACTCTATAGACTAGAAGAAATGCAAGGACTTTTCATTAGGTATAAATACTATTTTAGCAATTAGATGTAAAAAGAAAAGAAAGTCCAAACTAGTATTACATTAAGTGTAAAGGACTGCTACTGATTGCAGAAGTATAATTACAGTGAGAGTATTTCTAATGTGAATTTAACTTAAACCTAAAGCTGATTCTGGGATACTCTAGTTCTTTATCCATCATAAAAACATTGTATAATGTCAGAGAAAGTGTTAATGCACACAGAGTTACTCTTCTGACATCACCAAGCAGGAGATTGTAAATAACATTAGTATGAAATCTAACAGGTAGGAAGAAAAATAACAGATAGTTGAGCATGTGGAAATATACAGATAGCTTTATTCCCCAGCTCTCTATAAGGTGTTGTGTTATCAGCAAAACTCTGCTGATGCTAGTTGTTCATTTTCAAGAATTTTTTTACTTAATACAAGTTTTTTTAATATAAAATATCCTCTCTGTTTTGGCCTTTTTATTTTTTAATGCTATATCTATTCTTAAACGTCATTTCCTCAGTATGTGAAAAAAAAAAAAAATGGAACTGCTTCAACATTCAAAGGGTGGAGGGTGTTTGGTTTGGTTTGGTTGTTTCTAATTAACTATTTACTCTATTCACATGCTGATTTATGACTAACATAATAGAAACGTGTCTATGCAAAAATTCTGAGGTTAGTAGTCAATATTGGCCAGTTAGTATTGGCCTACCATCAAGTTCATTTCTTTTTTACTCCTAAACCAATTCTGTGATTCACTGCTAAGTTTAAAATTCTACCACAGGAATTGATTCTTATAATTAATGTAGCCCCTTATCCTTCAGCTGATTATTCAGATTTCCTTAATGTCATGCCCTGCTGGAACTGCATAGAGATAACGTATTTTAAAGTCCAAGGTCACAAAAAGTAGCAGACATACAATATTTAAAATATGTGGTCCAGATCTCCAGCTGGTACAGACTTTACTTCAACAAAAATATTAACATTAAGAACTCTTGCAATATTACTTCAGTTCTACAGTTCTCATGTCCAAGAACTCAGAACTGCATTTTTCTGTTCATTTTCCTCCCACTGGAAGGGATGCATTAGGGAGACGGGAGAGCCTTCACACATAAGCAGGGGCATTCCTGGATGTACCAGTCTGCATGAGCAAAACATCTGGTGCTCAGTGGAGGTTATGCTAAGGCTCTTATTAAACAGAATTATGGAGTTTTACGTGCTGATTCTTCAAGTATTATTCCTACCTACTATTCACACAACTGCTGCTTTCACAGAACTGCATTTTACCTATTCAGTTCATTCCTTGGAAGAGGCATAGACATCTTCTTGATTTGACATAGACTACCTATTGCACAAATGATTCCTAGGCCATAAATGTATGTGACTATAAGGATATCCATGACCGGATAGCGTTACGAGAGCACCATAGTAAATTAGTCTAAATCAAATTCCTGATTAAATGATGGAAAGACAAGTGTCCAAGTGTCTTATAGGAAAAATAAATAAATAAATAAATAAAAGACATCCTCTGATTCTGTGATATTAAAAACATTATTAAAAAAAAACACTTAGGAGAAATCATCACTGGATTACTCCTATTGCATATTTATGCTATTAAAAACTTTTTGTTTCAAATGATAGTTTCCTAATTCTGATATTGTTTTGTAAGCTTTTAAAAATCTCCAGAAAAACTTCTTGAGAAATTTATTGGTGTGTTCCTGATCCACAGACTGTTTTGTTGAATGAAAATGCTGCCAGTTATATCAGTGGAAATCAGTTCATACATTTGTTGCAAATCATTGAAAGTGATATCATAAATCAACAGGAAATATTACATTATGTGATTTATTAGGGAAAATAATAGATAGGGAAATCTTCCCAATCAGTGTTAGTAACCATATATTACAAATATTCAACAAATACAAAGGAATATAAAACATTTTTGATGACAAAATTAGTATAAAACGTTTGCAGGAACAGCCAAACTCCCAAGCATGAATATCTTGGGCTGATAGGCTGGTAAATGCCCCTCAATATTCAGTCTCCTCTTTGGTTTAGAGTACTCACGTGGACAATTAAAACTTCCACACTTTCAGCCTGATGCCAAGCAAGGCTGCGCTGGAAACCTTTAGCTGCCAGATTTGCAGAGTTCCAGAACTTTCACAAATTTTTCTTGCACTCTTATTCAATAAAATGAGTGCCAAGGTTAACTGTCAGATATTTGTAAGGAGCAGTAAATCTCACAATGAGAAAGGTATTTCCCATTGTTTAGTTAGAAAAATATCTCATTGGAATATGTGTGA
>WBMW01003149.1:103968-129343 GCA_013396635.1 Penelope pileata | reverse complement strand
AGGAAAGGGTTAGGAATGCAATTTTTGCATTCTTTCAGTATCTTTGTATTTGTAGGGCAGGGTCTGATATTTACATTGAAAAAGCAGTAATTCTGCTGGTCCGCTTGTTCTGTAGAAGGATAGAAAATGCAACCAAAAATATGGACAGCACTATTTTTAAACAAGATAATAATGTAATTATTATTAATTCAGCAACATTTGGGTACATCTTCCCTATCCTTTTTGACACAATACAGCTTGTATACTTACGTGTGCAGTAGATTTTGCGTGAAATGAGTAATATTTTCCTCCACATTCATGACTTATGAATTGAGGAAGATCTAGTGAGGGAAGTTCAATAACTTTGCATTGATACTTTCTCACTTTCAGAATTAACACCTTAAACATAAGAATATCATAGAAGAAAAAGTGCTATTGATGTTTGTTGAAACACAGAAAAAAAGCTAGCTTCTCTGCAGAACATCCCCCCTGCACATGAATGTGAAATATCTGAAAATTGTCATATGAACTTCCAAGATAAATTAGGATGTGCCAAATTTATATTCACATCTGGAATTTTAGGACATCTTGAAGTTAAAACTGATAAAATTCCTCTTTGAAACTGAGAAGAGTTTTAGGATTTCAAATTCTAATTTGTGAAGGAAGAGGGATCTTAGGACTACCACTGTGCTACTAGGATAAAAACGTCCAGGAGTTGCCTTTGGCACTGAGGCAACCTGGGTTGAAATAGCCCACGTCATTAGTAATAAATGGTCTTAACTCTCCAAAATAGTGTAGTTTCATCCAAACTGCTTTTCTGGCTAGCACTGTTTAATTTACTGCTACAGATGTTTTAGGTGGAATGGATCTCACCCAAAATTATCACAACTCTATATCTGAAACAAACTTCAGCAAAGTATTGTAACAGCTGTTTTTTCTTCTCTGTTTTCCTCCGCTCTTCTGATGTGTTTGATTAATTGAGCCCATGCTCCTAAACTGGTTCCAAGACTATATGATCAATATTGTTAGAGTCAGAAAGATTTGTATTACTCACTGCTCTTTTCTTTTCCCCAATCCTTCTGTATAAAAGCCATGATCTTAACACACATAAAATCTTTTTTTTACTTTGGATCTTAATTTGCAGCCATTATTGCTGTGAGTAGAAGTTGGATATGGGAATTAAAAACAAGATATTTCCTTTGGGGATTGATGTTAACATTTCTGTTTGAGAACACTGTCATCACATTTACTCCAATGTTGTTCACTTACCTTGTGCTAAGCAGAGATATCCTGATCTTCCTTTCTTTCCATCCCACAATTTTAGATGAACTTCTCTGTGCTCTAAACACTGTTTTTTCTTTTGTTCCTACTATTAAATTTGTTAACTTGAATTTGCTCTGTCATGTGAGATACGTCCATGTTTTTAAGGGCTACATTTTGACAAGATTCAGACATTACATAACTGAAGCCAAATCACTTAGCTGTTTTCCAAAAAGTATTGAACCTTTGTATGAGTAATGAAATTAACCAGAGGACAGAAAACGTTCAGAGAAATTTTCTTTGATATATAAGTCCTCGGGTTTTAAGGTATGAAGGAGCATCTAACTGCTGATGGAGAATGAACAGGCAACATAGAACACAGCAGCCACTTACCCATTTGCCTATGTAATACCCACTATTTTATAATGTCTTTCATCATAATTGCTCATACAAATGAATAAATATGAAAAAAAAATGGGAAAAAAGTTTGTATATGCATCCAAGTCAGGAAGCTGATTACGAGAAGTGCATTCAGTCAGCAGGGAAAAAAATAAATTCAGATAAGTCGTACAAATTTTGCAAGTCAAGCAACAGTGGCTGATTTGGGGTTCTCTGACAATTAAATGAAGAAGCAAATAGTTAAACAGTAGGATATCCAGCCCTGTCCTTGAGTTACACATCTTATTTTTAAAAACATTTGTACTATTTTCCTTAGAACTCAATATTTCCTGAGTTCTGTACATATTTTTCTTTTTTCTTTTTTTCCTGTTGAATAGACAGTGCTTGTTCATAGAATTTCTGAGGGTCTTTTCTCCCTTTACAACACTATCCAATACAAAACTGTTAATGTGAAAGTTAATATGCTTAAAAAATAAGTTTTTGAAGTGAGAGAAAATTCAGCCTTTTACTTGGATGAAAAATAGAAAAAATGAATGGAAATTTGAACTTACAATATAAATAAATGCGAAAGAATATGGACTTAATCATGTGTGATCGTTCAAAATTTACAGAGATTCCATTGAAGCTCAAATAGTACAAATTTCCAGGAAAATTGGAGTCCTACTGTATGCTCCCAGAGAGATCCTACAGCAAAGCAGATTGGATGCACACACATGATTAACAACAATGAACTGCCAAAAGAATCCACATCACTATTATCCAACAATGCAAGCAGAGAGGATAGCAAAGCTACAAAGCAGTCTGTGAAAAAGTCTGAAGGAAGACAGAAGTGAAAAGGCAGCCAGCAAATTAGCTGTCAGGCTGCAGAAAACAAGACAGGAAAAGGAGTAGCTCAGCAGGAGACAGAACGTTCAAGGACTCAAGCTGTCATAACATTTCAGCTGGAACAGAAGAACCTTTTCCTATGGTGTCTGTTTCTTCACATTTCTATTTTATGCTGGGAATCTTGGGAGAAAAAACAGACTCCATTTGTGTCTTCCTTTTACTTTGTTCAGAAATTAACTGTCATATGGGGACTCCGACGGTATAAAAGTATGTATAACAAAGAAATTAGAAGATACTTCAGAGGAAAGCTTTCTGACATGACCTAGCAAGCTGACCATGTTTTGTCTGAGCGTGAACATGTACAGTGTTCACCTGGTTTTGAATATCTATTACAACTGACAGCAGTTAAAACAAGAGGTCTTCTGGCAGGAAACAAAGTTGTCCGAAGATTTTAACATTGTTCTGAGAGGAACGTATTTTGTTTCCAATTCTTCAAGTGAACTGCTACTCTTTCTCTATCTCTGTCAAGTTTTTCAGTTCCTGGTTGACAATAATAAAGTGTCGTATAAGAAATAAATACACCATAAGCTTTATATACAATCTTGATTTTTAAAGGACATTTATTTTAATTAAAGGTGTTTGACTTTAGTGAATTTCAGTTGTTGACATGGAGTTTTGTTTTTTTCTCAAATAAAAATGTGAATAGCTTCCATTATTGATGACTCCTACCTTGTCCTTTTTCTTCTATCCCTCTGTGTCCTAATTAAAAGCAATGTGAAAGCAATATTAAAGAAATGAAAAATTAACTTTGCTTTGTTTTGAAAATACATGTTATTTAGAATCAAATAATTTTGATTGGAAGATATTTCTGGAGGACATCCAGTCCAACAACCTCCCAAAAGCACAGTGAATTTCTGTAAGAGACTAAAAGGACGTAGGGATATGTCTCAACATTGGTGGCGGGAAGGGTGCAGGACTTTGTCATCTTACGACCTTGGCAACTGGACAGTATTTACCAATCACAAGTTCCACCAATCAGGAGCCTGCACCCTGGAGCCATCCAACAGTACCTACGCCCCTTTCAGAACTTTCCAGAGCCCCCTAGAAACACACGCTGGGCATGCGCCCCGCCCCTGAGTGGGGGACATAGCTACATGATAAAAAGGGGTGCAATTGGAGAGGTGTGTGGGGAAGAATGGTGAGCGAGGCAGAGGCAGAGGCAGAGGCAGAGGCAGAGGCAGAGGCAGAGGCAGAGGCAGAGGCAGAGGCAGAGGCAGAGGCAGAGGCAGAGGCAGAGGCAGAGGCAGAGGCAGAGGGAGACAGACAGACAGACAGAGACAGAGACAAAGACAAAGAGAGACAGACAGAGAGAGACAGACAGAGAGAGACAGAGAGAGAGACAGACTGGGAGAGAGGGAGAGAGAGATTGGGAGAGAGCAGCGGAGACCAAGAGAGAGAGAGAGACAGTGAACATCGTGGGAGAGAGAACCAAGAGGAGCAGTGTGTACTGCAAGCGGAGGAACGGTGCCTCCTTCGTCCCCACTCGAACTGCACCGCCACCACTGGTAACAGCGAGCTTTCCCATTTCCCTTCCTTTTTCCATTATCCCCGCTCCCCACAGCAAATTCATCGTGTCAGTAACAGCATCGTGGGTAACAGCAGACGCTCCCTTTTTCCTTCCCTTTTCCAGCTCTTCCTCCATCACAAATCCGTCCCCTGGTTAATGAAGTTTATTTTGTTTAGGCACTTGACTCTGTTTTTGAGTCTTAACTCTGTTCCCAAGAATTATAGGACCAAGTCATGATAAAGTGACATTGGATCTTGACAGCTTCCAAGACAGATTAGGTTGCTTAAGGCCTGACTTTTGACAGTCTCAAGGATGAAGATCCCATGTCCTTTCTGAGAAATTCCTATAGTGCTTAACCACTGTCACAATGAAAATTTTATACTCAAATTCAGCTGGAAGTTGTTGTTACCTCTTTTCAATGACTGAATCTAAAATGAGTTTAAAAGTCTCTTTCCCCCTCAGGTAGTTGAAAATCATGATTAGATTTATATCCTTTTCCTTTTCTTCACTGGGATGAACAGGCCCAATTCTCTTAACTTCTTATACTTTATGTGCTCCAGACAACTATCTTTCTTGGTGGATGTCTGCTGGACTTGCTCCAGGCTTTTAATATTTCTTTTGCCATGGGACTCCCAATACTGGTCCCAGTATTTCACATGCAATTTTAGTACATGCAAAGTANAGCCAGCAAATTAGCTGTCAGGCTGCAGAAAACAAGACAGGAAAAGGAGTAGCTCAGCAGGAGACAGAACGTTCAAGGACTCAAGCTGTCATAACATTTCAGCTGGAACAGAAGAACCTTTTCCTATGGTGTCTGTTTCTTCACATTTCTATTTTATGCTGGGAATCTTGGGAGAAAAAACAGACTCCATTTGTGTCTTCCTTTTACTTTGTTCAGAAATTAACTGTCATATGGGGACTCCGACGGTATAAAAGTATGTATAACAAAGAAATTAGAAGATACTTCAGAGGAAAGCTTTCTGACATGACCTAGCAAGCTGACCATGTTTTGTCTGAGCGTGAACATGTACAGTGTTCACCTGGTTTTGAATATCTATTACAACTGACAGCAGTTAAAACAAGAGGTCTTCTGGCAGGAAACAAAGTTGTCCGAAGATTTTAACATTGTTCTGAGAGGAACGTATTTTGTTTCCAATTCTTCAAGTGAACTGCTACTCTTTCTCTATCTCTGTCAAGTTTTTCAGTTCCTGGTTGACAATAATAAAGTGTCGTATAAGAAATAAATACACCATAAGCTTTATATACAATCTTGATTTTTAAAGGACATTTATTTTAATTAAAGGTGTTTGACTTTAGTGAATTTCAGTTGTTGACATGGAGTTTTGTTTTTTTCTCAAATAAAAATGTGAATAGCTTCCATTATTGATGACTCCTACCTTGTCCTTTTTCTTCTATCCCTCTGTGTCCTAATTAAAAGCAATGTGAAAGCAATATTAAAGAAATGAAAAATTAACTTTGCTTTGTTTTGAAAATACATGTTATTTAGAATCAAATAATTTTGATTGGAAGATATTTCTGGAGGACATCCAGTCCAACAACCTCCCAAAAGCACAGTGAATTTCTGTAAGAGACTAAAAGGACGTAGGGATATGTCTCAACATTGGTGGCGGGAAGGGTGCAGGACTTTGTCATCTTATGACCTTGGCAACTGGACAGTATTTACCAATCACAAGTTCCACCAATCAGGAGCCTGCACCCTGGAGCCATCCAACAGTACCTACGCCCCTTTCAGAACTTTCCAGAGCCCCCTAGAAACACACGCTGGGCATGCGCCCCGCCCCTGAGTGGGGGACATAGCTACATGATAAAAAGGGGTGCAATTGGAGAGGTGTGTGGGGAAGAATGGTGAGCGAGGCAGAGGCAGAGGCAGAGGCAGAGGCAGAGGCAGAGGCAGACAGACAGACAGAGACAGAGACAAAGAGAGACAGACAGAGAGAGACAGACAGAGAGAGACAGAGAGAGAGACAGACTGGGAGAGAGGGAGAGAGAGATTGGGAGAGAGCAGCGGAGACCAAGAGAGAGAGAGAGACAGTGAACATCGTGGGAGAGAGAACCAAGAGGAGCAGTGTGTACTGCAAGCGGAGGAACGGTGCCTCCTTCGTCCCCACTCGAACTGCACCGCCACCACTGGTAACAGCGAGCTTTCCCATTTCCCTTCCTTTTTCCATTATCCCCGCTCCCCACTGCAAATTCATCGTGTCAGTAACAGCATCGTGGGTAACAGCAGACGCTCCCTTTTTCCTTCCCTTTTCCAGCTCTTCCTCCATCACAAATCCGTCCCCTGGTTAATGAAGTTTATTTTGTTTAGGCACTTGACTCTGTTTTTGAGTCTTAACTCTGTTCCCAAGAATTATAGGACCAAGTCATGATAAAGTGACATTGGATCTTGACAGCTTCCAAGACAGATTAGGTTGCTTAAGGCCTGACTTTTGACAGTCTCAAGGATGAAGATCCCATGTCCTTTCTGAGAAATTCCTATAGTGCTTAACCACTGTCACAATGAAAATTTTATACTCAAATTCAGCTGGAAGTTGTTGTTACCTCTTTTCAATGACTGAATCTAAAATGAGTTTAAAAGTCTCTTTCCCCCTCAGGTAGTTGAAAATCATGATTAGATTTATATCCTTTTCCTTTTCTTCACTGGGATGAACAGGCCCAATTCTCTTAACTTCTTATACTTTATGTGCTCCAGACAACTATCTTTCTTGGTGGATGTCTGCTGGACTTGCTCCAGGCTTTTAATATTTCTTTTGCCATGGGACTCCCAATACTGGTCCCAGTATTTCACATGCAATTTTAGTACATGCAAAGTAGAAGGAAGTAATCACTTCCTTTGATCTGCCAGTTACACTCTGGCTAAAGCAGCCCAGCATGTGATGTCCATGCACTTGCAAGCATGTAAAAGTGACTCAAACAACTTGCTGCCTCCCGAGACTCTCAAGTCCTTTCTTCCAGAACTTCTCTTTTCCTTGATCCAGGCCTCTGGCAAAAGGTGAAACTTCCAAGACAGCAGGTGTGACCAGCAGACAGGTGATGCCATTCCCCTCAGAAGGCAGTCTCTGACCACTGACACCCATCACTTCCTCTTGCAGCATGGTTTCTACCCTCGGACCAGACATGGCCAGCCTCTCCCATTTAATCTGGAATATTTCTTATGGAAGATGAATTCTTACTGACCTGGAATATAAAGTGTTTCTATGAGCTCCATGCTCTGACTTGGTAAAAAATATTTTTCCTTCAGTGTGACAAAAAGGTTTGAGAACACGTTAAATTAATTTATTTTTGGGCAGAGTAATACAAAAGACAATATAGAGTGATAGCTAAGCTCAAAATGAATCCCATTATATGATCTTTGCACATGCCAGACACTTGATACTACTGTCCTTTCTGAGCATGTTCAGAAATTAATGATCAGGAGTGAAATACTTCCATAATGAGTCCAAAGAATTGGATGAATAAATAATTACATGAAAGAGACATCCTGAAAGTAAATCTTGGGTGACCTCATGGTGGCCTACAGCTTCTTCCTGAGAGGAGCACAGGGGCAGGCACTGATCTCTCTGGTGACAGTGACAGAATCCAAGGGAAAAGCTTGGAGTTGCATCAAGGGTGCGTCAGGAAAAGGTTCTTCACCAGACAGTGGTTGGGCACTGAAACAGTGTTCACGGCAACAAGCTGCTGGAGTTCAAGAAGCATTTCAACAATGCTCTCAGATACAGGGTCTGATTTTTACGTAGTGCTGTCTGAAGCCATGAGCTGGACTCAATGATCTTTGTTGATCATGTTCAACCTGGGATATTCTATGATATTACAATCCTCAGAAAAGTATGGAGTTTAGAGCAATCATGCCTGAAACTGAAATACTGTAGAAACTTTTAAGGAGATGTTAATGATCCAGAAATGGATTCCTGACATTTTTCTCATTTACAATGAAATATAACCTCAAAGACAAATTTTGTATGTACAACAATATCACTCCTATGTGATGAAAGGAAATTTTATTTTTTGCTTCAATTGTATGTCAGAAAATATTTCTCTGAAAAAAAAAAAAAACACAAAAGAGATGCTGAAAAAGTTCAACAAATTCAGTTCAGAAGTTATTAAAATATTTGATATTAGTATTCCTGGAGTTCTCTTCCAAGTGAAGACCCAATCAATCACAGATTATAAAGGATCGTTGCATTTGAAGAAAAATTCCCAGTCATTGTTTAAATTTTGACAAGTAACCCAATGAAGCTAAGCTGAGACTGTGCATCCCTCAGTAAATATGAGCAATAATCTTACACTTTTAATTTCCACTCACAAGAAAATTCAAGTTACTGTGCTGGTTTTAAATTTTTCTCCATAAGAAGGAGAAAGGTTATCACCTAAAATAAGATGTCCTAGGATCTTTTTGAAATCCCCACTGTTTTCCTTCAAATGCCAGTGTCCATTTTCTCTTTTCAGAGAACAGATGAATTGTAAGAAAATACACTGCACTTACAGGCAGATTAAAAAAGCATTTTCCTCTCAACAACAGATTTCTTCATCCTGCTAAGATACATTTAGGACTTCAATTTGTGATTAAGACACACAAATATCTATCAAAGTTCCAATTACAGTGTATATAGTGTGCGCAGTCTTTAGTCAAGAGAGTAAAGTTCAGTTCCCCCTCCATTAAATGCACAGGGCTTGATTATAGAAAGGATCTAGTGCCATCTGAAAGGTCCTAGGATCTACCGTTTGACATCCTGCTTCCATCCAGAAAGGCACAGACCTCTCAGAGGTCCTGTACCCCCTCCATCATTCTGCTCTGCATGTCTGGGTGAGTCTAAGGCATCTCAGACGGCCCTCAGGAACCACTGTGCTGATGGGTTGGTCTAGCAAATAATCCTCAAACGATCAGAAATCACACTGCTCAAACAATCAGAAATCACAATATAGTAAATTTTCACTGCTTGCAGTGGACGTTTAGGCACTTAATATGCCCAAGTGTATCTGTCCCCAGGCATTTAAATGGAGGTGTCTTTAGTACTATCAGTGTCTAGGCTAATGCAGAGTGACAGAAGTGACACTACAAACATTACCTGTGGTAATGGGGCTTCAATGACAATGCCTTTAGCCCTTTTCTGCTAACACAAGTAGTTCTAAGAATAGGTTTACAGCAGAATCACTGAGCAATTTCATAGAAATTGTCTGGGGAAGAATACAATGCAATTCAGCAAGAATGAATGTCAAGTTCTGCATATAAGTAAGAGCAATCAGCTGTATAATGACAAGATGAATAATTATGATCTCTGGTGATACAGAAAAGGGTCGGTGAACTACAGTGAGTCACAAGCTGAAAATTGTTCAATGCTAGGCTGCTGGAAAAAAACAGAACATACCGTACTGGGATAGATAAACAATAGTTTTGTCTGCAAAAAACATGAAGTAACTCTTTCATGTTACTTGTCAGTAGTATGATCTCAGCTGGAGTACTGTGTCCATTTTAGGGCACCGCAGATCAAGAAGAATGGGTCAGTTCAGACAAGCAACCAGACTGACTGAAGGTCTTAAAAATTTGTACCCCCCCACCCCCCCAGAAAAAAAGTTTAAGGAATTAGTACTGGGTAATCTATGTAGGGCTGAAGAGAGAATACAAACTGCAGCTATGTCTGTAAAACAAAGCCACAGGAAGGAAGAAAATAAATTCTTCTGTATGCCCACTATTCATTGAACAATACAGGAACTGATGCCTGGATAGTGACGAATCTCATTTTAGCTATCAGTTTACATTAGAATCATAGAATGGCCTTGGTTGGAAGGGACCCCAAGGATCATCAGGCTCCAAACCCTACACCACAGGCATGGCCGCCAACCTCCAGATCTAATACTAGATTAGGCTGCGCAGGGCCCCATCCAACCTGGCCTTGAACATCTCCAGGGACGGGGCATCTACAGCCTCTCTGGGCAGCCTGTTCCATCACCTCACCACTCTCTCAGTAAAGAACTTCCCCGTGACATCCAATCTAAACCTTCCCTCCTTCAGCTTAAAACCATTCCCCCTTGTCCTATCACTGTCTACCCTTTTGAAAAGTTGGTTCCCCTCCTCTTTATAATCTTTTAAATACTGGAAGGCTGCAATGAGGTCTCCCCGCAGCCTTCTCATCTCCAGGATGAACAAGCCCAGCTCCCTCAGCCTGTCCTCATAGGAGAGGTGCTCCAGCCCTCTGATCATCCTTGTGGCCCTCCTCTGGACCCTCTCCAACAGTTCCACATCTTTTCTGCACTGAGAGCAGTACTCCAGATGCAGCCTCGTGAGAGCAGAGTAAAGAGGGACAATCACATCCCTCTCCCTGCTGGCCGCCCCTCTTCTGATGGAGCCCAGAACACCGTTGGCCTTCTGAGCTGCAAGAGCACACTGCTGGCTCATGTTCAGTTTTTCATCCACCAGGACCCCCAGGTCCTTCTCTGCAGGGCTACTCTCAAGTAATTCTTCTCCCAGTCTGTATATATACCTGGGATTACTCCTACCCAAGTCAGAGCAACAGGACAGGTTAGCAACAGTCCAGGTTAGCACAAGCAGGAATCAATATGAAAACCTTCTGATGTGATACTGTTCTAGCTCTATCTTCTATGACATTTTGGTTGCATATAGTTCTAGACTGCACGGAGGATTGTGCAGACAAGGACAATACTGATCCACGCTTGATAAACAAGAAATCCAGAGTGCTAGACTACATAAAAGAATTCTCCAACATGTAATTAACATCTTCCTTAAGAAGTACAAGGAACCTTTGGTGTAACACTGTCTATCTCTGACTTTTAATTCTGAGACAATTCTGACACTTGATCACACATGGTTTGGTTAAAACAAAAGAGAGGACAGCTCTTTTACAAGAAACATCTGTGTGGTGTATTTTTCCTATTCCCTTTAATTTCTTTAAAGCTGGAGTTAGGTCTTGAGCTTGGTATAGTCAAATAACAGATTAGAGGAAAGCACTTTTAGCTTTGCTTTCATTGATATATATGTAGCATTGTAGAGACAGTTTCACAAGAAGCAAATTCAGGTGGGTTTCTGAAGTATCACGTTAAAGTACTGTATGGCACATCATTTGGGCAAATGTCCTTCCTCCCAGCAAATATAACATTGACTTTCTATGGGAGAGAAATATTTTGTACTGTAAAGACCTTTTTTCCAGAAATTCTCTGTGAAGAAAGTATATGCATAAATATTTTCTGGTCTAGAAATTAAGTTTTGGCTCAGAATAAAGATATTCACGTGCACATCAACAGATAGAAGTAATTCATATTAACTTTCTAAGATGTATTAACAATGTAAGTAGTTTATACCAGTAGTAGCACAGAGTACTTCAAAACACGCAGACAATGCAGCAGTTTCATTAGACTCTTATAAGCAATGAGTAGCAGATCATGATATTGGGCACAACAATTTTTCCTGTCTCTAAAAGAAACGAAGAAGAGAGAAAGGAGCAAGGGCATCTGCAGTGTTGATTCCTGCTAAGGACGTTTGGTTGATACAGTTTATTCTCCCCTCTGAGTGCATCAGAAACAGGTTCTGTGCAAACAGTTCATCCATCACAACTGCTTAACTCACCCTCAAGAACAAGACTTTTGGCAGGAGGAGACTCTGAAAATGTGGAGCTACTGGGGTCTGTTCAAACTAGCAATGTTTTTTCCCCTGTAATGTGTATCCAATTCCATTTGTATGAAGGCTGTTTGCACCACATTAAAGAGCTGACTGAGTTAGAAACAGACTTTGACCATCTCGCTGTTTCTTTAAAGGCAGAATCAGAGCGTAGCTAACAGCAAAAGTTTCAAAAGTGCTTTAACACAAAATGTACTTCTGTTTAAAAATAAATAAATCTGCTGATAAAAATCTCATGTTGGGGAGCAGTAAGGTTCAGCTGCAGCCTAAAGGCATGTGAGTTGAAGGTGACCCAGCCAAAGCTATGCCCTCACCAACAGAGTGCAGCCTCACGGGGGCTGAGTGAAAAGGTTGAGTTGTGGGCTAATTGCAAGGTCCATCAACAGATCCAGGTGTCATTTTAGGGTCCATCCGGGGCATCCCATCAAGGAAGAAAAGGAGATGGTGCCAGAAAATTGGTTGCAAACAGACAGCTACAAAATAGGCTGGGCAAGGTCTCAGGCAGAGCTAAAAACAGGGCCCTGGGCCCATGGGCAGGGATGGGAAGAAGCCCATGAGGAGGCTGGGCAGTGCCAGTAAGGCCCGCTGGTGCTTTTGTGGCCCTGACATCTGGAAATTTTCAAAGAAACATAAAAATTACATACGCTTAATTTAACACACACCTGACTGATTTTAAGGATATTTGTATTTAAAAATAGTTCACTCTACACAGCACTTGTAAGTTCAAAAGATAAAATATGAAGTTAAATAAATGCAATGGTTTATTCACAATATTGGATTCAAATATAGTTAACTCTAGTAACAGTAAAATAACACATATATTTGCTAGTAAAGATGGGCTGAGGGGCAAGATTTTTGGTCTTGGCTGAAGCTTGAAGGTTTAAGCTTACAAGACTTACAGCTGGGTTGGTGACAGAACTGTGCCAACATCTTTTTTAGCAGTTATGTGAGTCTTTGCAGAAACCTCATGAACTCTCCAGAGAATTGTTGTTTTTTGAGAATATGGCTGCATCTTAGATGGGAAACAGACTCTTCCAGCTTTGGGACCTTTACTGGAAGCAAAAAGCATGAGTTCTGCTGAAGCTAGGAATTCAAATGTTTCCCCACCCTTCTTGGCCATGAATGAGTTGGATGTGACATCCTCATTTCAATCTATCTGGCCTTTCAGGCACTATCATATAACTGACAGCAAATTCCCAGAATTATTTGTATATTTGCATTCTGTGATACTCAGTGATCTCTTCTCCTTCCCTACTTCACCCATAGGCAGACACAGACGTAGCTATCCATCATGTATTCCTCACCTCATTGTACTATGAGACAGCTGTGCTCTTATGGACTGCTTTAGACCACTTGGCTGCAAAGAGTTGGCTGGCAATCCTGTACAGCTGTAACCCTGGCCCCCTAACTTCCTAATCAAAGCCATGCCACTGTGGGTACCAAAGGGAAGACAAATACGCTTTTGTCCATGGAAAGTCTGGCAGGGAAGCAGATTCACTTTTGTTTCAATAGCAAATTTTCTTTGACTGCAGCCTTCCCTCCACCACTCCTTTGATTTTTTCCCTATTAGTCAAGTTGACTGAACAGCCAGGGGCAGGAGATCTACAGGCTACAGCTGTCTGTTGTTTGAAACAAAGAATCTATGAGCAATTAGCAAAGAAGCTCTAAAATAATTCTTAGAGTACTGCCTTACTGGGTGGTGGTTTCATTCCTCGAACTGGTTTCTTTTTCATACACACACACACATTCAACAGAAAAGCCTTGAGCAGCGAGGAATGTCTGGCATTTCTGCTGTCAGTGTGCATGTACATTGGACTGCGATATTTTTAGAAGCCCATCACATCCAAGTATGCATGAATTCTCACGTAACCTCATCGTGCAAACAGCTCACAGAGCCAGGGCTGTGAGGGTTTATCAGATTAAGCACACAACTTGGCTCCTGCTGACTGTCCACCAAATACTGAAGATGTGAAGTTCTCCATGCAAATGCACACCACATTTTCCAATCCACTGGCAAAATGTTATAATGGAGAAGACAAACAGGAAAGGCTATGGGTATGGCATACCACTGCAGCACAGAGCAAACATTTGTTAGACTGCACGGGGAAACCTGAATGTTCACTGCACAGTAGACATGTCTTTTGTAAATGTTTCTAAGAAGGTTCTGCTTTCACATAGGGGAAATTTTCTGTAAATTGATTTGTGCTGGGTCTACTGTAATGTCCTGACCCATGCCCAGAAATGAAACCTTATTTCTCTCCCAATCTGACCATCTGACAAATGGCACTGAAGTGCCTTCACAGCAGAAAATAACACAAGGTCACCTTTACGGAGAATGGCCAGGGAAAGTTGGTTTCAGCATATGTCTAGTTTAAGACCTAGTGATTCACATACGAATGTGAACTTCAAAGAAAGGGACAAATTTTGGAACCTTTCTGGAGATTTTTCAATTTCACTTTATTTCCAAAAGGATAAGAATACCGTTTATTGCAATACTCATCCCAATACTAGGAGCAGAGGTTTTAGTAGTTCATTCCCAGAACAATTTTACAACTAATTTCAACTTAAAGAGGGCACTGTTCTAAAGATAGTGTATGAGTCTCTGATCTGCTGAAAATCTGTAGGCCAAGTAGAGGACAGAGATTTGTTTAAAGAGATTTGTGCCTTTGCCCTAGCACTGAAATATCCCAGATCACTTGACACGTAAATGATGAGGTGCACTGAAAAATAAACAGGACCATAACCCACGAGGGAACTTTGGAAAAAAACTTATTTTTCCTGTAAAACGGGGCATAAATAAATATGAACAATGGGTCAAGTATTTTTAATTTTTTTCATTAAAGCTCTTAATCAGACTTTAAGTACCTAATTTAATCACCGAATATTGGGCCTGAAGCCATTTGCTGAGTGAAATTCAAGTTTTGGACATAAATACAACATTCCTGAATAACGTAGCTTTGATCTAATGACTAATAAAAAGGAAAGATTATTGCTCTATTACACTCAGAACACAAAAGAAATGGCCCTTGTGTTAACTTTCAGTAATCTTGACTACATCTGTATGTCCTGTAGGTCTAAGAGGGCAAGACAAAAGGAATTACAAATCTGTTAGCTCAAGGGTTATCTTTGCTTTTGGATACTGAGATTTTAAAAAGGTTTGAACAGATTTTTTTTTTTAGATTTCTTTAAAAAGATAGAATGAAGAAATAAAAAAAAAAATAGCCAATGAGATGACTGATGCTACTTGTTGCTTCTTGTTAACTTGTTCAGAATTCAGCATAAAGTTTTTCTTAAGAGAGGAGATAAAGTCTTAAATAAACAAATATAACATGGTGTCATGCTACTGGAATTGTGCAGGCTTGTAGAACAGCCTGCAGAAGCTCTGTGGAGGAAAATGCTGAAAGTCTTTCTGGTCCCTATGGTAACCACTGGAGCAATAAGTTGTTCTCAGGACAAGTGGAAAATAATGTTATGAGAAAAACAGTCCCTTCCTGACTACAGCAAGGAAAAGGCATGATCTTTGCAGCCTCCTAGCAATAACGTACAGTGTGATTATAGCTTTAAGTATGCAAACAGAGATCCAAGTGTCACAAAGGAGATGAAAAATAAAGAGCTGGCCCAAGGCTCTGTAGTTTTATGATGGAACTTGAGGTACAGAGGTAATTTTCAGCCTATAATTAATATTTCCCTGCTACTGCCAAGGTTTTCCCATACTAATCTGTCCTCTTTCAGGGCTCCTAATTGGATATCCTCTGAACAAAGTCCCATGGCTCTAAGTAATACAATGATCACAATAAAATTACCGCATAGTAGCTCTACAAATACTTCCTAAGCACTGTAGGTGGCTCTGCTGTTGTTCCTTCATTTCCTAAATTCTCACACTGCCTCGACCATCTCCTTCTTTTGCTCAATACTCAACATTAATCATCTTCAGAGGTGCATCCAAGCCACTACCAGGCATGAGTGAGATTTCCTTACTTCAGGGCAGCAATGCCTATCACCATACAACTGCAACATTCCTATCAGAGATCACTAAGATCACAGAGATCACTGTGAATATCTGGTCACACCAATACCTTTTGTGAATTTTCACAACTGAAAAATGTGAACTGCTCATAATTGAATGTATAAAATATTAGCTTGATAGTTTCTGACGTAAAGAGCAGAGAGAGCAGGAAGGAAACATTTCCAAGGAACACAGGGGAAAGGAAGAGGGTCTGGAGCACGTATTTTCTGCAGAGAATTGGAGGAACAAGCTGAGGAAGATGAACATCTGGCATTGCAATTGGAGTTCATAATATGAGTTTACATTTAAACATTATATTGGTACCAAACTATGCAAATTGAATGTCATTTCTAAAAGTACATAGCTATACTCCAAAATATATAAAAATATCACTAGCATGCAGCTATGTAATAATAACTGCAATAATGAACAGTTTTTCAGGAAACTAAAACACATGAATCATGATTCTACGTATGTCAGACTGTAAAACAACTAGTACAGCAAAATATTATGAACGAAAATTCCTGCGGTTCACAGTCAGATAAATATTACAGCTTATATTAATTGTCCAAATAACTAATTGAGCGCTCCTATGATGCTCAATCTAGCAAAATATTCTTTTATTCTCAATAGGTAATTATTTAAAATAGTATCTCACATCTCACTCTTATAGTCAGAGCTCTCTCTTGCAGTTCCCCAGGCTGCCACTGGCAGAAATTCTTCACATAAACTTAGAAAAGCTCTTTTTCTAAATACATGCTTATAAATTCTTCACCTCATTGTTCTCCACAGCCATTGTTCCTTGAAATATCTCTTTCTCTTTACTTCAAAATGCAGAAAAAAGAAGACCAATACATTAGTTTTCTTAAATCAAATATTATCTTCCTTCCTCATATCACTTCCAAAATACCAGCAACAATTGTAACTCAACTACCAAAGCTTCTGGGACCAAAAGTGTTGCTAATTCACTTCCTCTTGTCTGAAATAAGATGAACTGTAGTCCAGGCAGTTTTTAACTGGCATGTTCTAGGCAGAAATATGTGCACATGTACTCCATAGCATAAGTAGAATGAGCTGGACACAGATCTAGGACAAACGGAGTCCATTGCTTAAGTGATGAACAGATTGACCTCTAAGGAGAAGCATACATTTGCAGTTTGTAGCTCATCCAAAACATGGATTACCAATGAACCAGATGCACAACACAGCTAATAGAGCAGCTCCAATGTACATAATGCACTACTAGCCTGCATTGTAATGGCAATAGTTAGTGGCTAATATAGTACAAATCCTCCTCAAAAAATTCCCATAATCCTCAAATTCCAATGAGGTAAAATTTTCAGACAAAAAAAGAGGACATGCCCATGTCCATCCAGTTAAGAAATCTGCTTCTACAGAATATGAACATCATGCATTGATTTGCTTCCCAAATCCAGAATTTATTTTTCATTTCTTAGGAACACACACACACACACACCCTGTCCTACATATCACAAGACAGATTTTTGTAGTTATTTTTGTTATTGTCATTCTTGTTTTGGTGCAGGTAACACAGATCCTCCATAGAATCACAAAATCACAGCACTGTAGAGTGGCTGATGTCCATCTTGTCCAACCACTGCTCAACAGGGACACCCAAAGCAGAGTGCCTAGGACTACATCCAAGCAGCTTTTGGAGATCTCCAAGGAGGAGACCCCACGGCCTCTGGGCAACCTGTGCCAATGTTTTGTCACTGCACAGCACATCAGTGCTCCTGGTGCTCAGAAGGAAGCTTCTGTCTTCCATTTTTGTCCCACTGTCTCTTGTCCTGGCACTGAGCACAACTGAAAAGAACCTGGCTCTATCCTCTTTGCACTCCCCCTTCAGCTACGTAGAGATACTAACAAGATCTCCCCCAATTCTCCTCTTCACCAGGCTGAACAGTCCCAGATCTCTTAGCCTCCTTGCTGGAGAGGTGCTCTAGTCCCTGGACAATCTTGATAGCCGTCCATTGAATTCTTTCCAGTAAGTCTATAGCCATACGCTGGAGGGCCCAGGACCAAACATAGCACTCCAAGCGCAGTCTCATCAATGCTGAGAAGAGGGGAAGAATCACCTCTCCTAACCTTTTGGCAATACCTCTTGGCCTAATGTAGCCATGAATACTTTTAGCCTTAGTGGTATGGGTACATTACTGACTCATGTTCAGTTTGGTGTCCACGAGGACTCCCTGCTCCTTTTCTGCAGAGCTGCTTTCCATCTGGGTGCACCCAGCATGTCCCAGTGCCTGAAGTTGTTCCTCTCCAGGTGCAGAATTCTGTACTTCTTGTTGAACTTCATGAGATTCTTGTCAACCCACCATGTTTAATTTTACTGCATTTATGTATTTGCCAACAACATTTCTCTCTCAGAAAGAAGGATGCAACTCTCAGAAATGTCACAGCCATTAAATAATGCTGTTACCAGAAGAAAATAAATGGAAGATTCATTCTTGTCAAAATTTCAAAGAAAGGTTATATGCACCGTTGCCACCCTTTCATCTCCTCTCCTCTTTATCAAAGCTCTCCTCTTAACAGGTTGCTCCAGGTCATGCCAAATGGTTTGAGGTTTGTCAGTGTACCTGATAAAATCAGTATAAGTCAGTAGATCTGCAGGGTTGTAAGGAAATGTATAGTGCCACTTCACTCACATGAACACATAATTAACGGAACAGTAAACAAGTGCTGGGGTCACAAATTTGTACTCTTTCTCCAGCTACACTTGACTTTATTTCTTCCAACAAGCAATTGGGAGAGCATGACAAAAGAAGAGGAAGAGCAAGATCTCTGGATTAAATGAGTTCACTGTTGAATGATATGAGGTCTGCAAAAATAGAAAACACTTGGGTCTAGGCACTCAGCTTAGGTATCCAAGTGGAGGGCTGTTTTTCACTCCTCTATGTGTTAAGGGAGAGCCTTAGGAAGTTGCCCAAATTTAGGCTGAAGATCATAGCTCTCCCCTGCCACATACTTCCTGACCAAAAAATGGCGGGGAACTAATGAAGAATATAAATACAGGAAAAGAAATACAGAAAGACTAAAAAGAGGTTACAATTTTAAAAAAAATAGAAAGAAATAGGAAACAGACATAAAATAAAAACCAGAAACAGACTCTAAGTAGGGACAGGCTGGCATCAGTTCAAGCAATGCGACTTTAAATAATTTAGACAGTCACCTTTAAAAAGGAGTCATAAAAATGCCTTGTCTGTATCAACAACTTAAGCCTTATTTTACAGTAAAACTTCTGTTTCTCTTTATTTCTTTTCCCTGTTTTCTCATGCATTTTGTCATTTCCCTCAGGTCTCATCCCTTGTAGACAATTTTCCTCATGCTCAGAAAAGTATTGTTCACATTTATTAAGAAAAGTTTTTAAATTGTACTGATAATCAATGGTATTGTTCTGGATCTTTGACAAGAGGTGAGACTTTTAAATACTAGAAGAGTTCAACATAGTTGTTTGATATAATCATCTTACAGTGTTATGGATCAAAATAACAAGACAATTAAAAAGCGCAGACACTTCAAAAGAGATAAAACTGCCTGAAGGCATTTAAAGGGGTGAATAATTAAGAAAAAGACATACAAAAATGTTACCACAATAAAATAGACTAGTATCTTCAAGGTGAACATTTTTTGTTGTTTAAATGGGGATTAAATGTTGTTGAAAATTATTAAAAGTTTCTAAAAAATTCCCTGTCAAAGAAAACACAAATGATGCTTGTTATGCTCCAGGTATTAAAAAAAACTAAAATATCCACCATGAGATCACAACAATTTCCCAGGATCTCCTTGAAAATATGAAGTTTGTCACAAGGGGATTTTCCCAACAAAATAATGTATAAATAGATTCAATAAAGTAAACAAGAGAGTTAATTTTGGCAGAAGAGATCTGCTTTGAGTTATTGAGAGCTTACTCTCTCCTCATGCATCTTTTGCTGACAAGTTGAATCAATGGGTACTACAACTCAAACTACCAGAGAAGAGTAAAACCTGGGACTGGTAAGTCATTACCTCATTCGCAATCATAGATCTGGGCTGCCAGAAACTACCTCTGTCTCTTCTTGGCTCAAGACAGGACACTGTTCAACTCATCTGTCCACCCTGCTGCCTTTGTACCCTTTTACATGCATACACACAGACAAAATCTAGCTACAGCTAGCTAGTTCAGAAAAGATAATTTGTTCCAAGATGTTATGTTTCTCAAGTGAATATCAGATCAATTCATCATTGTGGGAACTCTTGAAACATTTCCAGCTTTATACAATGTGTTTGTTTTAGGACTCTGGTGACCTTCTGTAATGTGTGGGTCTGCTGAGATTTGGAACAGATACATTATTTTCCTCAGCCACCTGGAAGAAAGTGAAATATTGAGAAAAGCTGTTTTTTTAAGGACTCCCTAGTGTCCATAAACTGGTCTAGTTAATAAGAGAGAAAATATTTCTCATTTTTTTCAACTGCAAAACAAACAGTTAAACATATAATTTCTGCTTTCTCTCAAGGAAATAAAAACGTAGAGAGACTTGCAAGGCTTAACACGCAGTAGCTTGCCTAGTGTCCTGTTTTAGGGGTACATTAAGAATGTTGGAATGTATTTTTCAGACCTATTCTGCAATACAGAAACTGAAGAGAGCAAAACCTCAAACTTTTATGAAATTCAGTGTAAACTAGGTAGCTTTAGCAAAAGTTAGAGGAAATTCAGGAGGCGGCTTAAAGTTCTTAAATTATTTTACTAGGGAAAACATACACTTGAAATGTATGCCTGAGGCTGAGAGCAAAAGATCCCTGTAAAAATTTTCCAACAGCAGCCCAGAGAGTGGGATTTGATCTACACAGAGGGATGTTTGTCTTGTTGCAAATAACCTCGAAAGTAACAGGCAAACAATTTCATGTATACAAATAGCACCGAGTAAAACATTTGATGAAGTTCTCCTTTGCTTACCCTCAAAAGTGGCCAAATAGTTTGCATTCCCCATTCTCTCCTTTGAAACACAGGCATCTGGACATGTGTCAAGCACTCCTGAGCCTGAAAGTAGGATGAGTGCCATCTACTCATGGCAAGGCTGCAGTTGGAGCAGAGCTTGGGACCAGAAGAACTGGAGTCGCAGGTGGTTCACAGTTCAATTTGCTGCTCTGCTCAGATGAAGTCATGTGGCCTCTGAGGGTCAATGGTGGCCTCTGGGAGCAGAAATGCCAAAGTTGTCTCAAGATGGAGACTCTCAATTGGAGCTGTCATTTAGTAGTGGCTGTGCACAATGACTCTCCCTAAATGCAGAAGCCACGAGTTGTTACAGGCCAAGCTACAGAATGCGTTTACATAATTCAAGCCTTTAAAGTATGTTTTTGATGTCTCTCTATTCTGCCCCTGCTATAGCACATATCAAATACATGCCTCATTTCTTTCTTTCTTTCCTATTATTCCTCTGTCTTGGAGAAAATCTTCATGATTAAAGAACGGGGCTTTCAGTAACAAAGCATCCTGTGGACACTACTCCAGAAAACTGAGGCTGGACGTGCACAGCTATAGCTTTTTCTATTGTTCAAGAAAACTATCCTAATATATTGAATTTAAGACTGCAAGAATTGAACCTGCAGGCTAACCTAACTTTTCCTTTTGCGTTAACGGGTTTTGAAAAGACAAGTTACTACATTGCATCCCCAGAATATCAGATTAACAAGGTGAAAAGAGCTGTTTGATCAAATGACTGATCTTTCTGCTGTTGCTGAAAATTACGAACTTTTTTTTTCTTTTTCTTTCTTTTTTTTTACTTTTTTTTTGCCTGGGTGACTTCAGGATTTCTCAGGTAGTCATGGAGAAGCATGTATTCTTGGGTTTTGTAATGTTTTCAAAGGCTGATCAGATCTTTCGTACATTAAGATATAAAAGGTACAGCCTGAATTCATATCACAAGCTGACCTGAAATGTCATCATTGTTAGGTAAATGAGGTAAGGAACAGGGAGGAGCATATGTGCAGAAAAAAACACAGGTCAAAACCAAAAGATTTTGTCCAAGATACACACATTTCATCAGCAAAAGTAAAAGACATTTACCAAATCAAACATCCTGAAAATCATATATTTGGGTAGATTATGTTCTAAAAGAGACAACTTTTTTCTTGTGGGTCTTAGAATCCTAAATCACAGCACTACTTTACATGATACATCTCAGCTCAAAGACATATAAACAGGGATTTCCAAAGAACTAGGTTTTAGTCCTATATCCTCTGAAATTATTATTTTTTACTTCTTTGGAACTATTTCAAAGAAAATAATCTGCATCTATTCTCAATAAAACATGAAGTTTAGCTGAAGTTTTCTTTTGCATTTGCATATTAGAGACCAAAAAATAACAATTAATGTATAAATCTATAACAAATTTTCATACATCACTAAAAAAATTTGTACATTGTCCACGTGTTCTGCCACTACATAAGACCAACTCTTTAGCACAGTCAGTTCATCTCAAGATACTGTGACATTTATGTGATGTGTGGTGTAAAGTGATGTAAGACAAGTTGTTGCTAATTCTTAGAAAAGAATTAAACCGAATAAAATGTTCTGTTTTCAAACCTACCACCTGAAAAATCAGAGTACAAAGGCATGTAATTATAATCTTAAGAAAATAAAGTATGGAATACATTCCCTTCTCCTTGCCCTTGCTCTTCATTATCTATCAATGGATAATTAACTACATCTGCAAAATTGCGTTGCTGTGTTTGAAAATCCCAAAGGTCCTAGTGCAACTTCTAACAGATGTATTGCTGTTCTTACACAGAGGTATAATGGTTCAACCAGCTCTTCAGCCCACTAACCACAAGAAATACATCGTTACATATCCAACATCTGGTGATGATATCATGTCCCAGATTGTTTTTCAGCATCTTACATGAGCCTAGAACTAGGTCTGGCTGTGAAGCTCAGCAGAGAATTGCACTACAGTTCACTTCTTATTGCCTTTTCAGAAATGCTATGAAACATTTCATTGAAATGATAATGTATTTATGAAGTCTATTATTTAGCAAGCCATTTGTCATTCTTGTTACATGGAAATAATCCAGGTATCAGGTTTACAGGAAATGTCTGCTTATGTTAGACTCAAAATTGCTCTGGTGGGGCTTGTTGACATGCTTGATTCTTCCAACTAAACCCAACTTAGAGCTAAAGTGGGAGCGACGTGAGCAGGCTGGGATAAAACCTAGCGGGAGTAGAAGGATTAAGATAAGAAGTTAAGAATGCAAGGAGGGGGAAAGGAACAAACAACCAAGGTGGCTGTGTAGAGAAGGTTGCAGCAGAGAAGTGTCAGCAGAGCACAGGATCCTGCAGGATTTGTATCTGTTAGAAAAAAGTTCACTTGAATTTTGATGACAGTTCATATTCTGTCAACCATTAGCAATTAATAGGTAGCTGTAGAGAAAATGGACTAATACAGCAGGAATTAAGTTATCTGAGAACATTCATTGTACTTTATCTCTTCATTGGAATATGTTGAGTTTTCCCTTTATATTTTACTTTGATACAGTGATATGAATAGATCCCTCTCCATTTTAAGGACTATATACAAACAGGAATAGTCAGCTGAAGTAGAAATTGCATAGAATTGGGGTCTTCAAGCAGCTCGGGTAATTGCCAGTTATTGCTAGTTGGCATAAACTGAGATTATGCAGGATCTTTCTAAGAAAGCACTAAAGTTTGCAGGAGTACAGGCTGACATTATTTTACTTGCTGTAATACAGAACTTTATCATCCCAACCCCATAGAAAAAGCTGCATGGCAGCATCACTGCCCCACTTCACAATCAGCTGCTACAGCAGCCTAGCTTTGATATAAAGTTTTTCTAAAGTCACTACAGGATTTTGCCATGAATTTTCTCTGTATTCATTCCCTGCACATTTAACTTTAGACAACACTTACTTCTCAGCCTCTCAAGTACTCTTCTGCCACTTTACAGCCATCAAATTTCTATAAAAGCACTGAAAAAAATGAAGTCTCAGTAGAGTTTTAAATTGTGTTATCAAGTAGCTGAAAATTAGCAGTAGCATGTCTTTTCTCAGTTATGTATGAAAGAAAATGTGAATTCACGGAAGCTATTGTTTTAAAAGGATGACTGAAGTGCACGCTCACTGTTGGTCCTTGGAACAGCAATGGTGCTTTGGACTCCATTGCAAATGGAATATAAAGACCACGCAGAAGTGATATTGAATAAAAAAACCTTAGCCTTGGAGAGTTTCTTTAGGTTAGTGTAGGTTGCTAACTGCTCAACATATTCTTTTTTATATATCTCATTTGCATCCAACACCTCAGAAAAAGCTAAAATGATGAAAACTTAGCTCTGTCTACTAGCAATGACAACACGTTGCAATTTTTTTGTCAAAAATGATTTTAAGTTCACCGGGGTTCAGTAATTCTGGCATGTTCAGTGATTATTTTCAAGTTATATTACTTGACCTTTGTTCTTCAGTTTAATTTTGGGTGGATAATATGAGGTTGAAGTGATTTGAAGTTTAATTTTAAGGGTAAAGGCCATCTGACAGGAATGAGATACGAGTGAGTGTATATGGTATTGATGCTACTAATTCTCCATGTGCCTAATTCTGTGTTTTTGATAGGAAGAAAAAAAGGACAGTGAATATCACTTGTAACCCTTAATATCCCCCGCAGAACAGCTAGTGGGAAATTGCAGGCACCACAATGGCATTATCAGCCACTCTCAGACCTGATAGGCCACCTAAGAATCAACTTCCCCTTCTGGTTTTCAGTTCCATTAAAGTGTTGTCTTCATTTGGTCAAATTCTTATTTAAAACGAAAGCAATGACAATAAAAATGAAAAGCAGATCAGAAAGGGAAATAGTACACAAGGAATAATAGCAGGTTTTCTCTGAGACAAAAAAAAGACCACCAATGAGCTTCAGTAGACTTTAAAAGATTTCATAGGCCTGCATTATAATGCCTTTTTTACAGATGAGAGACTTAACACTGAGAGATTAAACAATTAAATGATTTGCCCAAGTGTGCTGAAAGCTAATCCAAGAATAAAACCATCCTGTTTCTTATCTTGAAGGCCATCCTGCCTTCAATTAACCATTCAAGACCTATCTAGATAATACTTAAGAGATGTTTTTTGCTCTTTCTGGCTTGGTCCAGAATATTTTTTTAGGATTAAGAGGATAAAATTATCAACATAGAATCCAGCATTGCTGGAGATAGGAGGGCCAGCAGCTCTGTTAGCTGTGTGTCCTTGCTATCCTTCCAGCAGTTGTAATGGTTTACTTAGAGCACTTTAGGTAAACAATCTTTACAAGCATGTTGCAGTTAAATCCTTCTAAATTCTTCACTTAAAACTCCACTCATTTTGTTGTATTTAACTGCAAAAAAAAAAAATATCTGAATTCTATCTAACTTCTTGGGCTAACTCAGCTTCACTGGAAGAGCTGAAAACTACTTTCTAGTTTTTCACTGTCAGCCACTCCCCCCAGTTTTGTGTCATCAGCAAACTTGCTGAGGGTGGACACTATCCCCTCATCAAGGTCGTTGATGAAGATATTGAACAAGACCGGACCCAGCACCGACCCCTGGGGAACACCGCTAGTTACAGGCCTCCAGCTGGACTCTGTGCCACTGATCACTACCCTCTGAGCTTGGCCAGTCAGCCAGTTCTCAACCCACCTCACTGT
>WBMW01003149.1:80064-103643 GCA_013396635.1 Penelope pileata | reverse complement strand
TTGGGCTTTGGCCTTTCTTGTCATATCCCTGCAGTCCCTCACAACATTCCTATACTCTTCCCAAGAGGACAGGCCCTTCTTCCACATTTCATGGACCTTCTTCTTCTCTTTGATCTTGCCCATGAGCTCCTTCCTCATGCACGGAAATCTGAGATAGTAGGAGATCTGAGATAGTAGTCCTCATCTTAACAGTTTGCCAAGCTGCCTAGGATAACATTGTATCTCTGCTGGAAGGGCGATGGGAAGTCTCTAAAGAGCAAATGATTTCCTGAAATCTGGCCTAAACCCCATAAGTTAGTTTTAACATGGATTTAAATTTTATTTTTATCTATGTACTCACAGGGATGGACCTTGTGTAATAGAAGTTACCAAGAAAAACATAAAAAAGATTTCTAGGATAATGTCACCAAGATTTTTATACTAAAATGACAAACTTGATCATCTCCAGTAGAAGGAATTCCTCCAGCAGAATCCTGCACTTTAACTCTAGTTGCATGCTATCCCCATTAGCGTAATTAGGAAAGACTTGTAAGGAAATTGATTATAAATGTTGCTTGCTACCACTGTTTTCAGGAGCTGCAATTGCAATCTTTTTGTGTTTTCAGTTCTATTATACTAGGTCCATGAGTAAAAAGGCAAGAGTCAGTTTGCAGGCCTAAGATGTTACAGATAGGATTTTTTTAGAAAAACAAGTATACGCTCAGTGCTGTCATACTGACCTGTAGTAGGTCATTATTAAAACTGATCTCTTCTGTCCTAGAAATCAAATTCCTTATCCCTCAAAGCACAAAATTCAGAACTATAGGAATATTAATTATATCGTTAATTATACCATTACGTTGCTTATTAATTATTGATATACTATTAATGCTTCTAAAATACAGGTACAGAATAGAGTACAGTATACAGACTTCCAGCATTTCTCATGAAGAAGAAACACCATTATCTGTAATTTGCATGTAACAGAAAGTTATTCCCTGCGGTTCCCTTGCCAACAAGAAATTGTCACAAATCCCACCAAGGCTGGGTCATTCTCACAGTACCAGTCTCAATAGAGAAATCAAGGCCTGAACGAACTCAGGTCTTCATCTGTGTCTGATGAGCTGTGGTGAATTTCACTGGCACTAGGACGTTCTCACGTCTGTGAACCACGTCTATTCAGTATGCCAACAAAGTGTTTTATTTTCCAGTCGTGCAAATCCAACACTAAAATATGCAAAATTCCTGACTACAGCTATAACTTAATGTAGACCATACTTTTTAAATTTGTAATATAAACATTTTCCCCAATCATATTTCTCTGTTCTTTCATAAGGGCCATTCTTGTTAAAATTTAATTTAAATTAAGGGCAGAGCTATGGGCCATGTAATAGACAAGCTTTTGACCTGAAACAGAAAGGAATGACAAGACTATCACTAAGAGAATACAAAATAAGAGAATAGGAAAAAAAAAAAAAAAAACTACTGCAATTTGAATCTTGATGCCTCTAATCAAAGCTACTCTCTCTCAAAACTATCTTACTTTTAAATAATGTATTACAAGTGAAGTAAACAGCAGCAGATGCGGAAAAACAAGAGTGGCTGTCATCAGCATATTTCTTTTGTGAACAATTTCCCTCTATAAAAAGGAAGCAGGATCTGTTTTCTACTTATTTTTCCTTTACATTGTTTTTGTCTCTTAAGTGTCATCAGTCATAATTGACTGATTTTAGTGCAAGGAATGTAAGAGAGGGATGTACCTGTAGCTGAATCAGAACTACTATATCAGATTAAATGATCTGAAACCATAGTAAATGACTTCAATGAAAATTAAAATAATTATAGATAGATTCATATTGTTTTCTAGACTGAGCTTGTTCAATCAGTATAACACTTAAATGCAAAATCATGCATGGGAGAATAAAGAATGTGACTCCTACTTTCAAAACTGGGGACTATAGTATAGGTAAAAGCAGCTTTAGGTTCTGGCTGAATATGAATTCTTGGTGTGATTTAGTGAGTAAGACTCATATGAATCTCTGAATAGGCACATATTAAATCTTGTAATTAAAAAAAAAAGCAGCAGCAGCATAATCAATCTTGCATATAAAAGTGAAACACAGATGTCAGGATGAGCAGTGCAGTAGCTGAATAGACACGCAAATTCTTGTACTTTCAAATTCTTTCTAAGTAAGCCACTATTACAGTTTACATTAGGATGATGCAGAAGTAACATTTTAAAATTTTCAATCAAGACTGCATGTCTTTTTAAGATTCTATTGAAACACAATTGTCTGTGTGAGAAACACCCCATGAACTTCTTATAATGTGCTGTGCAGATGCTAGACAAGACTGCAGTGACTTCTCCGGATTTTAAATGCCTATTAATCTAAAACAATAGAGGAGCCATGCTGCTATTGTCATTCTCAATGTGCGAAGGCCTTGACTGAAAAAGTCAGGCAACACATTTTCTGGGTACATCTAATGTTCCAGTGGAAAATATTAGCTGCTTGAGAGATAAAATTTGGGATGACAATAGCATTCCACCAGAGAAAAAAAGTAAATATACAAAGACATCTTTAAAATCCATATAGTCATTTGCCTGCATCAGAAACAATCTGTTGCGGTCTGAACTCAAGGCAGCTATTCTTTGTTAATGTTTGAATTGATTGTTGATGTAAAAGAAAATACAAATAATCCCATGGTGATCTTTAAATACCCTTAATATAAGAGAATAGCCTGGCAACAAATAAGGCTGTATGCAATCATGTCAAGCCAGTTCCTCTGAAAGAAAACATTTATACCATTCCTACAGTGTCTCCAGTCTGGTGCTGCATCAAGAAAGTCTTTCTAAAAAGCATAATTTAAAAAATAAAAAAATATAATAATAATAATGATAAAACTCATTCTGTCCGTGTCAGCATTTGAAGTCATAAATAAAAGCACACTTTGTCTAATAACTGCATTTCAACAAGAGGGAGAGAAACCTTAAATTAAAACAGTGGAGTATTCCTTTAGTAACTGGAATTGTTCTTCACATTATGGAAGCTGTCACATCTCCCATCAGTGGCAAGATGATGGCTTTCAACAGTTTAAGGGATTTAGGAAAAAGTGAGCCCTGTACCTGGTATATCAGGAGTTCCTTGGAACTGTGAAATCCATATTATGGAAAATCATAATGGCTGAATCTGGTGCCTAAGCACAGAAAAAGGATAGGAGCACAAGTACATCCCTTTGCCTAATGCTTCTGACTGGCTGACGCTGAATCCTGCTCCAGAGCATCCTCCTCTAATCAAGCCCCTGTTCACCAACTAAGACCTGCCAGCCTGAGGAGCTAGGCTGGCCAGAATAAACTTTTTGTCCTGCAGTCTTGAGTTCCTCTTTAGGTCCTTTAGTTATGAAAGTATGGGGGGAGAAAAACGAGAATGTGATCTTCAGTGAAAGAGAGGCAATGCTTTGGAATGGGGCTGGGGTCCCAAACTCTAATGTGGGACTCTAGAACACAGACAAATAACTGGTCAAATTGATTTGCAGTGCCTGGGGACTCTCTATTGCAATCAAGTACAGGGGCAACTTTGATATATTTAAACTGTTCCTATATTCCTAATGAATCATCAGATGCTGCCTGAAAAAAATTCAGAGTACTAGCTGAAATACGTTTTTTTTTCTCCCCACCACAACAAAGCAATATTTCGTTTTCCTTTCTCAGGACTATTTCCGATTACATTTTTTCCCCTCTCGGCACTTTTTTCACACTAATCTCTATAAAAAAGAGACTAGAAGCACTTAATGCACTCATCCTAGGAATGGCTGAGAGCCAGGTTAGCAGCAGACATCCCATAAAGATATAAGAAGGTAATGTGATTTATTTTGGCAACACAGCAACATTTTTAAAGCATGTGACCTGTGGGATTGTAAAACTGCTTTACTGAGGGAGGCATCAAGCAGACACAAACATCTTTACTGAATGCAACAATTAGGTTTATTCCTTTATCACAGGAATTTCTGTTCTGTTCCATCTCTGAGTGTAAACAGAGATATTCAATTCAAAACTTTTCAGCTAAACACAGCTGTCAAGATCCTCTTGTAACTTGCATATATCTGAGCTATATTCAGCTGTCTGTTACCAGGATGGAAGGCAAAAGCAGCATGAAAGGGCCATTTATAACACTGCAGGTGGATAGCAAATATGCTGAGCAGAAAACAAAAGGAAAAATATGTTGGAGGTGTACAGGTTTCCTTGCTATGTCACAGCATGCCAAGTGTGACAAAATGGGAAGAAAAGGAACTATTGCATGAAATGAGGCAGTCAGGATAATTGCAAAATAACAGTCTGATATCACAAGGATGTCTGCTTCAAAATATGGCAATAGCAGACAAAAATGCTGCCTTTTCACAACTCAGAACAATCTCCTGCTTAGATACATCATAATGCAAAACTGATTACAACAGTATTAGAACCTAGTAATTTATAACACTTTAATAATTTATTGTTTCCCATTAGTTGTACTAAGTAAAAAGTTTCTTTCCACTGGGAGCCTAGCACAAGTTTACAGTGTTAAGAGATATGTGTACGTGGTCACACTACTATTTGCTGTTGACATATTCCGCTAACAAGCTTTTTGTCACATATCAGATTTCATTTTTCTTGTAAATAATAAAAATCAGTGTAGCTAATGCAGAAATATATTTAGTTGAACCCTACGTGGTAGATGTGAGAAGCCATGAAAAGGCAGTAAAGTCTTTCTTCCTAATGGTAATTTTGTAATTGCATTATCCCGTATATGTACAGTATTTACTCTGTTTTTAGAAAAGCACAATGCTTCTATTAAAGTGTATGCTTTGATAGAACTATTTAAGTACACCAGTTTTCAATACCTCATTTTAGTTTCCAACACAAGACTGTGGAACAGTCCCAACATGTATGAACTCTCACTGTGAATATTACTGATTTGACAAATGCAACAGGAAAAAAAAATGAAATTTGTACGGGATGAAAAAGAAAATACAAGAAAAAGGATTTTAGATCATATAATGACATGCACTAAGGCGGCAAAATATTATTTTACAAAACAAAGTTACAGAGTATGGGAGGCCATTCCCTGTAAAGACAACTTTAATCATACTGTGGCTGAAAGATTCTTAGCTATAATCAGCCTAAAGGAATAAAGTGAATTTACTCAGATTATTGCAAGTATATCTGAATCTTTCTCAAATTATAACAGTAGTAAACTGTTTTTATTATAAATGACTAAGCCTGGTTTCTATTTGATTGCTTTTTCTTTTTTATAACTATTAACAAACCTTTGGCAATTAACTGTGTTGAACCCTCGCTATTGTCTTGTTTAGACAAAGTTGTATTTTAAAATCTCAAACTATGAAGCCACAAAAGAGTTGTTGGAATTTCAGTATTTGAGTACTATAATGTTACACTTAGAAACTGAGTTTGCTATAAGGAGCATGCGCTAGCCACGTAAGTTATTAGAAAAATGGAGAAAAATAATCTGATTGTCCTACATTTTTCTAGGATAGCAACTGAATACTACTTATTAACATTCTGGAAGAACAATGGGATATTTCAGCAGCATGCTGGAAAACATATAAATCAATTGACTGAAGTTCTGCTTTTCTAGATTTGTCTCAACTATACTGAAGCACAGTCATAGAATATAGAGTATCCTGAGTTGAAAGGGACCGACAAGGGTCATTGAGTCCAACTCCTGGCTCTACACAGGACCACCCAAAATTCAAACCTTATGTCTGACAGCGTTGTCCAAACACTTCTTGAACTCTGGCACCCTGGGGCCATGACCACTGCTCTGGGGAGCCTGTGCCAGTGCCCAATCACCTTCCGGTGAAGAACCTTTCCCCAACATCCAACCTGACCCTCCCCTGATGTGGCTTCACAGCAATCTGAAACAATTCTTAACCATACATCTAGGAGTCCATGTTTAACTTCTCCCATTTCACTGTGATGCTACTAGAAGAGTTGCTCCGAAAGTAATGCCTCCTACTTTATTATGTTGGTCCATGGCAGATGTTGGTGGTATGGCAGTAGAGGTTGAACTTTCCCACCAATATCTCATTCCATTTTGTTGCCATGTGAGAGATGGCAGCAAAGGGGCAGTATGACACAATGGTACCTGACGGAAGCATGTACGAAGCAAAGATGTGTCATTGAATTCCTCCATGCTGAAAAAATGTCACCCATTGATATTCATCGACACTTGCTGAAAATTTGTGGAAACCAAATAGTGAATGTCAGCAAAGAGAGGCAGTGGGTGGTGCATTTCAACAGTGGTGACAGTGACATGAAAGATAACCCATGTTCTGGACAGCCATGCAGCTTTTTACAAGCATGGAATGAAGGCTCTTGTTCATTGCTGTCAAAAATGTACAGCTAATGGCGGTGGCTGTGTTGAAAAATAGTGTTTTGTAGCTGAGAATTTGCTCTATCAAATAGTGCTATTTCACTCTTTGTGACTGTTGCCATTTCCATGGAAATAAATAGGAGGCATTACTTTCAGTGCAGCCTCCATATATTACTTGCAATGATATTGTGTCCTAAAATCCTTTTACTGTATGAAATACAGAAGATACAGATGAATCTCTGGTGGATTTGACAAGAGAACCAACTCAGTGCCCCAGAAATTCTAATACCTCACCAAAGGATGAGAATGACTGATCCTGATTTCAGCAGTAACTTGCATTCTGTGATGATGAGAATTAAGAGGGTCTTTTGCACAGGGGACTCATTTCAGAGCTGCACCAAGCATATGTGCTTTGTGACTGTCCTTACTCTCTCAGCATTCTAATCTTTTTCAGGCATTGCTTTCATTGAATTACCACCAAGGAGGTGACAGTCCTGTTTGTTTTGTTTCAGCCCCAAAAAAACATGAAAAGGAACAGTATAGAGCAAATAGAGATGGAACTCCCTGATACATTGTCTACAGTCTCAACAGTCTAGAAGTAGTCAACTCTGGACAAGAGATCCCATGTACCTGGATATCCCCTTGAGGAATTACATGAATAAAGAACAAATGAAGAAACAAATGCATGGTAAAGAAACTCAGGACTAGATCAATTTGAAATAGTTGAGGAAAGTTAAGAAACTGTGTAAGAACAGGTCATGTTCAAGTGTTATAACATTTCCATGAAGAGATAACTTCAGCTGTCGGTGAATTATTTGGGAAAAAACATGTCCAATACTAAGAAAATTATCAAACAAATCACTTGTGCTAAGGAATAAGAGTATATTTAAATATCCTTTCGTGAACCTACATGCAACTGCGTTCAATGGCTCAATGTCCAAATGGCGACCAGTGACAAGTGGTGTTCTTCAGGGATCGGTACCGGGACCGGTACTGTTTAACATCTTTGTCAGCAACATGGACAGTGGGATCGAGTGCACCCTCAGCAAGTTCATGGATGATCCCAAGCTGTGTGGTGCAGTTGACACACTAGAGGGAAGGGATGCCATCCAGAGAGACCTGGACTGGTTTGAGAGGTGGGCCCATGCCAGCCTCATGAAGTTCAACAAAATCAAGTGCAAGGTCCTGCACCTGGGTCAGGGCAATCCCAAGCACAAATACAGGCTGGACAGAGAATGGCTTGAGAGCAGCCCTGAGAAGGATTTGGGAGTGTCTGTTGATGAGAAACTCAACNATTTTTCACTGTAAGGGTGGTGAGACACTGGAACAGGTTGCCCAGGGAAGTTGTGGATGCCCCCTTCCTGGAAGTATTCAAAGCCAGGCTGGATGGGGCTTTGAGCAACCTGGTCTAGTGGGAGGTGTCCTTGCCCACAGCGGGGTGATTGGAACAAGATGATCTCTAAGGTCCTTTCCAGCCTAAACCATTGTATGGTTCTATGATTTTTCCCATCACGAGATGGGAAAAATTCCCATCGAGATATTTCACTTCTCGGTAAATTATTTGGGAAAAAACACAACCAATACTAAGAAAATTATCAAAAAGACAGGAATAAGAGTACATTTAAATATTCTTTTGTGAACCTACATTCTTCCCATCACCTAAATGAGAACAAAGAATAGATACTTTATGTATCATAATGTTAAACCTACTGAATCCATATAATTCATTAGCTCATTATTTAGGTTTCAGAAATCAAGCAATCACCATGACTATCCCATATAAGAGAACTAGTGTAGTTCTGTGAATATAATCTACATACTGGAATCATCAGCAATTAACCTAAACAACGTATCTATTAAGAAGAAATCATATTTACTTTGAAATGTGGCCCATTTTATTTTAACTAAAAAGCATTCATAATACAGTGCAAACAGTTCTTTGGTAAATTTACTGATTAAAATAAAAACAACAAAGACTTTGCTTTAGGTAACATCAAAAAAGAAAATAAATATGTAAAATTTGCAACATGTTACAGCAATATTCTCACAGTGGATACTGAGGAAATGGTCGTCTAGGCATTGGCCACTGTTTCAGAAATGTTAAACTCAGTGTTGATCCCGCAGAAACTGCTATAAAACTTAATTACTACAATCCATGATTGATTACATTTTAAACGGTGGATACAGACCTGTTTTTCCTGAATGTTTTATAATTAGATGAATAGTGAAAAATAACTCGATATTACACTTGTTTAAGCATATCCAGACTTCTAAATCCTTTTCATATAGCGTATGAATAAACAGTGAGCAACAAAGAAAACCTCCTGCTTTATTCTGGAGGCTGGAAAAAAAATCAGATATATTGTACTATTTTATAACATATACATGGAAACTCTTTTTTCCTATAAGCAGAAATTTAAAGAAAGTTTATTTAATATAAAACTGGAATAAAAGAAAGTAAGTAGTAACCAGCTGAATGTACTACTGATTTGTATAACTGTTCAGACAGTTAAATTATATTTGTCCAGCTCCACAATCCTTTCTCTTTGAGGAATTCCTGCTATAGGTCAATGGGAGTTCCATCCAAGTTGGACTTACAGGACGAGACATGTGGTTTGGACTCTCAACAAAAGTCAACAAAATAGCAGAGTATCAAAGAAATACAGGAATGACAGCCTCTAGAAACCATATGATACTTAAACATGCTCGCCACACCCAATTTCTAAAGGTATCAAAATAGAAAATTACATAAATCAAAACACCGTATATAAAATCAATTAAAATATTCTCAAAAATTAAGTTGCAGTTCCATGTGTACCCTTTACCACACATCTTTAACACACCACTCACATGTACATATTGTTCTTCCTACAGTATGAAACGAGTTTTCTGTAGCAAGCTTCAAAGATATGCCAAAGTTTTTGTGTAACGGTATCTGATTATTGAACTAGAAATTATTCATATTAGTAATCACAGAAATTATGTGCCAAAATACTACAGTGGAATTCATATTGCTGTGTCAGGTCAGTTATTAAACAAGTATTTGATTTACTATGCAATAGTTAAGAATTCAGTTTATTTGCATAATCTGAAAAGTTTAGGATGAGAATGTTTCATTTTGTGCAGAGCTTTTTGATTGCCAAATCTCTGCTCTCTAAATTTGAGAAACAAATTCAGAAGCCAGTGAAATGCATAACTAAAGAAGAACTCAATTCTAAAATATTAATTCTTTAGGGAGAGAAGCAATTCTGAATAAACAAACAAACAAAAAACAAAACAAAACAAAACAAATAACCTGTAAAATGAGGTATGCTAGTTGTCCTTCACTTAATATAATATATAATTCCTGGTCAAAAATATGCAGTTTGTATTCTAAAAAGTACACAACTTTGAAATGCTAGTGTAGTCATATTCTATAGTGTTAAACATTTATTAAATGGGAAATAAAGTTCATTGGTAGACCATTATAACATGAATGATAAAAATATTGAGGTAAAAATATATATGCATTAGATGAAATTGGAAAAAAAATCCTAAAAAAAAATCAAATACCTTGTCAGAAAAAGTAGTCAATCCACAATTAACCATAATGCTTGATTTTGATTATTCTTTTTTTCCAACAGTGCCACAATATAATCAGGGACATATGTCTATTGACAATATGCACGAGTCAGTAGGCATATTTGTTTATAAAATGGCATGTGACATAGTTTCACATTCTCAAAACAGGGCCATACATTTATGTGAACCGATCTGAGATCAAAAGAAACATGCTTAAAAGCTGGACTGGATGGTCATGTTACAACAATTTAAAATTAATGAAACAAAAAAAGAAGTTGCCAAGCAATTACATATGTTTTGATAATATTATTATGTTCATGTTAAGATCAAACGCTACTCTGTCATGCATGTTTTCCTAAAATAAGGAACACTGTCAATTACACCTGTAATATACATTCAATTGCTTTTTCTATCTTCCAATTACATTTATTCATACTTTCTGACTAATTCTAGACTTTTTAGTTTGAAAACATCGATTACTTTTGCTCCTTGAATTAACAAGAGGATGTTGAAAGGTGCACTCTGGTTTTCTTTACTTCCTTGGTGGTTCACGCACAGAAGGGATCCAACAGCATTTCCACAACTAGGTAGGTTGCAGAAACCAGGCCTCTAGAGCACTGGTGGTTACAGCAAGTGACCTTTTGTTTTCCCATCATTTACTACTAAGTAATCACAAAGAGCTAAATTTCAAGTCAGACTGGGACTCAAAATGGAGAGTAAACTTTCAACATTGATAATTATAGATGGGAAAAAAAAGTGCTCATTTTAGAGTAAGCCTGAAGCCCAGTCATTTTGGATACCTAAAACTACCTGACAGTGTTCTTTTTAAAGTAGCACCAGTTTGAGTTTGTCTAACCTGAGAAGTTTAACACACAATTAAGTTTGACCTGTTTGCTAGTTTCCCTTTTGTTAATTTTTGCATTGTGATTACCTTCATGGGCAGAAAATACATTATGTTATACTGTTACAGCACCATTAGAATGTTGTAAATCTTGATTTCTCACTGTTTTAAGCCTGTTGTTACCTGTTTTTGCCATCAGCAGGCATTGATACGATTTGAAGAGTATGCACCCTAAAATCTAAAAAAGAAGACTTATGGCTTCTTTTTATTAACATTTTCTTTGAAGCAGACTGGGCAGCAATCTCCTTTAGCCTTCACAGGGGCTTCACAGTCAACTGGTGGGCATGACTCCACAAAACAGGTAATCTGACCAATCTGCATCAGGAAAAAAGGGAACAAAACCACACCATATTTAGCTACATTTGCCAAAAAAGAAATATTGTTTGCACATTATTGAAGAATGTGTTCTCATTCATAGAATCATAGAATCATAGAATCATAGAATGGTTCAGGTTGGAAGGGACCTTAGAGATCATCTTGTTCCAACCCCCCTGCCATGGGCAAGGACACCTCCCACTAGACCAGGTTGCCCAAAGCCCCATCCAGCCTGGCTTTGAATACTTCCAGGGAGGGAGCATCAACGACTTCCCTGGGCAACCTGTTCCAGTGTCTCACCACCCTCACAGTGAAGAATTTCTTCCTTATATCCAGCCTAAATCTACCCTCTTCCAGTTTATAACCATTACCCCTTGTTCTGTCATTACCTATCCTTGTAAAAAGCCCCTCCCCAGCTTTCCTGTAGGCCCCTTCCGGTACTGGAAGGCTGCTATCAGGTCCCCCCGCAGCCTTCTCTTCTCCAGGCTGAAGAGTCCCAACTCTCTCAGCCTGTCCTCGTAGGGGAGGTGCTCCAGCCCTCTGATCATCCTCGTGGCCCTCCTCTGGACCCGCTCCAACAGCTCCACATCCTTCTTGTGTTGGGGGCCCCAGAACTGGACACAATACTCCAGGTGAGGTCTCACGAGAGCAGAGTAGAGGGGCAGAATCACCTCCCTCGACCTGCTGGCCACGCTTCTCTTGATGCAGCCCAGGATGCGGTTGGCCTTCTGGGCTGCAAGCGCACACTGCCGGCTCATTCATCATTCATCCTCTCTAAGATCTTGGCTATTAAAATTAACTTCATCTAATTTATTTCAGTATTGAAATTGACATTAAGAATGTTCTTTCTATTTTAGCTTTTTTAATGCAGCAGTATATTGTTTTATTCCATGTTCAGTCATGAAATTTGGATGCCAAGTACCCACAAATTTATTTGACTATATTTTTACAAATTCTGCCATGATAAAAGAAAATGAAAATTTAGCAATAAGTTATATGAGCTTTTGATTTTTCATGGTTTTAACAGAATTTTTCAAAAGATCTCTCATTTCATTAATTGTCAGGGGTAGTGATGTCAGAACAGAATCAAATTTTGCACTATATTACTGAAGATTCATTAAAAAAAAAAATTAGAAACTATTATCCAGTAATTACCGAGCATAAAACTGGAATCACTGATTTACAAGCAGAAGCTAATATATTTTCTATCATCTCAAAATTAATTTCCACATACTTACTTTGCATTCACACACAGTACAAGGGTCCCTTTTCCAGGTTTCATTGCTGGAATATGATCTACCCTTTTCATCAGTGCAATTAGTTTTACTGAGGTGTGATTCAAGTTTTTTTATCTGAAAACATTAAAAAAGTTAATAATTGAATAAAAGGAAGGTTTTTATATGTGTAAGGTATTCTGTCTTCTCTCTTATAATATGCAATCTATGATAAATGCTTGTCTGGGTTTTTCTTCTGACAACGTGGTTTTCATAACGCTAAAAAATTAGAAACATGTAATGCATATTGTCAGCCTTTCAAAAACAAGAAAAAGCTAATGAAAAATACATCTTTCCTACAATTGGAATATGCTTCTTGAACATACAAAGATAAGCAAACTACATCTAACATACATATGCAAATACAAATACAAACCTCCAAAATTGTCTGAGTGAAAAGGAGGTAAAAAAAAAACAAACACCAAAATCTTAATTAAAACGTAAATTTGGATCTTAGACTACTTTATCTGTATTTTTTTCCTTAATAACGAAAAATAGAGATTATACGATTAATATATCTTGCTGGATGTGTGCCTCCTGGGAACAGTAATTAGAAAGGCACCATCTTTAACAATTTGTTGGTCTTTTTTACATCCAAAAAAGGCAGAACTGACTGAAATGTCAGTCTTAGCTTGGCCTACCATATTATTTCCATTGTTGAAGCAGCAGCACTAGTGATGAGTGCAACAATGATTAAATTATACCATCAAAGATGGAATCGTTACTATGTAATTAAATACATGATGCATACTTATAAATTACATAGAAAAGTTGCTCTAGAGGAACTTAATATTCTAGGCAAAATCTTTGGCCTATTTTGGATTTATCTGTCCTATATAGTATACATTTTTGAAAATGAAGTTAATTATGGCTAAGTTTTTCTGAATAAAGAGACTATTTATTCCATGTTGTAAAAGTCTTCTCTAAGTAATCTTACTCTTACTTACATTCTATACATTTCAGATGAAAAAAAAAAAGACTTTTTCAACTCCACAGACAAATTTTGAGAGAAAGACCAATCTCATGTTTAGAATACAATGATTACGCAAGCCTCGAAGGTCTAATTGTAGACTTCGAAATCAATATGATTTCAAAAGAACATTGAAATAAAGAATAACAGCACACCATGTTCCGTATTGTTTTTTGTTAGAGATACTATGTGATGGTTTTTGGCTGCAGTGGATGCCTAAATATTAAAAACACAAGAGGAACGACGTTAGGAGAACAGCGTAAAGTAAATCTACAGTTAGAAACTATACAGTATAGCACCTTACCTGGTTTCTGAGGCTTGAAATAGTTTTTTGCATTTCCAAAACAAATTCTTTGAAGTCATTCACTATGGGTATGTTTGCATTTTCATCAGATGTTGAAGTGGCATTACGAAAATATTTACTCTGTTTCACAGAACTGCAAGAAATGAATGCCATGTCAGGATGTTCATCTAGCTCATTTTTATTTAGCTAGATATTTTAGAACACTTAGCAAAACTGTAAAAGAACACCAACCAACAAGTGTGCGCAGTTGGCCATATGAACCACGAGAGTACACCAGACCCTCCGGTGCAGAAGACAGCCTCAGGTCAGGTGAGTTATGGATTACTGCTAATATCACCAGTGACTGTGCATTCACTCTGCTGAGAAGAATAATGTATGTATTTCACATCGGGGTAAACACAAAGCTGTCATCAGAGACACTGATGACATCACCTTAAACTGATTGGGAGAAGAACCAGAGAACCTTTTGAGTATAAATATGAAAGTAGACAAAACTGAAAGAGCCTTAAGAAGTGTTACTTCATGATGTTCACCTTTCCCATTCAGATTCATAGTTTTTTCCTCTACAGATTCATTAGCAAATTTATTTAAAAAGGAAGACGCTTCATAAAAAAATGAGAATAAGTGCTTTTATATATAAACATATTCTTGTGTCAAATTAAATCAACATATGAAGTCAATGCTGTTTATCATACAAAGTATCTAGAGTCTTTTGTCTATAGGCCTTTCCAGCTGGTATCTGATAAGAGTTATACAACACTAAATTGTGCTAATCAACTCACTCTGTTGATGGGAAAATTGTACAGTTTTCAAAGGAACTATCTGTAATACACAATGTATTGTTTGGCAAGACTTAAAAAACAATATATTCAAAACGAGGAAAACACAAATTATTGCCACTTATTACATTAATATTTTTCAGTCTGCACAAGCATTCCTATTGTGTTATCATGTCTTCCCCAGAGCTAAGGGATACACAAAGAATGAATAGGCAAAGTATTCTCTGCTAAATTAGGACTCATGATTTATAATCTTTCTGTACAAATTAAAACAGTATTTATTGGCAGGTGTTCAAGCTACTTAGTTTCCCAAACTGTTTCATCTAAATTAAAGAAAAAGAACTCAAAACAATGTAACATGCCAAAATTCAAGTAAACCAGCTGCTATTATGTAAGTAAATGTTTAATCTTCCCCACCTGCTTGTTATTGAAAATGGGAAGAAAATAGAGAAAAAGATCTTCTCACCAATAATGCAATTTAAATACAACTGAGCATGAGAATTGACGAGAATGTTGAAAGAATCTTGTTGCTTTTGCTTTATTTATTCTCAAAGTACTGTAAATCTACTACGTTTTGTAGCCCTAATTAGTACTTCAGCTATTGTAGATCTTTGAATTTCATCTCTGAATCAGTGAAACAGCTTATTAACAAAAACAAGCTGCTTCTCAGATATGAGTTTATCTTTTCTTGCTTTCATTTGTATGCAATTTAACTTTCAGCTTTTTAATTTATGGGACTTATCTTTAAAAAGTTAGTTGCTGCTTTAAAGGATTTTAACCATTCACTTGCAAAACTAGACGAAACATCCTTGCTCAAGAGTTCCTTCAAATGAATCTTTCTTTTCTTTTTCTGTTGTCTCTGAGCAAGCTTAAACTTAGCCACTACCTTTTCTTGTTAAAAATTAGAAAACATTGTATCCTTTAGGACAGTTTCCTACCAATTAAGTGAAACACAATGTATATCATCAGTGGTAGAACATTTGCTTGAATATTTAAAATTGCTGAGATAAACATAAGCATCTAAATATCTATCCAGATGCTTTCTTTGCCTTGAGTGGGTAGACTCTGGCTGAATATGAACCAATGTTCTTTTGAGTCAAGCGGATAATTTTATTTGCTGAAAGAACACATAGTATATGGAAACAGAAAAGAATGTTTAGTTAAAGAAGAGAGAGTAAGGGATCTTTGGTTACATTCTTTTCAAAGTATCACCAAAAAATGTTTGTTCTGAGCAGAACTCATTTCCTTGCACTAATTCATAGACAAGTTTTGATTCTCTGGAATCTGTAGGGACACCATGAAGATGATTTGTGACTGATATTATGATTTACTTCCTTGCTAGAGTATTTTGAGGATTAGGGAGTTATAAACAACACTCTGAAAAGCTCCTGTCCTCCTATGCCCTGCTATGAGGTACTGGAAGCAATTTCTACTACCATCACAAATGTTTTTTTGCTAGTGTTATCAACACTTGGTTTCCTGCTACTTCTATTTCTGCTGGAGGACCTGGCAGCTCTGAGGAGGAAAGGAAGTAATTTAGTTTGGTTCCTGCAGGCACAGCAGGACTGCGGGATTCCAAATCCCCCAAATTGCACTTCATTATGGACTTATTTTCCTGAAAAGCACAGGAAGAACAGAAGTACTATACTGTGTCTCACACAAAGGGTCTTACACATATTTGAGCTTGAAAGAAGTGATTTACTGTTATGGGTACGCAGAAGTATCAGAATGACATACATCAATGATAAACTTGAGAAATCAGAGACTGAAAAAAAAAGTTGCATACACTTAGAAAGAAATATTTAAGTTTCATTCTATTTTGAAAACAAATGCTTTTCCACACTTCTTTAAAAGAAAAAATCTCACCTTACTGTTTTGGATATTTTCATTTTCTTCATGGGCTTGTCCTCCCGAAAGCTGTAATCAAGAGAACGCCTTCCCCGAAAGTGATATGAAAATGCATTAAACTGTCCTCTAGTTCTACAGTCTGAAATCAGACAAGAAATTACACATTACAAAATACACTATCAGCAGGTATAATATTAATATATTTTCACAGAATCTTCTGAATCATATGTTCAGTCTGATCACTGTGGAATCAGCTTGAAGGCAGCTGAATATCTCCAAGGGATGCAGTACTTAAGTCAGTTGGATGCAGAGAATTTGATTATTCACAGACCAGTCTTTTGGTATAAAACTCAGAATTTCTTTTTTCTTTTTCCCACAAATATATCAGCACTACTCTAACTACTCTTTTCATATCCACAATTTCCACTCTTTTGGTTTTTAATTATTTTCTTTTATTGGAATGAGGTAGCTAAATATGGAGCAAAACAATAACAGAAAAAAAGTCTGTTGCTTCCTCATCTATTCCAGGTTTGTTAAGATTTGGCATTTGAAAGAGAATATTTAATTTAATTCTGGAGAACCTTTGTAATCTCCTTACCAGTTGAACAACCGTATGTTTGGACGAAGGGATTTGTTTAAGGGATTTGAAAGTATCATCAGTCACTTAGACACTAAGATACTTTCTACTATAGAGTAGAAGTGTCAAGCCTGAAAACAATCATAAAAGAAATGTTCTCATAAGATTCAGAGAGGATGACTTCACAAGATGAAGTATATCTTTCCAGTTCGCATTACTTAGCCTTCCAAAAACAGTGAGTTTTTGGAAGGATTCCCATATAGAAAAGGAAAACAAAACAAAACTGGAACAGCACTTTGGAGAGGAGGGAGCTAGGAAATAGAAGTTTTCTCATTTCTGTTCACAGAAGCTTTTAAAACAAATAGTTGTCATGGGACAGGCTGTTGCACAAACCAACAGCATATTCAACTATTAGAAGCAGAGAGTCTGCTAAGAAAACAGAAGGGAAAAGCTGAAAAACAAGACCCATGGATCTATTATCCCAGTTAAGTCTGGTATTAGCAGAATGAAACAAGACAGCAACTAAACAGGGAAAAATGTCATTTTCCCTGATGTTTCTCTTAATTTGTGCCACAACTCTATTCAAAAGGGTAGTAATATTTTAGAAAATACTCCTTTGGAATTTTGCAATACCTAGAACAAATACCTAAAGTATTAACAACAATCATTGCAAAAGTTTCAAGTCAAGAAAAGAGTCAAAAAAAAAAAAAACAGTGTTCAACTAAGCAACCTGAGAAACAAATGTAGAGTTCTCATTCCCTGTAAACTGACCAAATACTATATTGGCTGTTCTGTGATTATACAGCAATAAATATTTTGGACTATTTTTATTTGTATTGGACTTTTATTTAAATATTATTTCCCTTTTACAAAAAAAAAAAAAAAAAAGTTTATCCATGATTTATTATCAATTAAGACAGAGAACAAAACTGACAAAAAAAAAACATTGATTTATTTTCAATTTGAAAGCAGTACCTACAGATCATTCTTGAGCAGTTTTCCACTCAGTTCTCCCTCTCTTTTCCTTCATTGGAACTTGTCCCCTTCTTGAGTAAATTCACTCCCTTTCTCCTATAATAACAGCAGCCCCAAAGAACTAGATGATATTTACTGCCAACATATTGTTCATTCTCCTTGTGTGTTCTGCTTTTTCTCACACAATCTTCTTGCTGCTCGCTCAGAAACTAAGCTCTTTCAGATGGGAACAGACTGCTGTGTCTGTAAGATGTTTGGCATGAAAGCATTTTTGATCACCCTTAGATACTTCTATATTTAGTATGGTTAGAAAAGGGGTCTCATGCTGAAGGGTCACTGGAGAATGATATAGTCTTGGTCAGAGGAAATTTTTTCTTAAAGCAATCTGCTGTTTAATGTTTTCCTGAATACCATAGAAATGTTTGTTCCTCTTGAATGCAGTCTCTGAAAGGATTCAACTCTCCCACTTTCTTTAATATCTGCTAAGGTCATCTTCTGTACTATAGATTTTTTTTTTTTTTTGGTATGATAGCACCATTGTGGTTTTTTTAATCCTAGGCGAGTGTTTAGAATCAAAGCACTGAAATCTTGGGAAGGGTTTTATCACCTTAGACTGGTAAATATGAGAACCATTTGTTAGTGGCAGCTTCAAGTACACAGATCTGACATTTTTGTAGTTTTTAAAGGTGTCAATTTGCCAAAGGAACAACTCTAGTTCGTGGTTTCAGTTTCAGGTACAAGGGAGAAGATTATCAGTTCTGAGAGGTAAAGTACAGAATGCTCTAGCTTTCAGAGAGCCTAAACCAATTAGTTTATATATACATACAATTGTACATACATGTGAGCATGTATATATATAATTAATGAAGAATACCTTAGAAATACTGGCAAATGAGAAAAATCAGCCTAAACTTCTGCTTTTTTTCATTCTACTTGACATTTCCCCAAACTAGCTATACCCAGAACAATTCATTTTCTGTAAAAAAAAAAAAAAAACACCTGAATATTTAAAAGCAGCCTCATAATCTTTTTCTTTACAGATAACATTTTCTTCCAGAAGCTATGTATTGTCATACTGCAAATGTCAAGATAATTCATCAGTATATTGTAGCCATGTACATATTTTCAGAAAGTGCCCGGTTCCCCACAAGGTTTTAAAATTGTACCTGTAATGTAAATTGGATAGGAAAAGAAATTTAGAAGCATTGAATACTCAGTTCCCAGCAAATCACTTTTCAGGATCTGAGTCAAGAAGAATTAATCTGACAATAGATTAAAAACAATTTGGGAGATTAAGGAAATGTGAAGAAAAAGGACAAATAATGCAACTATTGTTTCTACTTGATTATACTTCTATTATCTGAGATTTAATGAGCGAATTACATTGTTGTTACTGCAAGCATTTGTATAAATCTAAGAACTCCTAGTCATGCCATTGGGACTAGTAAAAAGGGTGGCGAAATACTGAAAATGGCCAAAATGTCAAAAGATCTTCTTTAAGCATGTTTTGACAAAACAACTTAAAAATTACACAGTATGGGGGGGGGGGGGGGGGAAACTATTACTCCAGTANNTACCGACACCAAAAGGAATCAAAACTTAAAATATTTTTTTTTTTTTTGTTATTGCTAAATGGGCCAGATCCCTTCACATCACACTGCATTGCTTCATTTCTTCAGTTGAGTAAGAGTTTCTAACAAATTACAAATTAAATAGCAGCAAAAAGTGTAATGTGTCATGTATCTAAAACCTGGTTGTAATCTCCTCAGGTTGGAATAGACATATTTTGGTCATAAACATTATTTAAACAGCTGGACAAAAATACTGGCATACAAGGAAGAAGATAAAGTAGAATCACAGACTGTCATTTCTCAGTTGACATACCAAGGAATTCTATCAGCAAATGTTTTCTCTGTACTTGACCTTGAAATTCACAGACTAATGCTATCAAACCTAGAAGGTCCAGACATTGCTGGGAAAACAAATATCCAGATAATTTACAAAATGCAACGATATAAATTGTTAGCATACAGCTAATGGTAGCCTAAAGACACAGAAGATGTCCGTGACCTGAACAGGTTTTGGACGGCCAACAGGTAGATGAAGGAGAACCATTAGGTTCTTGAGCTGGAACAGAACACCAAAGAAAGGCAAATTCTCCCCAGTAGAAAAATTAAACAGGATTATTTAGAAAGTTATGCAGATTAAAGCCATGTATCTTTGGACTATGAATATCAAAGGATAGTCAGAAAAGGCAGATTCAGACAAGCAGAAAATCCAAGGACTAAGTGAAAATATGCAAACAAAAGACCCTAAGAAATGATCTAACCATTAGACTGTGAAGATATGAGTGTCTCAAAAAGATAGTAACAATCTACAATTAAAGAAAAAGGATAGTAACAACTCACAATTAAAGAAAGGCTCTGACTGTCTCACTATGCACAAATCACCAAAACACTTACATTAGGATGTTCTCCTACCCATGCTTCTTTTACAGTCAATGGGCAGAGACATAGGCAAGTTAAAAAAGTGATTGCAGCCTGAATTGTCCTGTAGAGGAATCTCTTTCCCTACTGCCTGCAGTGGGACTTGAAGAGCTCCATGGGTCGTAGCTCTGGGGACTCTGTCAGGAGTTTAGGCTTAAGTACAATAAATCTCAGCCTACTGCTACCCCTAGTTAAGGGAACCAATGGCATGAGACCCCCTCTAGCAAAGGTGCAGCAATGTCTCCTGAGATTAACATCTCCTGATTTTCAGTTTATGAATTAGAACTGTATTCTACAGACCACAGGTAGAAAAAAATGAATTTTCTTGATTTGGAGGAAATATTTTAAAAATATATTGATCCTCTCAATAAAATTTGTTATCATACAGATACACTGGACTATAATAAATGCACTTCGATTCAAACTAAAAATAAGGTCTTAAAATGTTCTTTTAAAAAATGTCATAAAATCTAAGAATATATGAAGAAGGACGTATTTGAATGTAGAAGGCAAACATAAATACGATACGGCATAAGCAAACACCAAGATCTGTGTGAAGAGAAAATGTGTCCAGGCATAAGATACATCATTTCGATACTTTGAAGATCTCTTACTAAACAATTTTCACTGTCATGGAAGAACTTGCAGTCTCATTTTAAGACTTTTTAACATTTTGAAATGTGTAAAGTCTTCCACAGCATTAGTGCACAGGCCAGTGTTTCTTGTTATTTTAATTGACAGTGAAAAGGCATAATAAGAGCATAATAAGCAAAAGCCAGACAAATTCTAACTTGGAATAAAGCACAATAGTTAAAACAAATAGTTGATGCATTTTTTAAAGCAATGCTTAAAGTAAAAGCAATCCTTAAATCAAGGAGATTAATGCGGTTGATACAGACAAAACAGATGACAAAATTGGTGATACGGTCTTAAAATGCAGGATGCAGGTCTATCCTACTGGAAGAACATGCATTCAGAGGAAGTATGTGTCTTAACCTTTTTACTGAATCCAAAGAGACTTAAATATGTTTAATCCAAAGTTGAATAAGGGTGTTTTCCTGAATTAATCCAAAAAGAACATTATTTGATTCAGTAGATATATCTGTTGCTAACGGACAACTAGTTGAAAAAAACTGTCTTCCTAAATCAGTTTATGCTTACAGATTTGACTTGCATCTTGTCTGAATCACATCCTACTGTTTGACATATAACTAAATATATTTTTCCTTTTGATTTGTAAATATTGCGCAGAACTTTTAAAGACTCATAACAGAAAACATTTCCGCTTTACAGATTTGGAGAAAAAATGTTTCTGTTTGAGCTATTATCTGCTTGCATCTAATTTCTAGTCTTTTTTTTTTCATGTAGCTCATCTTGGAAACATCTATCATGTTCAGAATAATATGCTCATCTTTGAGGGAAGACCTTTTTGATCTGTTCAGGGCACTTGTTGCAAGGATCCCTTGGGAGTCACTCCTGAAGGGTAAGGGGGTCAGGGAAGTCTGGATGCTCCTCAAGACAGAAATCTTAAAGGCACAGGAGCAGGCTGTCTCTAACTTCTGTGAGGCGAGCCAGAGGGGAAGAAGACCGGTGTGGACGAATCGGGAACTTTTGTTGAGACTTCGGGAGAAAAAGAGTCTATGTCCTCTGGAAGAAGGGATAGGCTACGTGGGGAGACTACAAAGAAGTTGCTAAGATATGTAGGGAGGAAGTTAGAAAGATAAAAGCCCAGCTCGAACTCAGACTGGCCACTGCAGTAAAAGAGAACAAAAAATCCTTCTACAAATATATTAACAGTAAGAGAAGAACCAAGGAGAATTTCTGCCCTTTACTTGATGCAGCAGGGAATGTAACCACTGAGGATAAGGAAAAGGCTGAGGTTCTCAATGCCCTCTTTACATCTGTCTTTAATAGTCAGATCAGTTATCCTCAGGGTACTTTTCACCCTGACCTGGAAGTCTGGGATGAAGCGTAGAATACACCCCCTCTGATTAAGGTTCAGACAGTTAGAAACCTGCTCCTCCATCTGGACTGTCACAAGTCCATGGGTGTAAGGGACTGTTTTTGAATCTTTTGTCTCAAAGCTTGCTGTGAGAACTCTTTTGTCTCAAAGTTTGCCCACCTGCCTGCTGCCTGAAGGCTTGCAGACCAGGGGTAATGAGAGAGAAGCAGCCACTAAACGACCATCTAGCAGCCTTTCAGACTGGCGTCTTGAGGGAGGCAACCACCGAGGGGATATGCATGCCCCTACTTGCTGTACCTGACATACCTGGGTGACTAGGAAGGCCATGCTGGCCGAAAAGGAGGATAAGAAGACCTCCTCCAACGGGGAAATGGGAGCTGCCTACCTGCTCCTGTCTGACTGATACCTGCCTGGTGCCTGCCTGTTTGATACCTCCTGCTGCTTGAGACATGAGGTCCTGCTGCCCTCCTGCCTGATGGCCTGATGCCTGATGATGCCTGATGCCTGCTGCCTGAAGCCTGCTCCTGCTTCTCCTGACGTCTGCTCCTGCTTCGCTTGGTGCCTGCTGCCTGAGACCTGATGGCCTGATGCCTGCTTGCTGCTGTTCCCCCTGCACTCTCGCTCCTTCGCTCCCACACAGGCCTGAAGATATTCCTGGACTGATAGAACAGCGTGGGATCCATGGTTGTGACTGCCCCTGCTTTTTTATATGTAACCCTCCCTCTTACTTCCTATCTTTTACTATCGTCTGCGTCCCCATCCCCATCTCCCTCACTGACCAGAATTTCTGTTAAACTGGTCGGACAACATTTGACCTCGTTTGTGTCTTAATCTCACTCTGGGTATACTAAAGAATCTCCCCTCACTCCAATAATTGGAGCAGGACAATGGGACCAGACAGGATACACCCTAGGGGGCTGAGGGAGCTGGTGGAGGTGATTGCCAAACCGCTTTCCACCATCTATCAGTGTTCCCAGTTATCTGGAGAGGTCCCAGAGGATTGGAGGCTTGCCGATGAGACTCCCATCTACAAGAAGGGCTTTAAGGAGGATCCGGGGAACTACAGGCCTGTCAGCCTGACCTTGGTACCAGGGAAAGTTATGGAGGAGATCGTCCTGAGGGAGATCACACAGCACGTGCATGGCAACCAGGGGATCAGGCCCAGCCAGCACAGGTTCACGAAAGGCAGGTCGTGTTTGTCCAACCTCGTCTCCTTCTATGACCGCGTGACCAGACTGGTAGATGAGGGAAAGGCTGTTGATGTAGTCTACCTAGA
>WBMW01003149.1:0-79788 GCA_013396635.1 Penelope pileata | reverse complement strand
AGTCTGGAGAAGAGGAGGCTCAGGGGAGACCTCATCGCACTCTACAACCTCCTGAGGGGAGGTTGTGGTGAGGAGGGAGTCGGCCTCTTCTCCCAGGTAACTAATGACAGGACAAGAGGGAATGGCCACAAGTTGCACCAGGGAAGATTTAGATTGGATATGAGGAAAAACTTTTACTCCGAAAGAGTGGTCAGGCACTGGAATGGCCTGCCTAGGGAGGTGGTGGAGTCACTGTCCCCAGCGGTGTTCGAGAAGCGTCTGGATTAGGTGCTGCAAGATATGATTTAGTAGCTTAGTGGGTAGTAATGGTGATAGGAGGATGGTTGGACTAGATGATCTTGTAGGTCCTTTCCAACCTAGTGTTTCTATGATTCTAAGAGAGGTTTATCCTTTCTGTGTTTTGGGTTCAGAACTGAGATAAAACTACACTGAGTACTTTCAAAAACAGAAGTTGTTTTTGCACTTTCTATGACTCCATTCTATGATTCTATGACAACGAAATACACTTGAGAACCTGAAAAAAGCAGCAAAAGGTCTTGTTTGAAAAACTTGAAGCTCAGATGCTTTCTGCTGAAACAAAGATCTGCAATAATTCTACAGTAACTTCTATCTGTCTCTGACAATAGAAAGAAAGGTGGAAAGTGAAGGAAATAAAGTCTTGTGTACTTCAGTGGAATGCATGTTTTTCCCTCCGTCATGAACTAGTAATTCTGCTGTATGATTTGTTAACTGAAATCTAAAGGCAATCTGCTATTGTTATTATAAAAATTAACAATGTTTTGCTTTATAAGAAACAAACACTGGCTTTACTCAAGAAATCTAAGTAGTAGCTTTTTGTAACTAAGACATTTTTCTGTTCTTCATGTGGAAAAGTATTTTGACTTGAACAAAACAGGAAGGATAAAAAAACAGATGTGTTTTTTAACCACATTGAAACAGCTGAGTATATGGGTCACTTATTAAACATACATGAAGTACAACAACATGGGATTCTGTATTCTAATTTTTAACTTACTACAGTCTAGGAGAATTTTATTTATAAAATAATGAGAAGTATTTTAAACATGCAGAAGTAATATGGTTTAAATGTATTCATTCTCAATAAAAAGAAAGTAATAAATTCAAATAAAAATAATCTATTTAACTTGAATGCTGATCCTGAGTGTATATTGTGTATGTACTTCACCTCACAGTAGTGGTGAGTCCCCAGCGCCACAGAATGAAATTTTAAAACTGAATTTCCTAACTCTGGATTCCTGTAGAAAACATCACATCCATTCATCCACACAAGAAAGGAGTTTAAGCCATGAGTACTTCATTTTTTCCTCATTAACCTCTGCACAGACTTCAAAAAGGTTCAAAAGCAGGGGATACAAATATGCAATTTTTTAAAGACGGTTAGTAATTTACACTTTCTTTTGCTTGGCAGCCAAACTGTACTGAGTCCAGCAGTACTCTCTAGTAGTAACATTCTTGAATGAAAATACAAGCTAGACTGTTGAATGGCTGTACACTCTATAGACTTTCCAAAGACAACAACTGCTCTAGCAGGCTCAGTGATAACATAACATTTAGAGAATCAACACATAATTTCTCAGAATAGCTTTACAAGTTTTCCAAATTGATGTAATTAATGTATTTGTGAAACTGTCTGCCAAATTGCATGAACCCTGGCAAAGTGAACTTATCTTGAACTTGTAGAATACAATTTATTTGCTTATGGTGGAGCATAAGAAGAGTGATAACTGATTTTCTCCTTATGCCTCTGGCATACATGAGGACTATTTTGAAGTGTTTCTGAAAGACTTTGTTTCATGGCAATAAAATGACAACTTCAAACATATCTAGAGATTTATAAGCTATTATCATCAATCTGGAAAGGGCAAATCTAGTAAACAACTTTTTTTAAAAAAAAAATTGAATAACTTCCTAAAACTTAGCATAAGACCTGAATAAAATTATATTTCATGAAAGACATACACAATTTGATTGAAATCTAAATGACTTATTTCTCCAAATCTCACACAGATAAACAGCATTTTGAACGAGATCTTCCAAGGAAGAATTTTCTTATCCAGAAATCTATTTTTCAGAGTTGTTTACTGGACAAGCAATTATCCGCTTAAAAGATAAATTTTGCAACATCTTCCAATAGCAAATCTCTATCCCCCCCCCTGAGTTTGTTCTCATGGTAATGCCATGCTAGTTAGAACTCTTCTTTACATAATGTTTTCAATTTGGAGATATTTCACCAGGGATTCTCTGTCCCTGGGGATAATTGCATTTTACCAAAGTTGTAAAATGACACCACTGACCTTCACAGCAATCTTGCCACATCCTGAGATCCAGTTTAGGAATATCTTCACAGCTACTATATCCATGAGGGAATTCAGCCACCTTGAAGACATCATGTTGTACTCTGGTTATGTTGTCACCATTGTCACACAGAACTCTGGCAAGAGACGTCTGCTTGATCTGAGTGAGCTGAGCAGGTGTGAACACACCTGGGTTCTCATACCATAACCTGTAATCTCACAGAAAAGACAGGTTTGCTGGTGAAAAACTATAACATTATGTACTTTCCCAGAGATCTTGCAGTACCGTATTCAGCATTAAATGAGCTATTTTATAGATCCTGTTTCTCAGACATCTTAACTTTAGAATAGAATAGTTCAGGTGGAAGGGACCTAACAAAGATCATTGAGTCCAACTGCCTGACCACTTCAGAGTGCAGAGAGCAGTGGAGGCCTCCTATTCTCCAGTTTGGACAACCCAAGTGTCCTCAGCCTCTCCTCACAGGACACGCATCCAGACATGTTACAGCTTTGTTGCCCTCTTCTGGATGCTTTCAAGGACCTTAACGTGGTTTTTATATTGTGGAGCCCAGATACATTGTGTCTGAGGGTGTGATCCAGATGCCTAAAGGTATCATTTCAACCCTACTGAGTGCTGGGCTGAAACTCGGAAAGGACCCAAATCATTAACAAAACATTTGACAGCTCTTCTTGTTGCATGTTGATGCCTTGGATGCCTTACGGTATCTAAAAAGGCATTAGGCTACCAAATTCAAGGTTCTTTTAAGGCAGAGATTTAAATTACTATATATTCCTTTCTCCATACAACTTCCCTATAGGTATGAAAATAATTTGATAAAATTGGTGAAAAGATTATGGAATGGCTAATTTATACATATTTTATGATTAAAATAACTGAGATTAAATTTAGTATAGATTATTTTTTCCTTTGAATTTAAATGTCTGCATTAATTCAGGGACTTATTAATATGTACTTGATTAATTAATTATAATCAAGAAGAAAACATTGTCGTTTAGAATAATATATTCTAATTTTCATACAGAAAGGGCCAAAAGCCTTTTATCAATACAAAATATAAATAATACATTACTATGAGAAACAAGCCAACCTTATGAAAGAAAACATTTTAAGTCACGGTCCAGGATTTGGAAACATTTTACACTACTCTAACACATAAGAACCACTTACCGTAATTTTGTTTACATCTCATGAAACTGTGAAGTTATAATTCTAAATTGGTAACTTTTTCATCTATTTCAATCAAAAACAAGTAGGGGGCTCTTTAAACTCTATGGAAAGTCAATCACAATTTTACACTAAATCTAGAAGAATGGTCAACAAATTTAATTCTACCTACTTATTGTATCATTTTCATAAGGCATTGGACAGTAGCCAGTGTAATTCCAAGCACCAGGATCAGAAAAACAGATTATGAAATTTCCATCTTGACACGAATTTAGGCTCACTTCAAACATCACTCCTTTTTCCTGCACAGGCACATTTATTTTGCATGGTGCTGACAACTTTGATCCTCTGCCCATTGTAAAGGCTTTTCAAAGAAGTGAGAGTTGCTTTCATGATGTCTAATAATATTTTACTATTTTCTGGCATGCTGCTTCGAAACACTTGTATTCTTTGGACAGCAGAATCCCATTTCCTAAATATTCAATGTTTTCCTATAATCCCCAAATGTTGTTTCTGGGAAAAAAAAAAAAGTATTTTGCTAGAAAAATGCATACAGACCAAAAAAAAGCAACACCATTATCCTGTTGTAACAGAGATAGGTGCTTATCACCAGCAATCTGGAACACATATCACATGTATTTCTCCTTTTATTCACTTTGGTTCCAGGCATGAGATTTTTATGTTTCACAGCTTGATGCTTAAACAGATATTATATAAGAAAGTCAGTTGACAAAGAAGTATATGAAAAGACTTCTGTTATTTCCTACAGAAATAAAAAACCCTTTATAGTACCCTAAGTAGCAATTGCATTACCTACATTAAGCAAATAACATGAGATAAAGGGAATGAAATCTAATTTCCTAATTCTTCCTCTATTTCTCTTTCACTAGGATGGAACTAACCAGCAGAAGTCTTTTGACCCTCACGACACATAAAAACAGGATTCTAAGTCACAATGCTAAAATGAGGAAAACGTTGACTTTCAAATTCTGAATGTGTGTGCTGAAACTGCCCAGAGGAATTCTGGCTGCTGTAACATTAGCAACCATCTTTTTCTTATTCCTGGTACTGTAGAAACTGAGAATGAGAAACTGTTCATAATATACATGTAAAATAATTTCAAAACAATTACCAAATTGTGTTCTTGGGGACAACCTGTCTGCTTTAAATGCACTTCAGGTGCACAGACTGCTTCTCCTGAAATACGTATTGGGGTCGTACACAGAGAACAGTACTTTTTCAACACAAGCTTAATAGCAGAGAAAGTGCCTCAACTATCACAATTCCTTTGTCAATAAAATAATTAAATACTAATGAAAGGAGATTAATAACATCCACTTTACAGAAAGGTAAATGACTTGAGTAATTAGTAAAAGGAAACTCATGAATGACTCATCATTAATCAACATTTGTTGGCTGTGGTGCTCTTTGAAACTCTGTATGACATATTCAACATAAAAAGTAACAGATTTTAAAAGCAAATTCATCACAGCTTTTAAAAAAATTTTAAACCTGTGTTCTTCATCTTTCAAATGAAAATAAAAAATGCAGTTTGATTTTGAAACAAGACATTGCAATTGCTATTAAGCCTTCTCAATTTAAAATTATTTTTAGTTTCCACAGCATTTCAATTTACCTGTCTCCATCACGAATACGCCTAAACTGTGTGCTTAACAGACACATCAAAGTTGGCCCCAGCCGGCTTCCTGGAACTAAATCTTCTACCATTAAAGCGGGAAATAGGTCTATATTTAAGGGCGATCCATACAACCTACAAAAAGAAAAATACAAGTATTTATTATTAAATATTATCCATTTACAAAACAAACAAGAAATAGTATGCCATAAAACTGAGGGGAAAATACATTGGTAGCACAAAGTAAAAAATGACAGTGATAGTGCTACAGCTTTTGTGAAGAACCTGTGGTCTATCTGCAAGAAATCCTGCAAATTAGGTTGCATGTAAGAGCAAGAGCATGGGGCTTTGTAAGTCTACCCCACCATTTTCTTTCTCCAAGTAGCTTTCTTTTGATTCCTAATAACTGTTTTGTGCCTTTCTGTACACTTTTTCTTTTACCTCTGTTCTCTGATTTTGCGTAGGTAAGCAAGGGGTGAAAGATAGCTGAAGATTTATTTCCAGATATTGATACTTCCAAAGAAGCACTGATTACTTGTGGTTAAGGATGTACATATGAAAATACAATGAAAATACAATGAATGATATTCTCACTTTAGATTAGTTCCTGTTTAGTATAGAACAGATGGAACTAAACGTGTAAATCTGTGCATGAGATTAGCATTAAATATGACCTTACATTAAAATAACATTCATATTTAGTAGCCTTTACAAAAACAGATGTTTCAAATTAATATTTTCAAGAATGAATGCAATTTTATATTGTTCATCAAGATCTAGAAGTGGAGAAATTTACTGCATGTAGAAATTTTCCACATCTATTTCCTGATATGGATTGAAGTTTCTTGAAAAATCCCTTTACCCCTTTCTTAACAAATATTTTCTTCTGGCTAACACATTCAGCTACAAATTTCACATGCACATTTAGATGATTGTTTTTCTTCACCTCAGGCTCACCTGCTAAGCTTTTCCCTGATTTCAGGATTCTTAATTTCATTTTTCAGATCTTCAAAAGTCTGAGCTGAAGAAAGGTTACAGTAAACTCTAAAATCATGGTAGGGAGGAATTCCATGATCTCTGCCTCTCTGAATATTCATAGCTGCCAGATCTAAAGCCACAGTACGTGCCATGGAGAAGAGTCTTTCTGTTAATTCTGTATTGAGTAATTGTGATGGGACACGCATCTTACCAGCAACACCAAACAATCCCCTTAGAAGTGGATCAATGCCTCCTTCATTTACAATCCGAAATGGAGAGAAGAATGCCTTATGAAGAGGTAGATGGCCTTGTGGAATAGGTTCAAAGTTTTCATCCAGTCGATACAGAAAAGGATTAATGAGTGTGTGACCAAACCTAAAAGCGGCAGTTGCAAACTCATTAGTTATGCCAGAATTAACACTGGGATCATAACCTTTATATTCGCCAAGCATCTTCATGCCTACCTCTCCAAAGATCTTAGGTAGCCAGTGGCTAAATGTTATGTGTTGCATTTCTGCACCAACAATTTTGCGTGTTTCATGATATATTGTGTCACCATCCCAGTGTGGATTGAGTTTCAGTAGTTCTGTGGCAATTCTGTTGTGTTCTCTAAACCACAATGTGTGGATACTGGTAAGACCCAGCTGTTCATTAGAACGCTGATCACCAGCTAAAAAGCAGGGAATTGGGCTCTCATTTTCATCCCTCATACATTCTGTTGGTGGGCCAGTAGCAAATGGAAGAAGGGGCTTGCCAGATCTTTGTACAATTCCCTGTCTCAGAAGACCCCTTTGACTTGCCAAGTCTCTGATTTCCAGTGCTTCATGGTCTGAACTTCCATATACATTGGATGCATCAATATAAGAAGTCAGCTGGTTGATCTGTTCTCGTGGGTACACAGAATTCATCAGGAGAGAAGTCATGCCACTTCCACAAACTGGACTGGAGCGTACAAAAAACATGCAGCGTGCACCGTTTCTAACTCTGGGATCATTTGGTGGTATCATGATTGAAAAGCATGGAGGATCATTTGTGCAAACAGAACTGCAATGTTGACCATCTGAAAACCTTGCCTCACTTAGGGCAGCAACAGTGAGATCGAGGTCATGATCGAGAAACTGACCCCACTGCATGAGCATGTGAGTGTACTGCTCATCTGGGGTTATGGTTTCAGTTCCGATCAGAGTAGTTGAAACCAAGCGAGGCATTGGGAGTGTGTATCCATTAGAGAGCCTCCTGGGTTCAATTCCCCGAGGCAAATTAAATCCATTTTCATAGACTGACTTCAACAGACGTTCAAAGGCTGTCAGAGAAGCGCCCCACATGGGATGCTGCAGGTTGTTGCATGTTCCATCATGTGTCCTGTACTTCTGATGAAAACACATATCTGAGCAATTGTTCACTCGTCGATGGGCTGTACAGCCTGAGAGATTAGCTATCAGATTCAAGTACTGTGGAGATACAAGGTCATTATAGTGATAACCTGAAACCAGTTCAGAGAAGAAAGAAAATCAAATACTGTAGACTCATGGTTCCCAAAGATCATGCTTTTCTTTGAAATGTTGTTTTATTATACTGTATTTTTCATATGATTATTGTTTAAAAAAGAAAAAAGTAATCACATATATACATACATTACAGCATTAGCTCATTTGAGCAACAACTACTATTAGATCACGAAAGGATTTTATAAAATGACAATTCAAGTAGAACTTACACAAAAAGAGTTCATTTCTTATTTGGTGAGAAATAACAGCCTCATACTGAGAAGAATGGAAAAAAAAATCCTCATGTTAATCAAGACATTTAGGAAACTCGACAACTTATATAGATTTCAAAATTTTCTCTTTTAAGACTTGATAATTCAGTGACCATACTGCTATTTTGCTCTATCACAGTAAAAGTTGTAGAATTGATAAAAAAAAAAAAAAAAACAACAAAAAACACAGAAGAAAATCACCATGAGCAATTTAGCTAAACAGAAGAGTGATCTGTAAGACAAGTGCTGCAGAGTAATTTGCATTCACATTACTCACAGTAGTTCACTGCAAAGAAAAATTAGTTTGCATAATACTTGGCACAGGTTTTCTTGGATCCATACCACTCACATCTGAGACTATTACATTGTTTTATGTTCAAGTGAATGGCAACACCTCAATTATGGGTTAGACTGGATGGCTTCTGCTTGAAGCACAGCAGTCTCCAGCACTGGATCAGCTCAGCTGTATCCTTGTCTAGCTATCTTGAAAACCTCCAAAGACTGAGACTCCTCAGCCTTTCTGGATAAGCTGTTCCAGTGCTGCACTGGCTTTCTGGTGAGAAAGTTTCCTGACATCCAATCTGAACCTCCAAAGCAGCAGTTCGTAGCCATTCCCCTTATTATACAGTCTGGCACTGATGAGGAGAATTTGGCTCCAATCTTTCATTGGGATATTCCAAGGTTTTACATAAAAGTCTCTGAATAGGAAATAGTCAAGTTTCTCAGCTGTTCCCAAAGTAAAAGTGCTAAATCACACCTTTCATTGGGATCTGCATTTGGAAATAAAACCAAATAAGGACAAATATAAGTACTGAGATCTAAGCACTAGGCCATTTAAATGAAAACAGATTTATTCTAGTATTCAAGTTTCCTTTTAAGTTAGATTCCGATAGATTTTGTAGGGCTGAGAAATGAGCTCTGGTTGTGAACACAACTTGCAATATCACAAAGTTGCCTGATTTTGTGTTCATTAACTTGTATTTACATACTTTAATGCTAATTTTTGGTAAGCCTTAGGTGACTGATTTCTTCTACTAGAAATCCTGAAGGTATAGCAGTCAAGCTGTTCTCACACATTAGATTTCAGATATCCTTACTGCTAGACTGCACTGTGTATTATATTTTATATGTTTGCACATGCATCTAATCAGTGAAGAAAATCAAATCGTGTTTCTCTTGTAAAACACAAGCCTTCAAAGAATTTTGTATAAGAGTTTGTGGTTAACTTTATCTCAAATTATTTACTCAGCTCTAATAATGAGTAACAAGCTTCCTTTACTATCAAATTTATAGTACTCCACAAAGCCTGCAGTCTTTGGTCTTATAAATACTTGCGTAGTTCAAGCTCAGTCAGAGTTAAAGTTTTTGGAAGTTACAATAAATACTCAATTATAAGCATCAAAAGAAATATAATAAGTAAAACTATTTCCTCTAGATTTCCAGTGTAGCTTTTGGCTATGTCTCAGGTCTCAAAAGCTCTCCTAAAACTTTGTCATTATTTCCAAATGCTTCAGACCTATGCCTCAAGCCTATCCACACACTGTTGTATATGCTCCAGTTGGACTTCATGAATTTGTACCTGGAGTTCAATATCTAAAAAAGTAGAAACACTAAACTCTAAATTTTTCTGCTGTTTATAAAAAGTAGCAAAAAGTGTATCTTTAATTACATGAGATCTGAATTAAAGGAAGCAATTAACCTAGTTTGATACAATACTTGAAGAATGAGTAGCAAATGATTCTTTAAATGCTACTGTGGTACACGTAGAAACTTTGCTTTGTAAAGAATATAGACCCTTCTCCCTGTATCCTCTTTTCTCTGCACGATGACACAAAATGAATTTACTTAAAGCAATAAATTACTGATTCTCCTTAATACATAACAGAAATCTGTTTTGTAACGAAACAATTATCTTTGTGAATTAACACACAAGCAGTTAACAAACAGGATGCACTAGGCACTTCCAAAATACCAAATAAGATTAGGAGGAGAATCTGAACATGAATCTTTCCCTAATACATCAACATGAAGAAAAGTAGAAAAGTCCTACTAGGAGAGCTCAATCAAAATGAGTTTCATCATAATGTAGCAGTGTGCAAACCAAGGACCGAGTAAGATAAATGTATTTCTAGTAAAGTTCTGTGTAGTCATGCTCCACTGATTTCCATGTAAGGGTTCTGCAAGTGGGACCCAGACTCTGACAATTAATTCCTATTGTAAGTTTTAATGACTTAAGAAGGCAAATACACTTCATCACAGAAAAGATAAGGAAAGAATACTGACTTGTTCCATTCAGGTCAACCATTAGACCATCTTGTACATGATCTTGAATAAGCTGTAATGTTCTTTCAAATATTTCCCCAGCTCTTGCTTGCTCAACAGTGTACGGATCCCTTGGGTATCGAAATAAGGCTAGCAAATCATTTGGAGAACGAGGACGACTAATAGATAATTTGAAAAAAAATGGTAAGTGCATGAAGGAAGTGTAAAATACTGTAAAAGTTCAACACGATTAAAACATACCTTGGTTACTCATCTCAAAATGGAAGGCAAACAAAAATAAACACATATATTTAATAAAAGAATATGGAAGTAAACATTTACTAGCCTTTTATAACACACTGTCTCTCCAGAAAGACTACTGCAGTGAACAAATAGATCAACAGATAAAAATTTGTAGATCAACTCTGCACCTTAGTATTTCAGCAATAGAAATTCTTCCACGCTGAACTACTACTACTACCAGAACTTATCCAATGTTAACATTCATTTAAATAGCAAGTAATAAATGGCTTCTTGCTTACTAAATGTTCCCTTATTTCTAGCATATACATTATGATGTCTCAGTTAACAATGAAGGGGATACCTGTCAAATAGATGTGTACGTGTTGAATTTATTGCTCTGTCAACAGTCGCAATTGCTTCCACAATTGATGTTTGTACAAAAGGATCTCCATTTCGGCTGACATTAGGGACTACAGAAAGAGGAATTCACATGTTATTGCAAAAATAACCGCACAAAAAAGGTACTTCTGTAAAACAGAGTCTAGACACGACATCATTTCAGTTGTACGAAGTAAACCCCTGCTCTTTAAGCATTAGTTCGTCCAAATGTAAAATTCTTAACCACTTTGGAATTCTAACAAAGCATATTACCACAGATCTAAAGTAAAAGTTAACACAAGTTTAAAAGCCATCTTATTTATAATTCTAAAACAAAATAATGTCAGGATAAATGAGCAAGGGGTTTAACTGTCCATTGATAAGTCTGATAATTACAAGTAAAAACAAAAAGTTCATTTTGATTGTGGTGTATTATCAGCTTTCAAGTGTCAATATCAAGAATCTGATCTATATCCAATTAAATAATACCAAGCTTTTCCTTTGATTTCAATTAGTACTTAATTCAATGCAAGACTTTAAGGAGTTAAAAGGAATGTGTTACAAGAGGAAAATGCTTAATAGACTTAGTTTTGTCTTTTAGAAGACATAAAGCACATAAATTGAAAGAGATTTCATGAAAACAAATAAAACACAGACAATCAGACTGGAGAAAAAAAACCCAAAAATACAGATTTGTATACTTTCCCAAATAGCTACTCTACATTAACACTGCTCTTTTTCCTGACTCCACTCAGGGGTAAACAACACATATACATTTTATTCATTTTGATTACTACTTGTTTCCCCCATTAAAATTATCTAGCACAGTACTATGTTAAAAATCACATACTTCAAGGCTTTTATAGCTCTTCATTATACCAGAACACTAAAGCATAGGCCTGTTCATCTGCCTTTTCATGCAGGGCTCAACTGCAGCTGGATGTTTGTACCATGTGTTTAAGGGTAATAATCTTCCTTTCAGCCTATCCCAAGAACTACCAGATCCAGGGGTAAAAGCTAACAACTTCCAGAGTATGTTTAGATTGGAAAAATCACACAGGCAGAAGGGTAAAGCAGTAAAAAAGTCCAAAGCAAATATACTGGAATAAAATCAGCAGATGTACAAAATCAGCTGACATAAAAACTTGTTTACAAGCTTTTTGTGACCTTTTTTTCCTCTTTTCTAGGCAATATTCATTATTCCTCTATTACTGGCAACTTAGGTTACGTCCATGTGAGTTTTGGGGCCTGGATAAGGGCAATCAAACTCAACCATCTATATTGTCAAATAAAATGTAACTGGATGGAAATGTATTACTGGAGCTGCAATCCCTTAATCTGCTCTCAGGCCAGCTGCCTTGGGCTGCTAACAACATACTCTAAGCACCCAAAATGGGCTGACCATAATGCCTAATGGCAATAATCCTTGATCCTTGCTAATTATCAACTGCCCTCCTTGCATGAGATCTTCAAATTCATAGCAGCCATATAGATACATTATCATTGATAACAATGATATAATATCATTTACAGCTTTGCTATCCTTGTTTGAGTTGTTTCAGAGAGTGTTTGTGTGCCATGAACCATCTTAGGTCTTCACCGTTATAGATACACAAATCCAGTAGCTGGTTACCTCCTCTAGGCTGCCTACAATAGATAGACTCTCAGTGTTCACCTTAGATACTTGTTCTGCAGAGCTATCTTTCTGATTAATGGTACACACAGGCTGAATCATAAACCTTGGTCAGATGTTAACTATACAGTATTCTTTTTGTTTGAATTTTTTGCTGCCAGTAGTTCATTTTTTTAGGCCAATAAATATTAAAAAGTCAAAGCTCCATGCAAGCCTTTCACACCATACTTTTCTGAGGGGAAGAGAAAAATGGCAATTCGACTGTTAAAAAGCTAACAATTTTTAAGCAACAAAAATAATCCACACACAGCTTGCCTTAAATTTAATCCAGAAACTTTTACAAAACTACAACAGATAAGGTCAGAAGAAAATGGCAAAAGAAAAACATCTTTAAAATATTAAATGTGGCCAGCAAAACCTGCTCTACAGCTTCTGTATACTTCCCTTTATTCTACCTCAATGGTAAGAAAAGATTTTTATGTATTAGGAATATTCATAAAACATTATGTAAAAGAAATACTGGCATGCAGGTTTTTAGGCACTCCTGGCTATGCCATTACTAATACTATTCAGATAGCAAGTAGTTAGTACTTATAACCTGGCCATTTGTTCTCCTTGCTTCTCTGACAGCTTCAGCCACAGAGAATCAGTATGTTATAACCCACTAGTTTCAAGGAGAAACATAATTTACAGTTTCAGACAAAGTGCAATGAAAAAAAATCACATGATTTCCTTAGTATTTTCAATCAAAATAGGAGTGGAAAATCAGTTTGTTCCATGACTCAGAAAAACACAGGGATCAGTCTGTGTAACAAAGTTGCTTCATCAGCCTCTTTGGCTGCTTTATAACAAATTATTACTTACAATAATTAGCATTTATTTTTTGTTATTATTACTTTCAAATAAATAGAATAAGGTCTTATTTTCTGTTTCTTTTTTTTCTGTTTTTCTGTTTTCCCCTTTAGATTCTTTAGAGAATTACAGCTTTCCTGAACTCTTTCATACTGGTTTCAGCCCAGTTTTTGACTAATAGCTGTAAGTGCCCCTTGAAAGATGCCACAGGAGTTTTTGTCAAAGTATCCCTAAAGATCAGACTGTGTATTCAACTAGAAAATTTTAACAGGTCCAAATCATAACTCCAGAGGAAAGTAGCATGACTAGCTGGAGCCCATTATATTGTTTGTTTGGAAGCTTAAGTCCTAGAGACATCTTGGCTGATATGTTACCATCTCACTCACATCTGTGCAGATAGCTGCCTGAGTTAAATGGGAAAAAAAATGAGAGGATTAAGGGAGAAGTAAAAAAAAAAGTATGGATAAAAGAAAGAATTGAGCATTTGATGAACTTTCAGCATATTACAAATTAAATAATTATTACAAAGTAATAATCTAGCTCATACCTCTGACGAACTTATAAACCTTACCATTAACACTAAGCACCATACTAACAGAGGAGTATCCTATGGTATTCCGGGCAACACATTCATATCGACCTTCATCAGCTGTTCCAACATCACGAATGGTAAGAAATCCCTCTGGACTAACATGAAATTTTCCACTCTCTGTTACCTGTACTCCATCCTGCAGCAAAGCACAGTATTTTCTTATTTTGATATATCCACTCCTTGTTTTCAAACATGAATTTTTGTTATCTTTTTCTCTTTTTTCAAAGAGTGTCTTAGTAAACAAAGGTCATTAGTAGATTTAGATAAACTTGTATAAAGTCTCACACATTGTTGTCATGATAATCCAAGAATTTTTATAAATAAAAATACTTCAATATTTTAGGCTGTCACTACATAAAATGTTAGCCCTCAAAGTAAAATAGCATCTCTTGAGAATATATGTATACTTTATCTTACTCAAAATTAGTCAATTTAAAATGATCTCTATAGTGTATGTATATTAATTCTTCATATATTAAGCATTTAGAAGCTATTTAAGGTACATTTTTAATGTTCACTAATTGAAGATAATCAAGAAGACTGAAGATCAGCATTAGCAACTCATTAATTCACTAGTAACTATTCCATTTCTAATAGTTTGATATAACAATTATCACACCATCAGAAACCAAAATCGGAGTGAAAACTTTTATTAATTTCTTTCATAGTGCAGTCATTAGAAGAAATACTTTGAAAAGTTGCCAAAGAAAGAAGGGCTACCAAAGAGTTACCAAAAAACGTCCTGGTGGAAGCCATAACAGTGTCAACACAGTGGGTTTTATTGCTTTAATGTTTTATGCTTTTATTGCCATGTCATTGAAAGTGGAAGTAATAATTGGATATTCACAAAGAACTGTTACTGAAATATGTAGGTCTATTAATGTCTACACTAGTGATGCTTCCAAAGATCTGCTATATATATATCTGCATAGCCATGTAGATAGATAGATAGATAGATAGATAGATAGATAGATAGATAGATAGATAGATAGATAGATAGATAGATAGATAGATAGATAGATAGATAGATACAAATTCAGGTTTGGTATCTATATGCATACTCTATATTGCAGCAGATTTGCTGATCAGACTTAAGGTAATCTTTTCAGAATCAAACCGAGCATTGTGTCAATTTGTACTTTAAGCAGCTAGTTATAAAGACATGGAAAGGCCAATGCCTTTATGAAACAATTAAAGAGATATCTATTACCTTATTCCATGTAATTACTGGCTCTGGCTCTCCTTGAGCGCTGCATGGGATCTGCACGTTTGTGCCAACTTCTACCGTCATGTCACTGGGAACACTGGCAAATACAGGAGTCACTAGAAAAACAAATGACGCATTGATAAATTACGAAATACAACTTGTACAAAAGAGGATCTGAAAAGAAGTCAACACTTTACTTTTTTCTATTAATCAACATTTTTTAATCTATAATCCTATTCTGTTTATAAGTTTTAGCTGCTTATAACTATGCCTTAAAGATAATATTCCTTATTAATATCTTCTTCGGGCTGATTTTTTAAGTACTCTTAACTTTGTACCGAACAGGCAAGTATTTGTCAAAAACACTAAGATCCTAAAGTTAATAGCTCTGAAAAAAATATCTGTGATTAGCTATCTTTGAACAAAATCAGCAGAACAATGGGAAATTTCCCATCAACTTGTATCAAAATTTTAACTTTCATATTTCAAATAACAACAGCAGAGATTTCTTACATGAAAAAAATTTCCTGAATGCACTCAGCTCTAACTGCTCCAGCCTAATCTGCTGGGGCGCTAAAACCTCCCCAAAATTCTTTAGCATCTGAACCAAATGAGCCAGAGGCCTTAAACATCAACAGACCTTCATTTTCAAGGGCACAGCAACCTCATTCCATGGTGAAGAAAATTAACACATATTTCAATCCTAATTTCCATCAAATCAAGATCAACATCCAGTATTCAGATATTATCATGAAAAATGTACGAAATTGTAAAGATGCTTAGAATTATATTTCTGCTGTAGCATATCAGCACTCTGAACAGAGTGGGAATGGGGCTGTGGTTTTACAGAGAAGTATTTGGCCATACAGCATAAAACCAGTCAGATCTGTTGCTGGTGTTAAATTCTTTGTATGTTATCTTGCAAATGGAGCACAAGGTTTATCGAGGAACAGAAGTCATTTCAAATAAGGGGTCCAGCACTAGAAAGTGAGAGTGTGTAGCTCTGTGGATGTGAGCAATGTCTTGGTCAAGGAACAGCAAACAGACCTGGACCGTTAAAACAAAACTAGCCACAATGACCACTGATGAGACATTCCACCACTGAGGAGACACTCCTGAGATCAAAAGCCACTTTGCCAGAAGCCCAGAAGGAAACACATCTTATTGCACAATTAAAAATATCATTGCAATCAATGTATAGAGAGCTCCCATTTCAGGGATATATATGCAGCCTTCAGTCTTGTATCTATTATCTTTTGATAATTGGATTGCGCAAATGAGTTACACAAAACTAATTTTATTAAATTTTACTCATGTTCAGTGAAGTCTAACACAACTATCTCATTTTATTGAAGTTTGTCAACAATTTTATGTAGGTGAACAAAATTTGGACTTTGACAAATCAATCTCCCGTTATTACACTTGAGAAAAATTAATGGAAATTTTTTGACAGACATCTAAGTTTAGAAAGAATTTAATACTCATTTACTGAAATACTGCTTTAAATATGTTCACTAACATAAAAGGTTTTGAATTAAATGTTTGATCTCCTTGAATTTATTTGAAATCCGAAGTACTAAGTTAGATTATAAATATAATTCTAATTAATCATGGAAGTAGTTTACTTAGAATTTACTTGAAAAAAAAGCTTAAGAAAATGGTGGATTTTTTTTCTATGTTGATTTATTTTAGGTATAAGGAATGGTCTTTAATTGTGAAGGTCATTCTGGTGTTTTAAAATAAACTGTTCCGTTTCTTGACATCAAAACATTATGTTAATAACATTTAGTTAGCAGCATAGAGGCTTATAAGAAATTAGTCTAACAGGCACACATTAAAAAGTCAATGTTTTCAAAAGTAAAATACTTTCAAAAGTATATGAATACAGCCATCTAGAAAGCAAATCTCCGTTATTTTTTTTTTTAAAAAGTAAATCAGATAAACTCCTTTCACAGAAAAGGAATGGTCCAAAAGGAATGGTATTCTTTTCAGATCCTAATAAGTATTCATATATGTTATTTATTAAAAAACACCTGCAAGCTAAAAATAAATGTACTCAGAAATAATGATGAGAAACATGAAATGTGAGCAACATCCTGAACAAGTTTTCTAAGGAACAAAAGATATAGTCCCATTCCAACAAGCTCTTATCAAAGAAGTCCATGCTTAGTTGTAAGGTTATGTATTCTCCAGATGACTTTGAATAAAGTCCATCTGGAAACGACTCACACACTCAATTTATAATAGCTAATGACACCTTATAATTCAAACACAGCAATTTATATTCATTGTAATATTCAGCAAAAGCTCTGCAGAAAAAGACAAGTCTTATTTAAGCTCTGCTTCCAAAGCTTTTTTAATTCTAAGCTAAGCTAAATTTAACCTACTTCACATTCACATATATAGAATCATAGAAAGGTTTAGGTTGGAAGGGACCTTAGAGATCATCATGTTCCAATCACCCCGCTATGGGCAAGGACACCTCCCACGAGACCAGGTTGCCCAAAGCCCCATCCAGCCTGGCCTTGAACACTTCCAGGGAGGGGGCATCCACAACTTCCCTGGGCAACCTGTTCCCGTGTCTCACCACCCTCACAGGGAAGAATTTCTTCCTTATATCTAGCCTAAAACTACTCTCTTTCAGTTTATAGCCATTACCCCTTGTCCTGTCATTGCCTATCCTTGCAAACAGTCCCTTCCCAGCTTTCCTGTAGGCCCCCTCAGGTACTGGAAGGCTGCTATAAGGTCCCCCTGCAGCCTTCTCTTTTCCGGGTTGAACAGCTCCAACTCTCTCATCCTGTCCTCATAGGGGAGGTGCTTCAGCCCTCTGATCATCTTTGTGGCCCTCCTCTTGATGCCATCATTTTAGAAAAGGAATAAAACAATCATAGCATAGTTTAAGATGGAGAACATACCTCTAGGCTGTACAGTCAGGTAAACAACAATTCGCTGAGATCCGATGATGTTGACAGCTTGGCATTCGTACTGTCCCTGGTCATGCAGGGCAACCCTGGAAATCCTCAGGGTACCAGAAGATAGGACTAAATGCCTTCTGTCAACAGACAACTGGCCCCCTGAAACAGAGAGCAATAGCGTTTGCTGTTTATAACAGTATAGAATAAAGTCTCTTTGTTCCAGTAAAAGGGAAATCTGGAAGAATTTAAATTTGAAACAAATAGAAGCCTCTAAAAAAGAAACAACTTCTGAAGCCTTTAATTCACAGAATATGAATACATAAACATGTATGCAGACAATTATAATCCTGATCTCTTCCTCTTCTCCTTTTGTGTTAGATGTATTTTCATTCAAGGAGCATAATAAAGCATCCCAACAAGAAGGTACCAGTATAAGAATGCCAACAGGTATTAATGTTAATTTCATATTATTATTAAGTATGCAAGACACAATTCATCTCATCTGCCTAGGCCATCTAGAATATCAGTAGAAAAATGCGTAGATTTGAAAAAATGAAATATAATGTAATAAAAGACATGAAATGAAAGGCTCAACAGTGTCTGTACCCTGTTCTTCCTTTCTGGACATTTCACTTGATTGGAGCAACCTTGGCAAAGGCAGAAACAGGGACATTGTCAATATCAAAATGATCAAGAGTTTCTTAAAAGTCTGCTTTATCTACCACAATTCAGAATTCTTTAGGAGTTGCTTTTCCTGCTAGAGCTATTTCATTTAATTCAGCTGGGATATCTACTTACATACAACATCCACTACCGTATCTCTTCCCACTGCATTGGACCTAGTGCCTTCACTGCCCCCTGACAAAGCAGTCAGCAGAGTGGATCCCAGTATTCTTGTTGATCCATGTTAAGTAACAGAAATGTGGTGGACAGAAATTCAACTGATGCCAGGCTGGACAGGTCTGGTTTCTGAAGGGAGCACATCCCACCTTACTTTAGATTTCTAGTCAATGGCAGTCATCTTGATTTCTTCTGTAGTAAATCAGCAGTGATATATATTGCTACAAGTGCTTTGTCTCACATTTCTTAAATATATTTTTGTAGGAATCTGTTATGAAAGCATAAATTTTAGTGACTCCTTTTTCCTGAAGAACATTTGGGAAACTAGCTTCTGCTGGATAATTCGCATTTTCTGACTAAAGAAGGGAGACATGAAATCTGTTTCCTTCAGAGACTGAAGCATCTGAACAAATGAATACATTTCCTTTCAATTCATGAGTGATTCCAAAATCTATTATAGAAGATTAAAAGTAAAACCAGAACAAACTTACCTCCTTTAGTCCAAGCAATAACAGGCTGGGGATAACCTTGTGCTTCACAAGGGAAGTCAACAGTTTGTCCCTCAATCACTGTTTTGTCTTGAGGAGTGACAGTAAATTGAGGGAGAGCTACAAAAGAAAAAATAAACTGATGAAAAAGAATTGAAAAATGCATGACTGTCTGAAATTACGTACAATTTCCTGTGTGACATGAAAAGCTCATACAGGTGGGAAATGGGATGCGAATGGGACCCTTTCACATTTTAGTTGCTTTAGGGCTGGAAGTTAGGGCAGTCTCTTATGCAACAGGGAACATCACACTGTGTCCTGGCATCATTGAAGGTCTCTGAGATCTACTGCCACAGATCCAAAATAAGATGTACAGTAGACTTAAAAAATCAAACACAGAGTGTTTCCTGGATTAAAAACACATTGAGTCTTTCAAAAAAACCTCAGTTGAACTATGAATAAAATGCAATGTAGCAAAACCTTCCCCTTAGCTGGTTTTGCTTGTCTTTACTTAGAAGGAAATCAGAGACTGGAGAGTAGGCCAGTTTCTGCAGTAAAATCATGGCATTACCAGTGTGAGAAGGAATTTGATCAGCTCTCAAAACACAGTCATCCACTGGTGAATGACAAATGAAAAACCACATGGACAAATAGCTTTGTATATTTTAAAAAAACTGAGCTCATTAACAAAGCATGTGCAACCTGAACTGTTTGTCAAACACAGATCTTAACATAAGGTCAGAAATAAATTTGTTACTCAAAACATTTTGCAAATAAAAGTTCCAGCATTAAGACTTTTGCGAAAAGATATTCTCCACATGTATATATAGGAGGTTTTCTGATGTTCTGTTCTTGAACTGCTTTACATTCACACTATTTACATGCAGTATCAAAATTACTGTGATCACAGTAAGTTAAGAGTGCTTTGACTTCCGTTTTGCAGAAAAGTTGTGCCAATGCCTCAACTGGCAGAGTGATCATTTCCATGAAACTCAGCAGAATGTACTCACATTCACCCAGGTGTCTACAAAAAAAAGGTGACATGGATCTATACTTGAAACTCTTTTTCTAGCGCTCCAGACATAAATCCTAATCTCTAGGATTGTCACTTGTTATAGAAAAAAATCTAGTCTCCCACAAACTGGATATTGCATGTTTACTCATATCAGCAAACAAAACTATAAATCTTTCAAAACACAAATGTTAACTTTTGTAAATAAGGAATGAAACTTAACTTTCAGCAAATTAGCATATAATATCTTTCTCTGAATGAAACATACATCAACATTCCTGTGGACTAGTGTAATTAAAAGAAAAAGCCCTTATGGTTTTAGCTTGGCTTTGTCCATTCCAGAAAAAAAAAAAAAAAAAAAAGAAAAAAAAGAAAACCAAGAAAACCACACAACTTGAAGTAATATTCTCTTCATAATATGTTTTTTGCTCACCTTGGACTATGATGTATGCAGTCGCATGGATGTTATCTACGCTGTTAGTTGCAAAACAAGTGTACTCGCCACTGTCTTCCTGCTTGACATTTTGTATGTAAAGTCCTCCTGATGGAGTTATTGTGATGCGAGGGTCACTGGGTAAAGGGGTTCTGTCACCTTTGGTCCATGTAATTCGTGGCTGAGGGTGCCCAGTTGCACTACACTCCAAGGTGACACTCTCTCCAACTAAAACCTCTGTATTCTGTGGGTGAATCACAAAACTTGGCCTGGCTGTAAGAAAAGAACAATGCCTAAATACGACTTTTTAGCTGAGAGAATTAATTTGGCTGAATACTGCAGTAGTTTGGGGAATTTAGGGCTTTTCTTTTTAGTGGCTTTGTTCCAATATACTACTAAACTTGGTGCAAACTTCGCATGCTTTAATCCTAATCTTCCCTATTTTTTTTCCTTAAATCCTCTTAAAACAATTGTCAATCATTTCCTTTTAATTTGCTGATATTTAGAAAGGTCTCTTCAGAGATCGAGGCACTGGGACTCAGAAAACACATCAAGCTAGAAAGTGCTAGAGAGTGCTCAAAAAAAAAGATTAAAGTATATTTTAGTAATTTTTTTCCGAACTGCATTTGTAAATTGCAATGACGTTTTAAGTTTTACACTTTACGCTGATCTGGTGGTGAGTATAAAAACAAAATTATCTGACAGCAAAGTTTGGATTTTTTTTTTTTTAAATGGCGGTACTGCAGATACTTCCAAACTTTGGTACTTCCAAACATAAAGCAGTGGCTAGATAGATGTATGGTCTGTGAAGTTCTTGAGATGCCCAAGCACAAGAAATGGACATGTCAAGAACACACAAGAAGCAAAGCATTTTACTTTTAGCAGTCTCATAATCTTATTTTTACTAGTCCTATAATCAAAACAATTTTCTATTTAAAGATAAAATCAAAACTTCATTTTTTTTTTTTTTTACCTGGTGACCCGAAATATCTGAGAGTAACTTCCTGAGTTTTCACTTCTCCAGCCACATTTTTTGCCATGCACTGGTAAATGCCCTGGTCTGTTTCTTGAGTATTCTGAATCATTAATGTGCCATCATCTAACAAGTTTAGACGGGAATCTTCTTTCATACTGAGTTCATTACTGTGAAGAAAAGAATCTGCTGGAGTTAAACCTTTAAATCACAAGCACAGAGAACTGCCAAATAATAAAAAGCTAGATATATTACCCAAAACAAATTGGAAAAAATTTTTGCTGTGTTAAGTCAAATAATACAGCTTTTAGTTTTCTCATAAAGAGAAGAAGAAAACAAACAAAAAAAACTCATTTTGTTTATGCAAATATTACATCTTCCAAATGAAAAGCCAAAATATTTTTATGAATAAAAGCTTATTGGGAAAAGAAGTGGACAAACATGCCTTGTTTCATTCTCTTTTAGGGATACAAGCTGTTCTAAGTGGCAAAACATTTTCAAATGTTTCCGCTGGTAGTACACTAGGTAAATTCAATGCTCAAAATATGTTCTGCTAGGAGGAGGGCTAGTTATATAAAACTATCTTGGTGCCAATCTGTCTCTGGATTGTTCAAGGAGCACTTATGAACCTGATTGTAATTTGCACTGGCTTGAAATGTAAGTTGAGATCAGCTCGTCAGGCTGTCATGGTTGCAACATTTTCATGATATGATCTAAGTACAGTTAGGGCATTTTATTGAAGAAAATGTTTCTTATTCCATCCCTTGTTACACAACATAGAAAGCACAGAGGAAGGATGAGAAGCTCTCCCCCGTGTACAAAATCCAGACTGACTGCTGACCTACTCAACATTCAACAACTGCTCAACAGGTTAATGCGTTTTGACTGAAATCTTGCTATATTCGACTACCTTGCAGAGAGCTTTGCTCTCATTCATGCAGCCAGGAAACAAGCCAGAGTCAATAATCCCACACCCCAAGCTCAAATTTCTTCTTAAAACTCTTTCATATGTGTATTCCCAATACATGTTTTCTTTGTTTATTATAAGAAGTGCATGAGCCAAAGAACATTTTCATGAAATAATTATACCTTCCAAGTTTAAGGCTCTGTTCTTTGCATACTCCATAAATGCTGTATCCCTGCCTCATGTGGGGTTCTCACTGAAATCAGTACAAAGCTACAGAACCAGGACTCTACATCATTCCTTTTTATCAGAAACTAACAAACTAAGATGTTTCACTTTATTAATATGAAACATGAAGGAATTTCTTTTCCAGATCAAGTTCTCCATTTGTGTAAGAGAGTTAATAAGACCAAGTCTGATTAACTGGTGGTAAGGTCGCAAATCACGGACTCACCGTAAATTCACATAGGTTTAGGGGAAGAGATGCACTGCCATGAGATTGCTTCAGCCCTGCTGTGCCTGGTTCTGCTCACATGCCTCTGAGGGACATGCACACTTTATAGACCCTACCCTCCTAAGCAGACAGAAGCATTTGAGCAGGTTGCCCAGAGAGCTTGCGCCATCTCCATGCTTGGAGGATATTAAGACCCAGCTGGATAAAGCCCTGAGTAAACTGAGGTATTCCCATAGCTGACCTTGCCTGGAGCAAGAGGCTGCACTAGAGACCTACTGAGGTCCCTTCCAACCTGAATTACCCTACAACTCTATAATATATGCATGTGCCTGACCTCCATCACGTGATCTGGGGAAACCGATATGTCTCCCCTCTTTTGGAATGAATCTACGTCTCAGAGGAAAGCTTCCTGCTTTGGAGCTGGCATTCAAAGAGAACCTCTTCTGAAACCTAACTCTTGTCTAGCTGGATCTCTGTATAAAAGCATCTATTGCTCTGCCCCAGAATGTAATGTAAACAGACCTAAGCAGCATATGCAAATCCTACCAAAGCCCACAAACTGCATGTGCAAAATGTCCATGTTGGATTGTCTGGTACTTAAATGCAAGTGATTTACAGTTTTACAGTTGTGAGCAACTTTGTATGTACAACTACAGCTGAAAAATTTACTTATTATAGCCATATATTAATACTTTCTAAAATTATGAGCTCTTAAGAGTTTAGAATTACTAATAAAACAGATCTAGGCCATTATTACTCCATATACTTCTCTCTAATATAATATCTTTCTGCTGTTACTATTCCATATGTCAGAATGTAATCTGTATGGTCATGAACTGAGCAACGTACACGCACAGACAAACGTACTTACATCAACCTTTTCTCTTCCTCTTTTAAACTTACTTGTTTCGAAGCCAAATAATTTCTGGTTTAGGATTGCCTTCAGCTCTGCAAGTGAAGTACACTGTATTCCCTGAGGTAACATCCACATCCTGAGGCTCTGATGTAATTCTTGGCCTCTCTGCATCAGAAATAAAATGTATAAGGATCCCTTGCTTGTTTCAAAACTACCAGAGAATGCTAAATAAATACTTTTCCATGCATCTTGTTTAAAAATATTTTTCACAGATGTTTAAAGATAAAATATTTATCAGCTTAATCGGGTTTAAACTCATTTATACCTAAGTAAAAATGATTGCTGCCTTTCTGACCTCCATTGTTTCCTAGGAACTTTTAACAGACTGGAAATGGATTGCGAAAATTTGTATCAGGTTCTAAAGTAGCTGTTCTATTTATTTGAACAAAGGCTCAATTTGCTTAATAAAAACAAACTTTAAAGAAGCAAGCACAAGTGCCATTTAAAATAACTTCCTCTAGATTAGAATCAGCACCTAAGCTACCTCCTACAGAATAATTTGCCCAGCCTGTTTCCTGCAGTTTCTATATTCAGGCTCCTTAGATGTGCAGAGAGTTGAAAGGATGTCATGTGAATTATTCTTACACTAAATCCCCTCTTGCTATCTTATTCAAGAACTTACGGTCATAATTCTTCTAATCAGAATTGTACACAACATATAAATAAAAAGGGTGATTTAGTTATTTTATATCTTCACAGGAAGATGCTCATCACATGGCAAGAAACAAGCATTTTCGTTTCAGAAAAGGGGACCGAGCCCTGGGGTGTCCATTAATTCTGTAGTGCCTGTGCACTCCCTATACATATGGAAGAGTGGAAATGAAATCCAGCAACATAAACCAACAAAATCAACATGGATTTTAATAGCAAATCCTGTGAAATCAGGAACAATTATATTTGTTTTCTTTCTTTCCTCTCTCTTGTATAAAAGGGAATGTAGGACACCAACAATGTTAACATAATACAAAAGACTCTAGTTCACAATCAAATCTGAAATATAAAAATGAACAATAATCTCCTCCCAAAAAAACCACATTTAATTTCTCAATTCAAACATGAATATACTTGTTTCAATAAACACAGTCTCAGAGTAAAAATGATCAATTCTTCCGGAAGCAGACAAAGCACAGAGAAGGAACAAAGAGAGATTTCTGGAAATACTAACCAGAAGTTGTCAGCATTATCAAGAAGAACAGAAGAACAAATTCTAACCAAAAAAATACAGTCTGGGTATGTTCAACACATTGAAGAAGCCACCATGAAGCAGCAAACCCACCACAGTTCAGTTCCTCTGGTGTTATTGTGGCGACCGATCGCCCCTGGATCCTGCGCGGGTACTCGCAGGTAGCGGCCGCCTGAGCATTGCCCGACTCTGCATACGTCTTCAGTAGCTCCGCCAGCCACAGGATTTCACAGTCACAGTGAAGAGCGTTTGAATCCAAACGCCTGCATGAAACAAGCAGTCACAACTCCTGTTAGCAAGCTCAAACTATTTGCAGACAAAAGGCAATCTTGGATACAGATCGTTGTCACTTTGCTTACATGCATTCTGGCAGTCTTCATTACAAAAATGTATTATTTTTACTGTACAGGTAAGACTGTGTTCAGCCTAGCACACATATAAACATTTCTCTTCTAACCCTAACATTCGGTGAAAAAAATCTGTATTTAGAAGTTATACAAACCTTGCTTGCATAAGGAATGTATACAATTCTCCCCACATTTTTTCTGTTTAATAGTCATTACTGCTGTAACCTCACAGTTAACCTGACATTTTTACAAATTCCCATTTTGCTGATCAGGCAAGTGAGACAAAGACCCACAGTTTTATTTAAGGGCTAAGCTCTCATTGAGTTCAGTGGCTCAGTAACCTCCTAAAACACCTGCCTGTAACAAGAAACCATAAATTCTATTGACTTTCTTTCCAGTTACTATGTGGGATGCTGTCCTTTCTAGTGGAGGGCTCTGTAAGAAAAATAAACATTAAGTACAGAAATCTGTACTGTTAAATATATCTATATGTAAATTGGAAAAACATTCCATGGCAAAGTGACTTTAGTTTGGTGTATCTTTGGGTATTGTTGATTTTTGATTATTTTGACTAATATACTATTTCTTTTTTTTTTTTTTTTAAATCCTGTTGTACAAACACTCAGATACTCTGTATTCCCTGCTCTCCTGTGACAAACGGGCAAGAACAAACAAAACAATTCTACAAGCCACCATACAAATGTCTCCCAGTATATCAGGTATTATTGGTAGAATTTATACTAAGAATGTGAAAGCCAATATGTCACCTTTAGAGATAAGCTCAAAAGACCGTACATCAGTCCAGTTCAGTGCCCTGTCCCAGTACCGGCCACTACCAAAAGTCATCTTTTCCCCCTATAGGAAGAAGTTTTGTTCGTCTCTTTTTGTTTGCTTGAGCTCCACAGGAACTCAAGCGCTATACGAGTGAAGCAGGTGCTCCTAGAAGGTGGATACATCATCAAAATTTACTTTATTCCACCTTTCTTCTCCAGTTAAAAGTATGGTTTCAGAACTGGCTCAATGGCCCTTATGCAGCAGCATTGCAAGAACACCATTCTGTTATTTCTCTTGTCATGTCTTTCGGCACATGAATTTGTGTGGCACAGCCTCAGTGGTCCTCCCATCAAGGAGCTATGAAAATATCACTGCATTTTTCAAAATGGCAGCTTTGGGTGATTTTAAAAATAGCCTCACTGTGGCACTCTGTCAAGCTCAAGTCAAAATTCTGAAGTACTTCTGAGGGATGAAAAGGCCTCTAATTTTCCAAGTGAATGGCATTTCAAGAGGAACTGGCTTTTGGAGTTGCTTTCGAAAAAAAATGTTTACATTCTTCCATCTCTGAGCACCTTTTAACAGCCATTTTTTATAATCAGATAAGGACGAAAAAGAAAAAGCAATTAAAGGAAAAAGTCCAAATAATCTAGTAGTGAAGTATAACATACAAGGATCACCTAGTAAGACACAGACAAGGGAAAAAAAAGAAGGAGCTGTGTATATTATTTAGTCTACCTGACAAAGGGCTGATGGTGAACATGACCATATGACTACAAATAACTCAAAGAGAGGAAATAAACAAAAAGATATAGCTAGTCACTAAAGATGGTAGGATATGAAGCAATTGTCTCACCCTATGTAAGTAAACAACTGGAGCACAGTTTAGGAAAAACAGTTTAACATTTAAAGTAACTACACAATGAAAAGTCTTGACAAAGAAGATAAACATTGCAAGATGAGATACAGTATAATAGTTCAATTTACTTACAGTCTCTTCATAGATTCTAAGTGACTAAATGTTCCAGGAATCAAATGAGCTATTCTGTTGTTATGTAAAAATCTGTTAAAAAGCACAGAAATATGTATGTAATAATTCGTATTTTGACATGTATGCATTTCATTTACATTCTTCTGAAAGTCCTTTAAGAGAAAGCAATCTTACAATTTTTTTTTGAAAGAATCGTCTTCAGTAATTCAATAGCTGCTAATTTTTAGGTCGCTTCTAAGGTGTATTTGGTGTGATACAAGAAAGCAACCAAAAAGAAGGGAGTTCAAAATATAAATCTCCTTCATTTGCAACATTTATTTAGGCCAAATATCAATCACAACTCTTTGGCAAATAGTTCTGCAACAGAAAAACTTAACACATGTAATGCTCCTAAGGTCAGCCTGAACAAAGTGTTCTTAGCAAAAGCTACTTAGCAGTTAAAATTACAAATTTAAAAAAAAAGTTAGACTAAATTATTTGATTTAATTTGACAAAGAATAAAGCTGACTCTTCCATTTCTTACCCCAAGACAAACAAACTTACAGTCTTTCAAGTTTTGGAAGATGGGTAAAGGACTCAGGTTCCAATGTTTCTATTTGATTAAAGTGCAGATACCTGAAAATATGTTAAACAAAAAGAAAAATGATGAAACAGTGTCCATTAATGAAGCTGAAATATTAAAAGACATTTTGGTACTGTTTACACATGGTTTACACATCTAAATGATGGTCCAAATATAGCGGCTTAACTTTCTTCTGATATCTGGACCCTATACTTGAACCTGAGAAATGTGGAATGTAACAAAGAAGGAGAATCTACAGATCACCATACATCATGTGTATGTATATGTGCAAAAAAAAATTGAAGACTTTTACTTTGGAGACTTTGGAGATCCTACTTTGACAACTCTTCTGTCAAGTCTCATTTTCACTAGTATGCATGAAATAAGTATACATTTTAAAAAAAGAAAATTATCATCTTTACAGGGAAATGTTGCATATTGTTTTGAAAATATTTACTTTTGTGTAGAATAACATTTCTATCAGGCAACTGTTTTCACTTTGTAAGAGACTGTTTTGGAACCTTTTGTCTCAAAGTTTGCTGTGAGAACTCTCCTGTCTCAAAGTTTGCCCACCTGCCCGAAGGCTTGCAGACCAGGGACAATGAGAGATAAGCAGCCGCTAAACGGCCACCGAGCAGCCTTCCAAACCCGGCACCTTGACGGAGGCAACCACCGAAGGGAACGGGCAAGCCCGGGCTTGCACCATCCATGCCCGTTCGTGTGATAAGTGACATACCTGGGTGCCCAGGAATGTCATGCTGGCCAAAAAGGAGGATAAAAAGACCTCCTCCAACGGGAGAAATGCTAGGAGCTGTGTAGGAGCTGCCTAGGAGCTGCCTGCTTGCTGCCTACCTGCTGCTGTCTGACGGATGCCTGGCTGGACCTGCTTGATACATGAGGTCCTGCTGCCCTGCTACCTGATGCCTGCTTGTTGCTCCTGCTTCCTGCCTGATGGCCTGATGCCTGACGATGCCTGACGATGCCTGACGTCTGCTGCCTGAAGCCTGCTCCTGCTTGCTGCCTGAGACCTGACAGCCTGATGCCTGCTTGCTGCTGCCCCTCCTGCGCTCTTGCTCCCTCGCTCCCACACGGTCCTGAAGACATTCCTGGTCTGATAGAGCGGCGTGGGATCCATGGTGGTGACTGGCCCTGCTTTCTATCTGTAACCCTTGCTCTTATTTCCTATCTTTTACTATTGCCTGCTTCCCCATCCCCGTCTCCCTCACTGGCCAGAATTTCCTATTAAACTGGTCGGACAACATTTGACCTCGTTTGCGTCTTAATCTCACTCCGGGTATGTTACAGAATCTCCCCTCACTCCGATAATCGGAGCGGGACACACTTTTACCACATTAAGTGAAAATTTCAAAAGATGCTGAGAAATAAGCTGCTCTAGTCCATGACTCCTGACATCTAAAGCTATCAGCTCTATGAAAAGCTCAAAAGACAAAAAAAAATTGTAACAAAAAAAGTTTAGTTTTACTGAATCATTCCTAGACAAAGGGCTTCCCAGCAACTGGTGTACAGTTAACCAACACATCTGTGCTGTTTGATGCACTGCTGATGCTCATGAAAGCTATTAATATTATACAGCAACAAATATTATACAGCTATTAATCCTGTAACACTGAAAGAGTCTAATGGAACAGGGCAATTAACCAGACCATTAATCTGCAACTGGTGTGACAATGGGCTATTCATAAGGACCACAACAGCAGGCTGATGCCAGCCCTGACTGTGCTGTGTAGCTCTGCAGAAGAGAGTACAAAATGGAATTGATGGAACTGTGAAAATTGTGAAAACTTTTTATAGACTTTGGATCCTGATTATATCCAAAAGTATCCTCTTAAAGTTCTCTGCTACCTCTGATAGCATAGGCAGCTATCACCATGGGCTGAAGAATGAAAAGGCCCATCATTTCAAAACAGAGAGAAAATCTCAGACCACTAAAACTACTGAAGAAAAAAAAAAGAAGTCAATCTCACAGCATGAAAAGTAGGAAGAAGGCCACGAGAGATCCCCTGCTGTGCCCTGCAGGACTCAGCGGAGGTGGCCACGGGTGCAGGATCTGTGAGCGCAGGAAGGCGCGTGGGGCACACATGCCAGGCACGTGCCTGGCAGGCACCCAGCTCCGTGGCAGCACGGCCAGAGCGCGAGCTGTGAGCAATGCCAGGCAGCAGTGAATGGAGATCACAGGAAAAAGAAAGAGAAAAGCCAATAAAACAGCAAAGATGTGATCAGGCGCATCGGAGTGTCAAGAATGCCTGCTGCCAGTACAATGTGTGGCCACAGAGTGTCATGAGAACAGATTTTGATCCTGTTTGCATAAGGAAACAAGAAATGTGCAACACATCCTGCCTGCTGGTTTTCAGACCCTTTTTGAAAATACTGGTCAGCTTCATCTAAGTTAAACAGACATCTCAAAGTCTTTTCATCTGAATCCACAGTGAGCAGAAGAGAGACCCCAGCGAGGCTCAGCCCTGAGGAAGGGCTGCTGGAGCAGGGTCAGTGTTTAACCCTCCCCAAGGCACTGCTCTCCCACCTCCACTCCATCCACAGCTCACAGCCAGACAGTAACAGGAGCCATGCATTCTTCCAAAGCAGCTTTGCATTTGGATTAAGAAAAAAGAATTACATGCATCATTCCTTCTTGTGCAGTAAGAAGAAGTTTTTTGTGCTTTGTTTTTTTTTTGTTGTTTTTCTCCTTGCATTTTTATCATTCACGAGTCCCCTGCAAATGTACCTCCTTCTCTGCCCAGTAAAGTAATCCTCCTACATATCACTTGCATTTCCTTGGCACTGACAAGGCAAGACTTGTATGTTTGGGTAATATCTCTTACTAGAACTAATAAGGTTGGGGAAAAAGGCACACCGAGGCACAGAATCCCAGGTCCATGGATCAGGGGTGGTTTCAGCAAAGACAGGGGAAAAAAAAGGTACTTCTCGCTGATGGTTTGAATGACGCATATTTCATTAAACTCAAAGCAACAGCTCCTAGCTGCTGTTCAGTATTCCAGTCTCCAAAAATTTAAGATGTAAAGAATAGATTTTATGCGTGAAAAGCCATCTATTCCTTCAAATTAAATGAATGAGTTTAATTAAAACAGTACTTCCCTTATAAACCTTGCCTTGTTTATATCCTCAGAACATTTTAGATACAACTGCAGCAATCCAGGCACTGAAGCACTCTGTAACAGTCAACATCAGGAACCATGCTAACTGCAGTAGCGCAAAAAATAAATAACGATGCCCGAAATAAATAACGATGCTAGGAAATGCTCTGAGCTGCTTCCCGTGACAAGTTAGCTGGGCTTTGCGGGTTCTTAAACTGTGACCTCAAAAAAGACCTGACCCAATTTCACAGGCTATTTAGGAACAGAATAAAATGTTAAATGTGCGTCGCATTTTTTCCACTTAGGTTTCCTGCATTCTTTTCTTCTATGAATCACAGAAATGACTTTTTTTGGAAGATTTTTTAAGTTTTTAATTAATATGAGAATTTCTAGAACTGGAAATTCATCCAAAAGGTAATCATATTCAAGAAATAATCTCACATTGTCATGTCTTTATAGACATCTTTTATGTTCACAGTATAATAGGCTCTTGAAAAAAGCCTGTTGGATGAAATTAATTTGGTATTAAAAAGACTTTCATACTAGAAATTCAAAGAAAAAGCATACACATATGATTTTAAAGGATCCTTGTGTCTTCCATTTTTGATTCTGAATTCATTGTCTAGTAGGAAACAGAAGGAAATGAAGCATTTGAAGGAAAAAAATCTCAAGTGTACACACCTAGACGAAGAGAAAGATTTGATCAAGTAAGCATGGCACAGATTTTCTCTTTGTTATTATTATTCTTGAAGGATGAAAATGTGTGGTAAAATTCAATACTAGTAGCTTTTGTCTTCTTTCATAGGACTAAATTTAGGATCATATCTTCTATAGCATAATGTTATTGCAGAGGATTACTTTTATCATATATGCCAACTGATCGCTTTTAATAGTATCTCCACATCTTTGGAGAATTACTTAAAATTCATTAGTAAAGTATAAATTATGGTCTGAATACTTAAACCATCTGTTTGCCATTTTGATAAAATAAAATGAGAAATGAAAGAGAATGAACGGATTGTTCTGGATTTATCAAAAAACTTGCCCTGCCCAGGCAGTAGACAAGAATTAACAGCTTAAATCACAGAGGAAGAGACTCAGATTAGACATTACAATAACAGTATAAAGTGTTGGAACAAGATGCTTAAGGAGATTATTGAACCTGTTCTTTAAAGACTTTCAAAATAAAGCAAGTTTCCAGCCCTTTAGGTTGCACAGCCATAGCTAACCTTATTGTAGAATAATAGAGAGGTACTGTACTTCTCAAGATCTTCTGTCATAGCTTTTGGTTTTGCTGACTTTATTTTAATTGTATTTTATTTTTTATTCTGTCTCATTTTTCCCTTCTGTAGGTATTTTCAGCAACAGAGCAAGACTTTAATCAGGCTCCACTGTGTTAAACATACATAAATTCTAACATGTTTATGTAACAAGCAGGTGCTCTTTGTAATACAAAATTCTTTAAAAAAAAAAAAACAAAATCATATCAGCAGTTGGAAGCTATTGAAAATTGAATTGATGGAAATAAAAAAAATTACTATAAGCTGCATCACTGCATGTAAGATAACATTTTTCTTGTATTAATTTCCCCAAAGATGTAATGTGAATACAAACTGCAGCATAACTCTTATAACAGTTCACAAAGAGCAAAATGACTAGGTTAATGTGGAAGTTAAAGGGAAATGTTTAATTAGTTTTCCACTAAGAAAAAACAGATTTTAATAATTCCAAGTGTACTTGGGGCTCTCGCTAATTAAAGACTGCAGAGAAAGCATTTTTCCCTAATATATGAAAAGCTCTTAACTGAGATCTCAAAAACATAGCACAAAAGCCACCTACCAACTAGCACATACATTTGGAAATGGACTGAACTTAGAGCTCGAACTTGGGATCCAGATGCCAAATACTCATGACCCCCCAAGCCAGGTATCTGTGACATTTCATGTGAGGTTCAGTGTTTTACACAGCGGCATATAGAGGCATATCGGAGTTGTGCAAGCACAAGCATACAGGGGCTGCTTTGGCTGCCTTTCAAAGTGCTCTGGCTATCTTCCAGCTGCTGCTCCCAAAAATGCAAGTTTCCTAAAGGTTTGTGTCATATTTGCCAGACCCAAACATACATCTTGCAGATTCAGCAAGGTCTAAACCAGTCCTAAATGGCTGCTTTTAATCCGATGGCTTTCTCCCTTCATGTCCTGCCTGGCTCAAGAGTTAGGTGACGAAATACATATGGCTCAAGTTCTCACTGTGTTCGAGCACCTAAAACTGCCAAGTGTTCTCAGAATTTACTCTAGCATAAGTGAGTTTCAAGGTCTGATTCAAAGATCTTATTGTCTTGGCAGAAATTTCAAAAAAAGAAAAAAAAAATATATATATATATTTCTACTACATCAGCAGCAAAGAATTCTGTCGTGGAGGTTTTAGTGGGATACTGCCAGCAGCAGCATTTGTGGCTGCTGTTCTTTTTCTTCCCTTACATACATGCAATGGTCCTCTTAAATCAAACTGTACTTACAGTTTCTCTCCACTACTGCTGCTGAATAAAAGAAAAATATTTAAAAAAAGAAAAAAGAAGAAAAAAAAATTTAAAAAGTGAGAAAAATGTTTACTGTGCAGTTCAGCTAAAAAAATCAACTATCCACTCTGTTTCACTTGAATGCAGGAAATTACTGCGAAATAAGTGTTCTCCTGAGGTGCAGACCCACAATCTCTGCCCTAAGAACTCTGCTGAGCAAGGAGAAGAGCATTTGGCCAAGTCAATGCATCCAGGTGAAAAAATGTCTTTAATAACTCAAGGTCAGAGAAGCCTGCAGCTTGAAAATATCATACAGAGCAACTGACACAATCCCAAGGTGAAGAAAGAGGACTTGAGAACATGTTCACAAAGACTAACTTTTGTTTTGTGAACACAGTCTCTCTCTGAAGATAATGGGGTAAAAAAGACTTGTACAGCCAGAACTTATTTATGAGGCTGACTCTGTTAAAAACTTCATATTATACAGAATAATATAAAAACTTGATTTTATACAGAATATTAATGGCACAGTGTGATATCCCTGCAGGCTGAGAGGCTTAAGTGCAGCCTAGTAGAAAAGTACATTGAGAATACATTAATTTCCCAAAGTGATTTATGTTTTTAGCCATAATACAGATCAACAGGAAACAAAGCAAAAGAAGAATATACCACTGCTACCACTTGCAGCATATCAAGCTTCTGGCATATTTTGGAAGCATTAGTGCTTCAATAAATGGACCTCAATATTTAAAATCCTACACAGGAAACAAGAATTGCTACTAGCATGTAAGTACGCCCTACTGCTGTCACTATGCTGCAGTAATCATTTCTAGAGCAGGAAAGAGAGGAAGAGAACTGCATTGAGGAAATAAATGACAAATTTAAATATGTTTTATAATTAACACTTTTGCTTTGTGCAGATGCTCTTCTTCAAACAGCATCTACTGCCCTCTAAAGTGAACTTGAATTACTTAGTACACTTGGTACTTTCAGTCTAAAGTGTCATTTTATTCACATACTCACTAAATCCACTAATGTTCACTTGATATTTCTACTAAAGAAACTGGTACGTATCATAGTAGAATAAAGCTTTTCAGCCTCCACAATTCATATGCTACAAGACTCTTTGGTCTAGTATTGTTACTTGGCAGCCAGATTGTGAAATAGCTATGCATTTATAGCTCTATTTTTCTAAACACTGCTATAATTAATGCATACTAATGCTTTCTGTTTATTAAACAAGCAAACAAAAACCCACACACTTAAACCTAATAGAACCAATACAGTCAGTTCTTGTCATGCCACTGACTGCATTTTCATTTTCAGAAATTCATCTTCAGTTACTATACAGGAAAAAGTGTAAGATTTTAACCAATCTTTCTAGAAGACAAAGATTACTGAAACATCTATGTTACAAATAGTGAATTTGCTTACTTTTTAAATGTCTGTAAGTTACGATTAGCATGTATCAATAATAGTAAGGTCTTAATTTTAAAATCTATTTTTGTTTTAAAATATAGCAATTCCAAGTTAAACTTCAGGAGACTAGTTCGGCTTCAGTTATAGTAACATAAAACTAAGTAACTGCTGCAGTCAAACGAATTGTATAAAATCTACAGAAATTAAATTAAAAATCTCTCTCTAAGCAATACCAATTATTTTACAACATTTTCCACAACGATGCTACTTCTTCATCAAAGTTATTTCACAACATCTAGCGACATAGGGAATGCAAATAACAAATTAAAAAAAAAAAAAGACAAACAGAGAAATGAGGAATTTGACACATAGATCAATTTTGTTTTTCTACATGCAAATGATTACAGGACTCTCTGACTAACAACCCATTGAAGGCAGACATGCAAAGCATGCAGGCAGGATGTATGGATCAGGGTGTGCACTTTTCCTCTGCAGGGGAACCATGAAGATGACAGCACAGAAGAGAAAGGGCACTTACAGTTGTTCTAGAGAGGCAAGTCCTTTAAATGCTTGCCTGTCAATTGACTGGATTTCATTCTTGTACAAATAGCTGAAACAAGAAACAATCAGTAATATTAGTACACAAACGAGCTACATGAAGGTGGAAAAGAAGAATTAATTTGACACATGGAGACAGTTTTTCCACTACATATTAGGAAAAATACAAAACAAAAACTAAACACATACACATAAAAATACTTTGGTTTTGAGAATTCATCCCAAATGTTTGCCAAGAAAAATGAAAGTCTGGGGCCTTGTAGGCTGTCACCCAGATGGTCTTTGGCTTCTCAGTTCTCACTGTTACTACTTACTGCCTTTTTGCCCCTCAAGTTTTTTGACAGGCTTGCCAAAAGTCAAATTAAATTATCCTAATGGGACAGAATTGCATCAGCTGCCTTTTCAGGAATACACCAGGGATGCCACTGGCCTTTTATTTTGTTAAAATAGCTCGTGCGAATACTGGTACAAATACTCATATTGGGATGGAATTTGACTTTTGAAGGGACTTAGAGAACAAACAGTGAGATAACTCCATCTACGTCACTTTTTGAATATTTACCAAAAAAGAAAGTACAAATCAGAGTATTGATATTGCAACACTAAAACAGCATTGTATATTTGTTTTATCACTTACAGAAGATGGACATTAGGTCCCCATTGATAATATAAACAGAACAAACAAATGCAGAGTACCAGTATGTTCACAAGTGCTGTCTCTACCTTTTCCACAGAATTTAGATAAACTTGGTTCTGGTTGGAACAGTGTATGTGTTCAAGCTCATCATCTTCAAGTTTCTAACATTAAGAACATGAGAGGATGCTTGAGAAAAATCGCGCAGTTTAGCTGATAACTGCAGTTTTTGCATAGGGTTCGATGTCAGCCACTCTCTTTTTAGGTTGGGTTAGGAACAGGTTCACAGTAAGAAGTTTCTCATAATTGTTTGACAAATGATTTGAAACTGAGTTAATCAGGCATGATGGCCATGAAAAAGGGATGAAGAGATCTGGAACCACAAATGGCTTTATTAGCTTAATTAGTAGTGTGCTTGGCTTCTCTACTGTTACAGCTTTCAATAACTTACTGGAAACTTCTTTTGAGGCAACAGATGAAATAGTTACTAGTGACAGCTTTTAAACTGACTTGACAAAGGCCAACACTTCACAACAGGCCTTAGGAAGAAAAGCTGTAGGCATCTGATGGCACCCCATGACAACTTCAGGGGACAATATGGAGTCATATCTTTCCCTTGAGTTTTTGAATATATAACATTTACCAAGATCTGAACACAATAATATATATACACACTTAATTAACAGAGACATGCATCTGAACAAAACATACAGCTCCTCCAATGGCAGAATAGCTATCAAGCAAAAAAAATTGTGCGGTTTTTAAAACGCTCTTAAGTCTGAATAAATTAAACAAGAAAAATAATATTGCCATCTGAAATGTCTGTAAAAACTTAGAAATTCATTTAAAAATAGAATAGGTGTATTATGTTTATTTTGGATGTGGGATTCATTTTTGTTCTGTTTGCAAAAACATTCTTTCATGGATGTTCAAATGTACTTAGATTTACCAACTAATCTGAGCATCAGTAATATTGCATAGTCTTTATGATTTTGTCTCTCTTATATTTCCTGTCTGCACAATATTTAATTCCTACCTTTTTCTACAGTGAGAATTTTAAATACACTTCTCACTCCTTAGGAAATTCCTGAGACTGAACAGTCAAAGTGCTCTTTTCCTTTCTTAACATATGCTGCTTTGCTGTTCAGAAATTTCACTGAGCTAAACTTCTGATGAGAAGAGAGTGCTTTCAGATGCCTTTAATAATCAAACTCAGTTAAGTATCTCTTGTGAGTACTTGAACAATTTTATCCAATTTTATCCAAGAAATTTGAATGAATCCAAAAAAAACAAAAAGAAGCTTTATTAGAATCCCTGCTGAAATTTTTATTTATTTTTCTAGATATCAAGTAAGGCAGAGTGAAGACTGGGATAATGACTGTAGTTTTCCAGACATTTACTACCACACCACCAGAGATGGAATAACCTTTTTTGTCTATTTATGTTCAGCTTTAAACTTCAACTTTTTCCATGCTGATCAGAAAACCTTCAGATACAGGACAGTCAACTGACCTTAGTCCATCATATCCCCCATCCACAGAGAAACCTCAACAAACTCAAGGTTACAAAAAGTTGATGTATGTTGTGTGATAGATATGTCAACCACACTTTCACTTAGCCAGGTAGATGTTTCCCTAAGGTTATTAAGACAAAGGTAAAAAAATATGTACTCACCTAATGAGGAGAGAACACAAAATATAACTAAATAGCGCTAAAAAAGATATTTGTCTTTCTAAAATGCCTAGCAAGTGAAGCTTTGCAAACACTGTGCAACTCTTTAATATCTATCTATCTATCTCCCAGTCACATTAGCAGAAAAATGATTTAAAGTAAAATTAAGGACAAAGTAATTTATTACTTTACATAAAAGATCTATTAACACACCTAAACTACTAGAATTCTTCAAAGAATGAATAAACAGTGGATTAAAATGACAAAGAGGTATATTCTATTCAGATATTCAATTATTTTCTGTCAACTACTACTGTTTTCAGAAGAATTCACAAAAAATAACACTTTCCAGAAATGCAAACACTGCTGATGACAGCCAAAGTTACTGGTCATACACTTGAGAAATGAACAAACAAATAGGTAATCATTTATCAGAAAATTAGAAAGAAATGGTCTAAAATCAAAGACTGTTGCATCCGCTATGAGGATAATTTTTGTTTGTTGTTTTGTTTTGTTTTTAAATTAATGACTGTCATGTGATGTAATGGAGGTCAGATCCATATATATTTCTTTGGAACAGGACAAAGAAGGCAAAAAGTATTGGCAATACTAGGCACTGTAGAGTAAAACCTGAGAAGTAAATAAAAATAGCAGAGAGACTTATATAGAAACATAAAGGAGATAGACGGTGGAATTAGCAACATAAAGCTCAGAGAAAAGATATCAAGAATCACTGGAGGTGTTCAGAAGTAAAAGTAACATGGCCATGACAGCAACAATGGCAGAATGCACATAAGGAAATGTGACATAACATGATTTTGGGACAGGTGAGGTCAGCAACTCAGCAGTTTGGCAAACCTACAATGCATTTTCTACCACTATGGCTTCATTCACCAAAAGCAAAGCAAAGCTTGAATGTTCCCTCTTAATATTTCCAAAACTGATATATTCCATACAGTCTTGATTCCCAAATGTCACTTGCTTAGCTCAACTTTGTCATGTCCAACTCCTGACCTCTCCATTTCTTATTACATGAACATGCCACAATGTTTCAACCAAATTTTTTTATTCTCCATGTTTATTTCCATCATTTACATTAGCTTCTAGCTTACTGCTCTGTAAATATAGAGCACTTCCTCTTCTTCTGAAAAGTTCTTTCCAATTGCTAGACTATATTTCATATTTTTCCATATATCCTTCCCAAATTCTTTCTTTTTATCTTAGCCTCACTTTTAACATTGGTAATTCCACATCCTGTGAGTTAGAAGTGCAATACATCTCTATTTTCAATTCCCAATTATCTTCTGTCTTGGAGAATAAATGACCAACTTTGAAGACGTGAAGAATCTTAAGAAGTTTCCACAAACCCACCAACAGCTATATTATAACGTTGGGAAGCTTTTCTTTCTCATCTTTCAGTAACAACTGAATAACTCCATTATCAGAATAAGCAAAAAGTTATTCAGTAAACCGACTAGCTCACAAGAAGTTGATTAAATATATTCAGTGTACCATATACATTGTGTATGAGCAGCAATAAATTACAAACTTATTACTAATTGTTTTGCTCATATTAATACAACTTCTTAAAAGTTTATTTTAGCCAGCAATGTTTATATTATCCGTTTCAGAAGGGGGAACATAAGACCAAAATGTTAGGCATAATTACTGAAGTTCAGAAAGAAACTACATTATGGATGATGTCCAACCTACTAATACTCTTTTGATCCTTTCTAAAGAACTAGATTGCCAGTACTAAAGTACAGGAAATAAGAAAGAAAGGCTGAAAGGCAGAAAGAAGACGTATCCTTCTGGTTCCATAGCAAGAAAATGATAATATCTATTACCTTCCAATTTCTGGTATATGGATTCAGACTAATTATTACCACAAACAACACAATAAGATCATACAAAAATTATGCTTATAGAAATGCAAAACATGTTTATTGAACTGTCAAAATCTCAATTACATAAAGAACAATAAAACCAATAATTCTAAAAAATAAGCTTCCAAAATCATACGTGCAGTTTTCTTACAATAATTTATGTACCAACTTATACAATGATGAATATTTTTAATGCACAGAAAGCTGAGAAAATGCAATTAGTCAGCCATTTTTTTTTTCCTCTTGGCAAACAATTCTGAAAATAGGTGCATCTCAAAACTGTAAGCTCAGTTTCAGAAAGGAATAGTGAAAAAAGACATTTGAAAATTCTGGGGCTTGAGAATTCCCTCACAAAGTTTTATCTTAAAGCACAAAAAGTGATTTGCAGTGGATACATAGGAGTGAACCTTGACTTCTCTCTCTCAGACACTAGTTGTTTTTAAATACATATATATGTACACTGTATTATGTTTTATATTTGCATATTTTATATATAGGTATATACCTGCAAATATTTTTCTCCATACTTATATATTTATATTTGGCAATATTTATATATATTTATAGCTCACTAAACCAAAGCCAATGAGAAATGACAAACTTCCGAATGCCTGTGAAGCCTACATTTTCAAAACTATCTGCCACCTAGTACTTCCGTTCTCATAAGAAAACACCATAGGCATCAAGTATCACTTTATCAGATGGGAGAATACAAGTTACATTTGCAAATATCTATAGGATCAGTCCATCCAAAACCTCAATTATTCCGTGTGACTTCGCTATATAATACTAGATTCTGATCATTTTTAACTTTTTAGAAATACTATAGTCTCCCCACTCTAATTTCTACTTTAGTTGATTCTACTGGGAAAAGATTTGTTTTGTTTCCTTTGTTCAATAGAATACATTTAGCATGTGCTTACTCAACTAAATTTTTCACAGCTAAACTGTATTTATTTGGTACATTTGAGCCTTCTGTGCCACCATCTGACCATTTTATAACGTTATGGCTGTAGAATGTTTATATCACAGTCATCAAAATAAGCAAAAAATCTTCTTACATTCTATTTCAGTTAAATGGACAATGGTTTTAAAGAATTGAATGAACTACCACTTTTAACTTCATATTGAAATTTTACAGGGAAGAGGAAAAGTCTTCCACGTAACAATATAGATTCATAGACATTAATACATGTATATGGAAATGAACCTATAATAATTCAGTTAACTCTGTTCAGATATTTGTATCAATTTTATCTCAGATTTACTAAAGGTTTGCAAAAACAAGAATGTGAGAACAAAGAACTAATTAGAACTGATGTACTCTTGAATACTAGATAGAAAATTAAACTTCTGAATTGTTTCCAAAATAGTGAAATCTCAAAATGACCATTTCGTTCTGGACAGCACTCTAATAATGACCAATGTGCCAAGACAATGGAGTGAGACTTTTCCACACAACACTACACAAGGAAGACTCCAGAGACTAGAGCTGAGAATCTGTGAAAACTTATTATTCAACTTTAGCCTTTTTTTTTTTTTTTTTACAAATAAAAATAATTTTGGATGACTTTTGCTTATTTATGATTAATAAATTGTATGTCTGTTAAAAACAGAATAAATTATTCTTAAAATACACAATATACATGAAGGCATAAACTATACAGTCAATAATATAGGCATTTTTTTCATTTCATTTGACTTGATTTTTCTCCTAAGTTGAATATATTAAAGAGCAACTAGTAATTCCTTAAAAATAAACTGCTCACGAACATATATCGAAGTCATTTACTAGCAAATCTTAAACCACCTACTTACAGAAATACATTCACAGTTGTTCCCAATTAATACATTAATTTCACTCATTTTCAAAGCAGTTTATTACAGTGAGTTGGAATAAAACTCAATCTCAGATTAAAATACTTTCTCATTGAATTTCAGTTACATATTGATAAAAAAAAAAAAGTGAGTTTCATTTGACTTACAGATATTTCAGATTTTCAAGGTCCTCAAATGCCCCACTAGGTATCCTTTTAATTTGATTGTTGTTTAGAAGCCTATTAAAAGAAACAAACAAGCACTTATTTTAACATAGAAGAACAGCAGGAAAGAAATATGCAATAGTTTGTGTAAATGTAGCATGAAAAGGAAAACTTAAAAAACAAAACTAAAGTCTTTTTTGGTAGAACTGCTTTGGACAATAAACTTTTAGGGAATCTTTTTTTCTGCTGTGAATATACAATACAATACATTTATTGATAATGTGCTTTCAGGACAAATAGAAAATAATGATCCTGAGCTCATTGATTATCACTGTAATCTATAATCTATTTCAGTTCACACATTTCCAGAAAAAAAACTAAATTTGCAATCATAAATGATATACACTCTCCATCTTCATCCTCTTGGCTACTAATATATCAGAGAAGAGGAACTGCATTATGGGTGTGTAAAAAACATCTTTTACAACACATGATCTTCACTTTACAAGCATATGTGGTAACAGAAATCTCAATGAAAGGAAGCTCAGTAGGAATAAAACTTTTCGAATTCTGCCATCCTGGCTAGCACAACAGAATAGGAAAGTTCAAAACATTAGATATAGAGTTTGTTAAATATTTTCAACTGAAACACATTTGAAAACCTGAACCTTTGAACCACTTCACTGCAACTACATTATTAGGGGAAAAAAATGATATAGTAAACTTGTCAATTTTTCATATCTTCAATTAAAGAATGTTAATAAAACATTATGATGTAAATAATTTCCTTTTTTTATTTTAATAGACAAATATCTGGTTTTGCTTTCAAATATTTTGGACCTAAACCTCACTTCCCTCACTTCTGTAGGAACTACACCTGAAATTTGTGAGACTACTTAGTCGTGAAAAGTGAGAAAATTTGAGACAATATTAGGTTAACCATATTAAATCAAAAGGGGAAAGGATCTTAGAGCTGAAAAATAACTTACAGTGTGTTCAAGTTTTTAAGCCGTCTAAATTCCCCAGGCTGGATTTCTTTAATCCTATTAAATCTTAGATCTCTGTAGAATGAAGGGGAAAAAAAGAATCATGTTATTAAGAACAAAACAAACAAAACTATGTATTTTTCCATACAAAAAACTGAATGAAGCACAAGTTTTTGGGACCACTGTGAGCAGCCTCTATATCTCCACTGTGAGAAGTGCAAATAACTGACTGAAAAGCAATGAGAAGGGGAACAACCAGCGAGCCATCAGTGCTCCAAAGACATTTTGTGCTGCTGAAACCGTGCAGTTAATCAGCAGGATTATGTTCTTCATCCCTTTTTTTTTTTGTCTAGCTCCTGCCCAACCAAATGCTTTCACCTTTCTTGTTGTTCCCAAAAGCTTGCTCCCTGTCTATGTCTCTTTCACCCTTGTTCTGTTTTTACAAAGCAACTGTATCCTCGCTGCATGCAGTGCTCCAGGGCTTAGCAATCCTGACAAATACTGACTGGCCATGCAGCATCAGCAGGTGGGAGCAGCAGCCCGAGGCAGCCCACCTCCATTTTTACTGTCATTTTTCCTCCTTCCTTCTCAGTTACCTATTATCAGTGACAGAAAACAAATAAATGTTTCCTGACAATAAACAAATGACAGGAAACAAATAAAAACTACGCCCTTATGATGACAGCATGGCATTTTAGGATACTATAATAATTTTTGGATAAAAATCCAAAAGTAATTGTCATGCTTTCAGTTTTTCAAACAAATCTAGTATACCTAGCTCCAAATTCAGGTTATCCCCTTTATTATATATTTCACAGTGAAAGCATTTATTCCTTTCAAATTTTACCTAGGCAACACAAAAATTCTTTTAGGGAGAAGTCTGCTACTGCAATTTTCTTGTATTGAACTCTCTGTGCTTCTGGTCCTGTACCTAAGCATCCTTCTTCAGAGCAGTTCTTCCTTAAATCCTTTGTTAATGTCTCTCAGCTCTCATTCACAAACAGCATCTCCATTACACTAAACCGACTGCTCCCAGGTTTACTTTCCTGGCCCTGTATCATCTTCTCTGTGCTAACTCATGGAGCACGAGCAGGAAACGGTCAAGCAAGAGCAAGGTCGCGGAGCCAAGAACGTGCCAGGGAGCACGCTGCTGCTCTGGCACTGCGATGCCCTGGAGGCACGCAGCGAAGGTGGTGTGACAGGCAGCTGCTTAGCAGGCTCCAGGGGTTTTTATCACAGATATGTGAGATATGGTTGTATAGCATATAAATAGCTGAAAAATGAACAGCCCTAAAAAAATTCAGCTTAACATGACACAAGATGGTGAATGCTATGTATCTAGTTTGTCCAACTGTCTGAAAGGATGCCTCTGATTTACACTCTTTGTGATGTGTTAAATTATAACACAAAGTATCTGTTTTCTTTTGTGTGACAAAGAGCTTGTGCTAACAAGCTGTGGTGCAGACCTTTTTGTCTGGATGAAAATTACTTCTGTTCCTCATAAATCCCTTATTTGAACTAAATGGGTCCATTAGTCCCTCCCCTTAAACTTAGCCCATTCTTAACAACAATAAACTAATAATATTTCCAAATTAGCGATCAAAAATAACTTTTAACAATATTCCTAATTAAACAAAATGAAAGCTTCTAAACATATAAGTTTTAAAGAACATTATGCAGCTCTTACTGTTAAATATAATCTAATTTTCCTGTGGCAGTTCTCAGCTCTCCACAATGCCCTATTTACGTTTGTCCTGGCATTGCACAGCAACAAAACCTGAGTCTCGTTAACACATTCTGATGGGCAAGGCAACAGTTGGGCACATAAATGCATTGTAAGTTTATAAAAAGTATTTTACAAAATAAATAAAGCAACATATACTGAAAGGCATTAATGAATATTTGGAGTATGAATATCACACAGTAGAATATACAGTGAGCTATACAGCTTTCAAATACATTGAATTTAAAAACCAGGCAACTTACAAGAAAAGTTAATTAAAGAAATTTGTTATTGTTCCCTGTGAAATACAGGAATCCCTCATTAGGAAGGAACTGCTTTTATTCAGAAAAAAAAAATGCACTGAAACGAAAACTGATTTTTTTTACTTCCACAAAAACTGCAATAAGTGTAGTTTTCCTCTATACTTCTGTTTTCTAATCATTGCAAAACAACACTTCTCTGGGGAGTTGGACTAGATGACCTTTAAATGTCCCTTCCAACTGAAATGATTCTATGATTCTGTAATGTACCAGGAGGAGAGTTAAGGCTCTACATTTCATTATTTTTGTAAAAGACAAGACTGCAGATTACTTTTGGCATATGTTTGACTTTTAAAGGTTCTGTTGCTTCCTCAGCCTAGGAAAAACATGGCCTGTTCTAAATCAAACTGATTAGAAGCAGGGCTGCCAACACAACATCCTGTGCTCCTATCACAGACCTCAAAAGGTGGCAGCCTGGGCATCAAGTTGTGGATATTTGATGTCAAGACAGGTCCCTCCCAGTCACCGGTGATAACCCATCTGCTGCCAGGCAACAAGCACTCACTCAGCAGCAGCTCATACAAAATGGGTTGTCCTAAGCAGGACAAACAGAAAAAAAATCTGATGAAGGGTGGAGTGGGAAGGAGAGTACCAAGGCTGCTTTCTCCTTCTACTCCACCTCAGTCATGTCCTACAGACAGGCAACCTTGTCCACAGTGGATATCCTTAAAATCCCCTTATTGTTGTATAGAGAGCATGTGGGGAATGGTATTCATTTTTTCAATTTTAATTCACATCAGAAAAAAAAAGAAAAAGATCATGAAACAAAAATATTATAGCAAGATCTTTAATAGAAAAGGTAAAGCAAAAAATAACATGGTAAACCGTTTCTTCACCCACAGCCATCTCTCTCAATATATAAACATACAACCAGCCACTTCTAACTTACAGATATTGAAACACTGTATCATTTGATGATTTCCTTAAAAACATTTCTTTTGTGACGATGTATGTATGCCACGCACCACCAGGGTACTATCAAAGAACTCTACATGTCACACTTGCATCGATAAAGATTTCAAATACTGTATCACAACTGTAAGTATCCTTCCTGCTTTTATAGGTCATGCAAGCTTTTTATTACGTACAGCCTTCTATAATTAATTACGGTGCACTTAAACCTGAATGCATATGCCTTCAGAGTATTAACTTTGAGTAAAACACTTCACAACAGCAAAGACAGCTGAAAACATTCAAAACTTTGGTTACCCATCTTCCATCTCCCTGGCTGCAGGATGGAAATCAAATTAAACTGTAGGTTCATTTGCTAGGTATAAAAGTAAGATGTACAAAACATAACATGCAGAAATACATTTAGATTCCAACTTCAACTGCTGGAATCACAAACTTACCTCCCAAATAACGATGCTTTCAAAACTTCAGAGTAATGTATATATGGATATAACTTAGTTTATTTTGGCCACTTTATGTTTTATTCTTTAAAAATGCTCAAGAGAACTTCTCTATATGGTAGCGGATAACTTCAGGCATTATATGTATTTTCATCTTGTAATCTACCAGCATTTTTCACAACTTTTTCCTTGTCCAAAAATGAAAAACTACTACTTTTTTACTTAAAATTGTTGGACACAATCAACAGGACAAACTAAACACTGTTTTATATTAACAATTGTTTAGTTTGCTCTGGAGGACTTTCCCAGTGTATTACTCTCATATATCATACAGCATAAATCAGATTCATACCTTCACACTAAGAAGCATTATGTGGCAATTAGATTTAGTGAAACAAACAGAAAAAAAAAAAAAAAAGTTCCCCCCAAAAATAAGACTACCAAATTTCTCCAAAAACAGCATCCATCAAGACAAAATAAAACCAGAGTATCAGATTTACCATTGGGAAAATAGAACAATGCACTTAAATTCAGGTTTAGATTAGAATTTATATTGGCCTGTCATACTGAAAGCATTTGATTTCAGAGTTTAATTTGTAAATATTTGAATGTCTTTTATCTTTGGAAAAGAAAAAGGCAATTTGGATGAAATAGTCACATAACATGCTGATGCTTGAAACATGTTGCTAATGAAACATGAATGACTTTATTATCTTCATGAGAAAGAAAAATACTGCAATATTTTCAAATGAAATGAAATCTTGAATCCTCATTAGCAGTGAAGGTAAGTATCTCATTACACCTTTTCACAGATTAGCTAGTACGTCAGCATTGATTTAGAACATGGAAGTTCTTCAATTCTCTCTTAGATCAGAGATATTTCCTCATTTCAAAAGAAGGAAAATGACCACAACAGCAAGCTGGAAATATCTGGAATGATACTACTGTCCTAGGTATCTCAAAAACTGAAGGCAAATCTGAAGTTTGGACTATAAAAGTACACTTTTAAATTCTCCAATGAAAACAAATCAAAAACTCTAATAGTGATTGTAAACTGTGTGGTAAGAGGATATTTATCACTTTAATTTGATAAATTAAGGAGGCAATAGCTTTGGTTTGATAAGAATCAGCAGGAATGATACAAAATGCTTTCAAAGGATGGTGTCCTAATTGTTATAATCTCTGAAAAACTCAGAGATAAAAAGTCTGAAAGAGATCTAGATGTGAAAGAATGTATTCTCTTATTCATCTGCATGAGATACACTGAATCAAGAAAAAAGCACAAGCCCGTTTATTTATTTTTTCCTTTAAAGAAGGAGAAATTTAACAAATGAAGTAAATATTATAATAAATATTATTAGAGCTATTGAATTTATTAGGTTAAATTAATAATTTAATTTAAAGAATGCCCATTGTGTTGACCATTTGTTTACCTCTCTACAGATGTCTTAAAAAGGTAGGAATTGCCATAAGTGGACCACTTTGCTATAGGCAAATTCAAAAGGATGAAATAAGAAAAACATTAATTTTTTTTAACGGCTTAGGATTAATTACAACCCAGCAGAAATAACCTATACCATAAATACCAAAGTACTATGTTTCTCAACACAGAACAAAAGAACTGCAAATGCCAGCAAGACTACATTGCTTATGTCTACTTTATTCTTATTCTTTTTTTATTCAAGGTCATCCCAGCAGGAAATGAAAAACAGCCATCAGCACAGTAAAAACATTCAAACAGAGCAGAGCATGAAAATTGCACAAAAGAGGTTATATAATCAAGTCAGGGCAGTAACTGGATGATGTCAATGGCACTTTAATGCTGCTTTAACTACTGCCCTGTAAAAAAATGTGTCACTTTGCTGAACAAACAAAGAGAAGTCCACCACTTTAAAAAAATAAAACCAAAACTCACTTTCATCTTTCGCACTACTTATATTAATTCTCACTATTAGCAGCAGTATAATTTCTAGAACCAAGACACATTTTCACCTGGTTTTAAGATTTAATGTTATTGATTCTCTTACAAACAAAATTACATCATTCTCCTTTTCTTCGCAATTCATTTCCTGGATGAATTCTACCCTACTCTAATTACTACAAATAATATGTGAATTTCTCTAATTTTATTATTTATATCTCAACATTCAGCACATAAAGCCACTGCACTTTTAGATGGGAAACTAATTATAATTCTTGAATTGTAAGTGGCTGTTATAGACAATAATACCATACCATGCTATAGTCAGTAATACAATAATATATATGTAGTATACTATAAATTTAGTAAGAAAAGTAAATATCAAGATCATAAATATATTGAAGTCTTTAGAACTGGATTCAGAACATTTGGCAGTAGTCACTTTGATCATAAAACCATACGTACAGAAATATCAAAAATTAAATCTAAATGATTATTTTATTATTATTTAATTAATTCATGATTTGCACAAATAGGTAAGATTTGTTGAAAGGCACTTTGAGTTTATGTCTCAAAAAATATATTTATCAGGTGTAGTTTTGGTGAATGAAAATCTCATGATCTAGCCTTCTCCGAGAGCTAAGGATTTGTTTTAACTAACAATTATTTTGCCATTAGAGTTGAAAGGAAAACATTTAAATGTGAACTCAATGAAACGCAATACAGTATTGTCTTACTAAGTCTGTAGATCCCTCTGCTGCCCTTGTTGCCAATTTTTCCAACCAGCTATGCAGTGCCATGAATAAGACTCAAGCAGGATTTACTGGTTCAAAGTTTTAGGTATGTAAACTTAATTGACAAGAATTACACACAGAAATTTTACTTTGGCATGATCTTGGCTCATTGTCTTCCTCATAGTTTTCCAAAAATCATCCACCACAGAAACACTTCATTTTGAAATTAGAAATGTTATAGTTGTTTTTAATTCTCATGCTATATTTAAGGGGGAAAAACAAAGGTTTAGTATTGGTAGAAGAAATGCTAGATGTGCTTCCTGAAGAAACAGCATGGAAAGGTGAAATCTGTCTTTATTCCACACAGGGGTATCTATTTCTAAAACTAAACAATGAAAAATGTTGTTGACAGTACAGTCATGACTCACAACTGATTGTTTTTGATATAAATATACTTATCAAAGTGCTGCTTTCTTGCCCTGCACTTGTGCCATGCTCAGTAAAATAAGGCAGGGTAGCTGTGCATGATGCTGTGTAAACACAAGCACTTGATGGGCTTGGATCAAGCAAAGAGCAAACTAATGGTTGACAGAGTCTGTACTGTGAAGAGATACTGTTACCCTGAATATTTTTTAAAGGATTAGAGACAGCTTCTTTTCAGTATCCTTTTGAATATTTACTGTTTCAACTGTACTTTTAAAAATAAAAAGTTTCTGCTGTGCAATACACTAAAGAAGACACAAAAGGAGAAGCTGTTGAGCACGTGGCATACCACGAATCACTTCAACAAATTCTGTAGCATTTAGTTTTGTAGTTAATAGTCATTTAAACTATTACAGTGAAAATTTCCACAAAAGTATTGCTTTTATGCTACGATCCAAAATTAGTGTTTTGTTCTTTTACCTATCATTTTGCAAAATAAACAATGTTTTTGCACTTTTCTGTCTCATAAAGGTGCTTAAATTCTCTCTTCATAATATACTGATATTCTCAGAGGAAAGAACTGAAAGCCAGAAAGAAACATTATCATCCTTTGACCTCCCAAACAGGACATTTCCCAGAAGAGTAGAGGAGTTCCTGTCTTAAAGCAATTATTTTTGACAGAGTTGAACCATGCCTTTGAGAAACATACAAAATTGTGATTCAAAAAGACTGTGAATCAAGCAAAAACCTAAGGCAAGTCATTCTGGTAGTTAACCTAGTTCACTGATAAAACCGGGACAGTCTAACTTTCCTTTGAGTTTTATGGGTTTATCTCGCCCCCCCCCTGCTTTAAGATTCCACTCATTGAAAACAAACAACTCTGAGAAGCAGTACGGTCCATTTTTCTTAAAATAAGTCCAAAAGAGTGAAATACTAAAGATTATATATGATTTTTACAGTAAGTCTTAAAGATTAATATAAATAAATCAAAAAAATAAAAATAATTTGTAAAACACCAAAAAAATGTTGGGCAGGAAAACATGCTTCCAATCCTTTGTAAAAAGTGATTTTCTGATTTTGCTAAACGGAGGATCAGTTCTTTCTTTCCTGTTACGGAAAAGGATACAGGTGCCTCACAAGCTAATGACTGTCCATATTTATAGCAGCAAACAAGCACTGCTACGTTCTACTCATAGAAGAAAAAACACAGAAGTCACCTGCATTTTACCTGAGTAGCAGAGTTCAGATCCCTTCCTAAGCCTCCTTGTAGCTCTGCTCTTCTCTTACAAGGGCATACAGGTCATGGGCTGAGGGAAGTGAGCTCTGATTTGACACTCACAGGCTCCTATGGCTGAAAACGTGGACATGAGTGAGGGCTGAGAAAGAAGTAACAAATGCAGGTAAACTAAGAAATATGAGTAGGAAGTGTGATTTTTTGAACTTTCATCAAGGAAGACAGCTTCACTTATACAGAGCTTGTGATCTCACATTATATTCATTATACCAGTGAATGACATTCAGTATCTACAATGTCAATGACCTTATTAAAGAATGTCTATTTTTAATCCTTTGATTCAGAATGTCTTGTGATACAAAACCGACATCAAGCCAAAGGATGATGAAAAACTGAAGGAATCACTATAACTAAAGAAAAAAATCTAAGTTTAACTCAAAAGCCTTTATTCATCATAAATCCATGTGTCACTCCTCTCTGTCTACCAGGCAGATTTTATCAGAACATATTTCCAATCATAAAGTACATTCCAATAATACAGTAGTGGTCATATTGTATTCAAACATACTCAGAAGTGTTGTTAGAATACATCTGGATCCTTGTTGTTACAGAATCCAAGGACATTTTACGATTTGTATGAAAAGCACTGTTGGCTTATCTAAACAGTAGAAACAAAAATGTAGGCACTGTCACCCAGCTGCAGCCTGCTGGTGTCAGACAAAGCGACAGCTCTTCCTTCCGCTATACAGAAAATGCCAGGTCACCTCACTGCGAAAGCTTCAGCTCTTGGGATTGGATTTTCTGCTTCCCAAAGCTAAAGACAGGCTGTCAGAGTAGATAAATCCGCAATTTTCTTGTTCTGCCTCCAGCTCTTCTTGCTCCGGGCAAACCAAATTCAGAGCAAGAATGAGGAGTGACAGGGCTGCATTAGAACTCCTCCGATATTTATCTCATTCTTCATCAGTGCAGACAACCTCAGCACAGGCAGCTCTGCATTCCTCCCTCAGAGGGGGAGAGGAGTTGTTTTCTGTCTATGAAGAGCACTAGAAGCTATGCTTAGAAGAAGGCTTACAATCATAAAATATCCAATGCAATGGCTCTCTGGAAATAGAGATTGTTCCTTTTTTCTTTTCTTTTTTTTTTTTCCCCCTCTTCTTGCTATGTCTATTCTAGCATCAATATCAAGATTATAATAAAAAATAAAACAAATTTAGAGCTACTTACCATTTCCTGCTACTACTAATTTCCCACTCCTGCTTCTTGATCATTAGGGAACAATTTGTTACAGAATGTATCAGGAGAACAAATAACATATTAATAGGAATTATTACATTTGTTTTTAGCATATTCCACAATGTGTAGAACCAATCAAGACTCATCACATTTTACCTCTCATTCTGAAACTAGAATCAAGCTAAGTAAATTAAATTAAATTAAAACTTCTTTCCCTTCACAATTCCTCTTTCTCTACAAAAAGTAAATTGGGATTGACCACCTAAAAAAAAAAAAATACTTGGAGACCGGGTAACTGCAAATAAAAGATGTGTCTGAAATTTCCAAATTAGTCTTACTACTCTTGTGTGTGTTTCTTAGTTATTTTGGATTCCAATGGCCTAAGGAGAACACTTTTATTTATTTGTCTCTAATATTGCCAGTACTAAGTCAATAACTAATTAAAAGGTATTTTTAATATTTCTGTAATTATTTCATCACATCGACAAAGTCCAAAAAATGGCAGACAGAATCATGAAACAGATTAAAAAAATGTTTTTACATGTTATTCCTAAGGCAAAAAAGTTCATTTCTAAGTGAAGACATCAAATAGAATACATTCTGTGCTACTGCAGCCTTCACCGTTTAATGTCATTTTTAAGTTATAATTCAAGCTGATGTTTCCATTCTGAACACATTTCAGCTCAAATGCTTGTTTTCATTGCCCCTTACCCGTTACGAACAAGCTATCACTAAGGCAATAATAAATACCACTTTGGCAATAGGGAGAAAAACGTTGTAGATAACTCAGGCTCTCAATGAATCTTTACTGATGTTCAAAGAAAGAAAAATGCTTTCAGCTACATGCACATACAACAAAAGGAAAAAAGTTAAAACATTCGATTAGTCTTTCAAATATAGAATGAAAAACGATAGAAATATCTCTGAAAGATTAATTTAGACATGAATCTGCCTATTAAGGAAAGCAGATATTCTCAAACATCTATATAATAGATACCTAGCATGACAACGGAATAATTGGAGATAGTATTAATTTAAAAAGAATTCAGGAAAGTCAAAGCTGTAGATACTTTCACAGCAATAAATGTGCTGCTCCCAGCTGAGAGCAGCAGGCATGAGGGAGCACTGAGCTGGTGAAGGAGGACACAAATACGGCTCTTCAAAGCTTTATAAATGTCTTATTAAGGGTTTCCCTGAGGTCAGGACTATTTTGGGGACAAAGAGAGCAGCCTCAGGGACCAGTTACCAGCTTCCCAAAGTGGCAGCAGTGGCTGAACCAGTTCCTTCCCTCCTGCTCCTTTCCAGGCCATCCCTTCACTAGGGATTGCTCAAAGGTATCACGGCACATGTAAATCAGGGAAATGATTCAGAGCAAAGCCACGTTTTTCCCTTGTTTATTTTCCAGTTAATTCCACGAACTGATGCAGAAGACAAAGGACAGAAATGAGCTGGCAGCCAGCACCGAAAAGAAACATAAGAACATCTCATAAGGTGTTTCTGTTTGTTTTTTTTTTTTTCTTAGTTTTGTTTATGGTTTGGTTTTGTTTTTAACTGCAAAGAGGTATAGTCCCTATTTTATAAATTAAAAATGACACAAAAGTTCCCAACCTGCCAAAGAAAAAAATTGAAACAAATCACACAGGTACATACTAGCATTGATAGACTAAATAGAGTAGCTACTTAAATACATTACTTAGAATTTTCTTTTAATATAAACTATAAATAGCCATCTCAAAATACATACACATACGTATGTTCATGAGTACAATGCCAAACATTAAAAAACCTGCAGTTTCAGTAATAATATATACTCCCTAATTACCTCTCAGCTATGAATCATAGATCCTTAAAATGTTGTTACCATTCAATACTGTATTTTTATATACCCTGGTAACGTATAATTTTCAAGTGCTCCTGCTATGCACACCACCGTACTGCCTAAAAGCCAGTGAAAAAACAACTTTCCTGTAAGGACTATTTGCCAAATTTCAAGTTCACCAGGAAAAAAAAAAAAATCCTCTAGACCTACAGCTTAAATATCATTTCAGCAAGATCAGTCAGAGGGACAAATACATCCTCTAATCCAGAGGCATTCAGATGCCAATTTAAGGCTGGGATTTCCACAGCACTTAGACACCCTAAGTAGAATTTAAGATGCTGAAGAGTCCAAGCCACAAACCCAGCACTCAACCTCTTAAGAGAACAAATTTCTACTGGTAAAAGCTTCCTCAGGCACCAGATGTGCTGCTACAGCAGAGCTGTGGCTGTACTCTCTCCTCCTGAGGCACTGCCCACTCACACCTCGCTCTGGTCTCCACAGGGGCAGATCCTTCCCAAAGGGAAAAGATAAGACCATAGGACTAGAGATAAGGCTTCACTGAATGGACATTTCATGTTTCACCTACTGAAGATTTGCTGCTATGCGGTTAAAAACAGCAGACTTATGGGACCAAAGAGACACCAAGCAAAGGAAGAAAAGTGTTCTTTAAAATCCAAGAAGGCATTTCAGAAGTTTTTAAAATTCCAGTGTCATTGAGAATTTCTTACGTAAGGATTCAGATCTTAAAAATAATGCATTTTATAGGCATTTACAATCAAGTTCAATTAACTTCAAAGTTCAAAAATAAATAAATTCCACCACAATCATTGGCTTGTTTTGCAAGAGATATTCTTTGTATATAGTGTCCAGAAAATTGACTCTTGAAATATAAAATATCCTTTCAGGGAAAGAAGGATATTTTCAAAGCAAAGTCAGCCTGCAAAAGCCAGTAAGATAAAAGATGATGTTTTAATATTTAAGGAACGTATATATGCATTGTATTTATGTGTTAATGATTTGGTAGCAGGAAGAGGCCGAGCAGAGCTCAGCAGCTGCCCTGTGTCAGATCAGAGACAGCCCCAGCTGTACCAAATGGGACCCACTGCTGGGCAGAGCTGAACCATAAGTGATGCTGGGTGTGCTCTGGGAGAGCAGATTTAAGGAAGGGAAAAACTGCTGTGCATCAGCAGCCAGGAGAGAGGAATGAGAAATGGGAGAGAAGCAGCCCTGGAGCCACCAAGATCAGTGCAAGATGTCCTCCAGGCATAGACCAGAAGTTCTTTGGAGCCCAAGAGATGTCCATGGTGGAGGAGGCTGTTCCCCTGCAGCCCATGGGCACCACATGGAGCAGATCTCCATGTGCAGTCATGGAGGAAACCATGGTGCAGCAGTGGATGAGGCCTGGACGAGGCCGCAGCCCATGGAGAGCCCCCGCAGGAGCAGGCCCTGGGCTGGAGCTGCAGCCCGTGGACAGGAGCCCACGGTGGGGCAGGAGGTTTAGGGGAGCTGCTGCCTGCGGGGCCCTGTGCTGGAACACTTCCTGAAGGATGGGCCCCGTGGTATGGAGCTGTGTTGGAGCAGTGCTTGGAGAGCTGCAGCCTGTGGGAAGCCCATGTGGGATCAGTTGGGGAAGGATGGCATCCTGTGGGAGGGGCTTCACACTGGAGCAGAGGTAGAGTGACCATGAAGAAGCAGCAGGGACAAAGTGTTATGAACTGACCACAGCCTCCATTACCCCGTGCCACTCAGGGGGAAGAGGTACAAGAGGGTGGAAGGTTTTTCAGTTTGCTTTTAGTTCTCACCGCTCTAGTCTTTTAGTAGTTGGCAATAAATTACATTAATCTCTCTATGTTGAGTCTGTTTGGCCTGTGACAGTAATTGGTGAGTGATCTCCCGGTCTTTATCTCAACCCTTAAGCTCTTTTCTATTGTACTTTCTCCCGCTCTTCCTTTGAGGAAGGGGACAGAGAGCAGTGTGGTGGAGTTCAGCTGCCTGTCAGGGTGAAACCACCACAATATAATGCAAATCCTACTTCAGATAAGAGACAAAAATGCATTTATTATTAAGTACTAATGATGCATGAGCTTATTCTTATTTCTCGGATTTTTAAAGAACAAAGTTTGTGACAGCAGTTATGGAAAAAAAAAAAGAAAGGATACAAATTCTGTCAAAAACAATGTCTGACAAGCAAGGTAGGTGCTTGGTCTACACTAGTGCTATTAAAAAACACTCATAGACTTCCACAGAAAAGGTAAATGAAAGGTAAGTGAAAACTATCATATGAAAGATCTGGGTTTCATATGCTCTGGGAATTCAAAATTTTACAGAGATTGAAAAGACAAAAATAGTTTGAAGGTAAAATGCCTTGAAACCTTGATGTTATTCAATGAGTTCCAAACTGCAACTAATTCTTTGTTTTTATGTGCAAAGCATTATAAACATACACCAGAGTTAAAAAACTGACCTTTCTCATACACCTGAGTTCCTGAGTACCCAGGCTGTATACAATTTATTTTCCTACCTCTTTTATCTGTTCTCTGAGTGTTGTTCAAATTTTAAGTTCATTGAAAACTTCTCCTGCGCTGTCTGTGAAGTGCTTGGCATACTCACAAATTCTTTCAAAATATGCTCATATATTGCATCTGTTGATGAATATGTATCTTTTAGACAAATATGTCCAGTATAAAGACTGACATTGCATGCTGCTGTTTTTTTTTTTTTATTATTATTATAAATCTTGTTTTCTGCTATTTAGTACTTTGCCGGACTGCTCAGTTAGAAATCTACAAGGAATACTTCATCTCAGACATTTTAGACAAACTTTCTTCAGTTTCTACTGGATGTATCCAAAACATATAAGGAAAATAGAAGATGTCAAAAGGAAAAGTTCTGGTCTGGAAAGAATAAGAAGTTCACACAGTACAAAATATGTCAGGAAATACTTGCATTGTAATACAGGTCTAGAAGATTTTCCAGCTATATTTTCAAAACTCTCTTCTACTTTGTCAAGAAAGATGTTCCAGCATGTATCAAAGTTTTAGAAATTTCAAGTGATTCAACTTTCTGGTAGAGAACTAAGGAAACTGAATAATCTGAGTTTTAAAAAATTGCTTTAAACAAAGCATAGGAGATGTCTCTGCACAAAGGAAAATCTTTACAGAGAGCCTGAGAACAATCACCTATGTCTTCAATCTACATATAAAACTCGCATTAGCTATATATTAAAGTCGAATGAGTGAACATTTTAATTGATATACTTCAGATGATTACCATATATGGGTGCTACTACATTTACTTTAGCTTCACCTAGGCCAATAAAATAAACAAGCTAATGACTTTAATCTGGCCAAAGCAAACCACCTGCTCCCATAACCACACCGCTCCCACTTCTCTTGTGGCCTTGTCACAGCTTCACATTTCTTGAAATCAAACATCTGGGTCTTCTCATATGGAAATTAAGAATGTCACCTAGGTCAAAGACCTGAATTTCATGTTTCTGTTTATGTCCTGAAATAATACCCTAAAATACTCCTACCTATCAAGTTTCTCAGATAACATTTATCAAAACGCCAAAGACGTTTTCCTTGACCTCAAATTACAACTATTATCTCCAAACTAAACAGTGACAAAATATCCTTTAAAATGCAGCCTCCTAGCAGCAAATGGTCACAGTATGTTTTTCATACACACATGCCATACCACCACACTCCTCATCCAACTTTTTACATCATCTGAGCAGACAGCATGAGGAGACGCAAAGTATTTTGTTTTTAGACTGGCTCACTAGAGTTACCTTTGCACAAGACCATACATTTTCAAAAATATTTTTGAAAAATTGAGAAAAAAAATGTTTTCCTACCGACTTTTAAAACATTACAAGACTTCGATTCAGAAACACTTTAAAGGTTAGAATATTGATGACAGATTTATTGAATCAGTTGTTAAATAGAATCCAACATCAAACATCAAAAAGTGTGATTTTGTGTACAAGTGGCCAATCAAAACCATGGAAAGACAAAATATTTACCTTCTGTAGAACATGGTGGACCTTGGACAGAGGCTACAAGCCTCTGAATTCAACTATGTTGAGAAGTCCGAAAACCTGCACTGAATTCCATGCTGCCATAGCTACAGTGCTTGCACTGCTTGGAGATATGTCGAAGAAAGCATGGACTCAGTTATGCTCTATTTTATCTTCTATAAGGGAAACGCGCAGCCAAATAGCTAATAAGAGGATACTGAATCCATCAGTCTGGCTAACACAGTGCTAACATTTAGCAGTCATCACTATGCTTACCAAAAACAGTTATTACTGTTAAGGTAACACTGTGTACAAAATATTATTGTTTTCCTTTTTTAGAGCAGCGAGGCAATGAGCAGTGTTGTAATAGGTGATGTAAAGGGAAAGAATGCTTCAAGAAGAATTTTCAGAAAGATCCAGGGAGTGGTAATGGGAAAGAAAATAAAAGATCTGAACGTCTAAAAAACAACAGAACACACCAAAAAAGGGAGTCATGTCACAGTCATTACAACAAATTTTGGAGTTAAATAAATATATACTTGTTGTTTTGCTTAGTAAAACTCACGAGAAAACCAAAACAAATCACTATGCTCTACCAAACTTTACCACATTCATTCTACAAACTTTTACAAGGTTTAAGAAGCCATGCCAGGCACTGCACAAATCCTTAAATATCCTAATCATTTCTACAAAGTAACTAGTATGTGTAAACAGATTAAACAAAAAGAGGTTAAGATAAGAATCAACACCAATCTCTCCATACTTTCTCAAGAGGTCTGACAATCCTTGTTATTTGCAATAAATCAAACTTTCATTCAATTTTGTTTTTAAAAGAATCACTTGACTCTCATTAGCAACAGTAATAATTCCATACCAAAACAAACAAATAAATAAATAAATCAAATCTGGCAGCCAGATAAGCAAAGGAAGCAAAAGGAAACATTTGAGTCATTCTATTCCAGCTTGGCCAGCCCTCATTGCACCATCTCTTTGGATTGCCTTGAAACTCTGCCCATGTTTGCAGTAATGAAGCCAGTAAAGTCATTTTTGTTTTGTTTTCATCAAATCCAAATGGAGCATGATGGACAATTTGGCTCAGTTGCTTCCATTTTACTGTGTGTATATGTAGAGACACACTATATGTGGAGCATGTATATATACATATATAAACACACACAAGGTTTTAAATATGAACTAAAATTTTATACATAAGGTTCTTTTATCCTGTGTGATACAGCTTATTAAATGTCAAAAGATGGACCTTTTCTGTAAGGTGAAGAATTCCATAGCCTATGAGGCTGTAAACACATAGTCTGAGTTTGACTTGCTGGAAAGAGACTCAGCCAAGCCCAGGGAAAGTTAGAAGCTTGAGCATTACTTGGCTATACAAAGCTAACCAAAAGATGACATTTACAAGTTGAGAGCAAGGGTGTTCAAAGTATTTGATCACAAAATACTGTATGAAGTGGGAAATAATACTCTAAACAAACTACATTAAACTTTAAAAGTTTCAGAAATATGTATCCAAGAAGTAAACGAAAAAGATACCATTTTGAGAGATTAATCAAGATGAATGAAAATTTAGCTTGTTTTTTCACTGCTCAAAATAAGATTGAGGCTGCAAACATTAATCAAACATTTTCATTTTACCCATTATACAGTGTAAAATGTTCCTGTAAAAGGACATCTTGAAATTCAAAGAATAAAATCTGCAATTTTGCATATCATATACAATTTTTTGATACTATGACTGGGTGACCAGACTGGTAGATGAGGGAAAGACTGTTGATGTAGTCTACCTAGACTTCAGCAAAGCCTTTGACACGGTCTCCCACAGTATTCTCCTGGGAAAACTGGCGGCCCGTGGTCTGGACAGGTACACTCTTCTCTGGATAGAGAACTGGTTAGAGGGCCGTGCCCAGCAGGTAGTGGTTAATGGAGTCAAGTCCAGCTGGCATCCCGTAATGANTGGAACGTGTTCAGAGAAGGGCAACAAAACTGGTGAGGGGTCTAGAGCACAAGTCTTATGAGGAGCGGCTGAGGGAGCTGGGATTGTTCAGTCTGGAGAAGAGGAGGCTCAGAGGAGACCTCATTGCACTCTACAACTTCCTGAAGGGAGGTTGTGGTGAGGAGGGGGTCGGCCTCTTCTCCCAGATAACTAATGACAGGACGAGAGGGAATGGCCACAAGTTGCGCCAGGGTAAATTTAGACTGGATATAAGGAAAAATTTTTTCTCCGAAAGAGTGGTCAGGCACTGGAATGGCCTGCCCAGGGAGGTGGTGGAGTCACCGTCCCTGCCGCTGTTCAAGAAGCGTCTGGATGAGGTGCTAAGGGATATGATTTAGTAGCTTAGTGGGTAGTGATGGTGATAGGAGGACGGTTGGACTAGATGATCTTGTAGGTCCTTTCCAACCTAGTGTTTCTATGATTCTATGATTCTAATTTCTCCTCTTTTGTTATTTTCTGAATAGTTGTCTGCTATTTTTTTCCATTTCATAATAGCAGGAGCAATTTCTTCTATTATGTTATGTTTCCTTCCACAGCTTCCTTCTGTCTTTACCCCAAGCTATGTTCTCTTATTTATCAGTTATAGTTTCTGCTTTATTTTCTGCTACACTTCTGATCTTTTAATTTAAACTTCCTTTACAAGCCAATCCATGAGCACACATGTACAGCTTAACTTTTATTGACTATCCAGATGATGAAGGAACACAGGAACCAATCTGCACCAGGGAGATTCAGGCTAGGCATTAGGAAAAACTTTTTTACTGTGGGGGTGGTTAAACACTGTAACAGGCTTTCTAGAGTAGTCAATACTCCATGCCTGTCAGTGTTCAAGAGGCATTTGGACAATGTCCTCAATAATATGCTTTAGCTTTTGGTTAGCCCTGGAATAGTCAGGCATGTGAACTAGGTGATCTTTGAAGGTCCCTTCCAACTGAACGATTCTGTTCTGTAGTTTTCTCCTGGCTAATGACACTCCCATCTCAGGTCTTAATGAGCACTGAACTCATCTGGGAGAGAAGTCAGTAAGAGCCACTCAAAAAATGGAGGAGGTTGGAATGTTTATTAATCATATTTCTCTCTTAGGCATGTGTTTACAAGAACCTTAGATGAAACTCACTCCTCTCCTTGTGTCTCAGATGTGAACCCTCCTGATGATACGAGGGATAGGCGTCTCCCTGTTGTTTTTCCATCAGTCTTCTTTGGGAATTAGGGCAGAAAGAGTATATTCACTCATGCTCAAGCATCCATTTCTTACTCTTTCCAGTGACTAATCCCATGTTTGTCTCTGCTATTCATAAACTTCTTATTCTTTTCAACATCTCTCATGCTTATAAATTCCCCAAAGCCATGACAAAAAATAATATAATTCATCACTTTTAATTCCATTGTTTTTTGGAAAAACTGAGCAGCAGCAAAAGCACTGAAGCTATCTGTCAGCGGAACTGGGAAAAAAACATTTAAAACCATGATTTTCAATTGTAGGCTTAGATAGCAACAGTGGTCCACAGATCTAGATCACCTTTGTGGCTTTCTAAAACGTTTTAGTAGAACAAATGGAAAAGTTTTAGGCTGACCACAGTCCAAACTCCCAATGACAATCTTTTGAAGCACCTAGAAAGCAAACACCTTACACGGTCCAGATGATCATATAAAGAAATGTTGGTAGTAAAGGGTAAATTTTCATAGTAGAAAGTGGGCACCTGTAGACCTTCAGTTATCTACAGTGGGTTCTGCATTGTTCAATACATTCACAAATAAAAAAATCAGATGGCAAAGTTCTGCTTATGATATTCATTTACTCTGACAAAGTCTCACTAGGAAAGACCCAGTCAGCAGAAGGACCTGTCAGTAGTCCACCAATGGCTATTAAAATGTAGGCCTAATGCACATGGAGAAAACAATCTAAACTTTGCAAATAAAATGGTGGGACTATAATTAATCAATGTTACTTATTGTCAAGATCTTAAGCTACATTTGATGATTCCATGAAAACAACAGTTCAATAATATGAAGTATGATGCTGAGAATTATTAGGACACAAACAGAAAAAAACAGAGACCATCACAATGCTTCTCTATAATCCTCATTATCTCACATACCAGATCTGCTCATGCAAATACAGTGGAAAGTTATAATTCCCTCATCTGAAAACATACTAGAATGGGGAAGGGGAAATTCAGATGATGAAAGCTTAGGAACACTGACCTTTCAGTGAGAAGATTCCTCTACTGTGAAAACAGGCTGTTACTGAGACTATGGAAAGCGATTGAGTATTCATTGTCTCTTAAAACAGAAAAAAATCATAGAATAGTAGAATCATACAGGTTGGAAAAGACCTTCAAGATCATCAAGTTCAACAATCAACCTGATCTACCAAGGCCCATCATCAAACTATGACCCTTAGTGCCACATCCATACATCTCTTAAATAAATACCTCCAGAAACGGTGACACTACCACTTCCCTGGACAACCTGCTCCAATGACTAACCACATTCCCTGTGAAGAAATTCTTCATAATGTCCAAAGAAAATCTGCCCTGGCACAACTTGAGGCCATTTCCTTATGTCTTATCACTTGTCACAGGAGACACTCACCTTACTGCAACCTCCTTTCAGGTAGTTGTAGACAGCAATGAGGTCTCCCTTCGGCCTTGTCTTCTCCAGACTTAACAACCCCAATTCCCCCAGACACTCTTTATACGTCTTGTTTTGCAGTCCATTCACCAGCTTTGTACCTCTTCTCTGAACACTCTAGAGCAACTCAGTGTTCTTGTAGTGAGTGGCCACTTAGTCCTGCTGGCCACATTACTTCTGATGCAGGCCAGGATGCCGTTGGCCTTATTGGCCACCTTGAACATGAACCAACAGTATGCCAAAGCTGAGAGACACCAAGTGAAGCAAGCAACTTTCAGGCCTCACACGTTAGAAAATAGCAATTTACACTACAGTGTAAATTGTAGTTTGCAGAGTATTCACTGCCACCAAAAGAGATGAGTGTAAGTAACAATTTAATTGGTTTTAAAAAAAGAGGCTAAACAACTTGTGAAGGGGAAATCCATCAAGATTTACATATGATATTGAAATCGTCTTTAGCTGAGAAATTCATAAACTGCAAATTATTATAGGGATGAACCACTACATGCTTGCTCTATACTGTCTACCTGTTTACAAGCTGCACTTTCAGTAACCCTAAGAGAATATATATTAGGTCAAATGAATCTTTGGTTTTACCCACTTTGGGAATCTTTTCATTAAAAAGAAACATTTAGCATTTTAATATTCAGATGTTACATATTACAAAAATATATCTTAGTAAAATGATGGAAGCCAATAATTATATTTATTAACTGTAAAGTAATACAATGTACTCCTCTGGTGAGGGTGGGTTAAATAAAATATACAGTAAGATACTTGCAGGAAACAATGGGTATGATTTTATCCCATATTTTTTTCCCAATCTTAAACAAAGAATTTGGTGAAGGTTAACTCTCTGCTGAGATGACAGAAATACTTTCCTGCTAGTTAATCCAGTGATTTGCAGATGTGTTCTTGAAACGAAGACTCATTTGGGTCTTCTGTTGCCTCTCTCAGCAGTCTTCCATAATGTTTCCCAATAAATGCTAAATAACATAATACTGTTCCTTTCTGCCCCCCTACTAAAGGTCAAGCACATTCTGCAAGCTCTGCAAATGTCTCCTTAATACATTCATGCCATGGTGCTGGCTTATTCCATCAGCAGGACAGACAGACTGCCCAGGAATGGCTTTACCAGGATTCACATCCTACACACTTCCCAAAGCTGCTTTGCTGGGGAGGCTTGGTATCCTTTCTAGCATTATTTGATTAGTTGGTATTCAGAGGATAGTGTCTAATAGGCATGCTGCTAGAAGTATTCCTCTTTTAGCAACCTTTAAAGTAAATTACTTTCTGCATTGTACATTCCTTAGCCTCTGATTTTTGAAAGTAGTCTCTTTCTGTTGAAAATATTAAGAAAATATCCTTTACTGAAAGCATTTTAAACTTTTGCTTAGACAAATAAATATCAATATCTACATACAGATGTTTAAACTCCCACTACAGTCAACAGAAGGCTAATCAGCACAGTCAGCATGGGCTGGAGAATGACTAAACTGCTCAGATAGCAGCAGCTTGATTCAGTTCTCTGAACAGTAGTATCTGCTGTTAGTTTAGTTGTCATGGGCTGAAACACTTGCCAGGAGCAAGCAGGTATGACACAGGCCCAATGGGTAGGCCCACATCCTTTTTGGAGAAGCAACTGGAAAGGATTCCCTCAAAGGAATTCAAATGGTACTAGATAATTACACTTAGCAAATGAATAGAAACCTAGATGTCCCCTTTGGGGTGACTGAATCATCTCCCAGGGTCAATCGACTGCATTAGGTAAATTGCTGCTCACCAGGGAGGAAGCTCAGACACCTAACATGGCTGCACATTCTTAAGTATAGACACATAAACGTAGATGTTCTAACTTCAAATTGAATCCTGCACTTGGTCATAAAATTCCTACGAAAGAAGGCTTACGATGATTTTATTTAATTAATCTTATACCACTCTCCTGCTTTGAGTAATTCAAGGAAATCATTGCTGGTATCTAATGAGGCTTGTGGCCTGGCCAAGAGTCTGACATGATCTATGTCTGCCTTCAGCTCTTCTCAAATACTTCAAGTAAACCTCCAGTATCTGTTCTGTTCAAATTTTTTAAACACTAAGTACATACAGACCTCCATGTTTTAACTGAAATCTTATACAAGTGTCATATCTCTCAGCTGCCTCCTATGCAGCCAAGAAGAACTTTGGACAAATTTTAGTATCTGTGTGAGTAGGTTTACCACATCTTGCAGACAGGTTTGGGTTTCGGTTGAGGCAAGATGCAAATACTAACACTGCCTTAACACTCAAAGGCCTCCTGTCAGAATTACAAATGTTGTGAACCAGAAATGGCTGTTAAACACAGAAATCCCTTGTGGACTTAAATATCTTCTAAATAAATGTAAGATAAGGTACAATCAGAGAAGAGAGGACAGCAACAATTCCATATCCAGAATTTTACATTCCTCAGCTATTTAAATGGTCTAAAATAAACATGTTTCAGCTACTTCTGTGAGTACACCAGCACTCTATATTCAGTTAGAGATTAAAGGAACCTTTCAGGACAGTGCTGAAGGCATGAAGTCAGCTTGGGGCCTGCTGACTGGGATGCCAGTCATCCTCCTACACAGAAGATCGCATCCTCTATATACAGGAGGACAATCTTCCCATCCTGGGTGAAATCACATATACACGCAAGGCTCCAGAACCACTTTAGAAGCTGGCAGAAGCCACTGCATGGAAGAAATCTAAACCGTGGATCCCAGCCTGCAGCAGGGAAGGGGAAGTGCCAGAAAGTGGGGGAAGCAGGAAGAGTGAGAAAATGTACAGCCAGAAGTAGCACTGGCAAAGTCAGCAATCAACAATGTTACAAGCAGTTTTCAAAAGCGAGTCTGCGATTACAAATAGACATTTTTGATATGTGAGGGAAAAACATTTGGCTGCACTGTTGTTCTGGCCCCATGCTGTTTTAATCCATAGAAAAAATTATATGCGAAGTAGACCAAAGTAAACTGCTTCCAAAATGGGACAGCTATCAGAATCAATGCTTAGAAAAAACAGCATGTTTATCTTTGTAAACAAGAAAACATGGTAATGTTTTTACATAACTTCACAGGCAACCTGCATCTCAAGAAAGAAATAAAGCAGACAAGAATGTGGAAATTACAAACACCAGTAAAAACGGGTTTAACCCATTAAGAACACAATTTGCAGGATTCTGTAAGTCCATGTTTGAAAGGGGAAGGTGTTCAATTTAAATTAATTCATTATTTCTAATAATCTAGATATCATCACCACCACTGAGAAAAGCGTATTTAATGTACAGGCTCCAAAAAGACAAACTGTGACAATCAAACCGGCAATGAAATAACTGCTTCTTGATTTCATGCTTAAAAAAGAAATTATTCCTGAATGTAGGAAGCCCTCTGTGGCTGATGAACAGCTTCCACAGACCTGTGTAGAATTACAGGTCATAGAAACACAGAACGGCTTAGGTTGGAAGGGACCTTAAAGACCATCCAGCCCCAACCCCTGCCGTGCCAGGCTGCCCCCCATCAGCTCAGGCTGCCCAGGGCCCATCCAACCTGGCCTTGAGTGCCTCTGGGAATGGGGCACCCACAGCTCTCTAGGCAGCTGTGCCAGGGCCTCATCACCTTCTGAGTGAAGAATTTCTTCCTAACATTTAACCTAAATCTCCCCTCTTTTAATTTAAAGCCATTCCCCCTTGTCCTATCCCATTAGACCATGTTGGTCTTCCTCCTACTTATAAGCTCCCAGACGGTGAAAGAGAATACCAATTCCCAGATGAAAAGTAAGGCCATTGTTATGATTTGAAGAATGCTTGTCCTCCATGGGCCTATTTTGAGAATCACTGTTCTTTGTCAAGCTGAAAAAAAACCTGTAACTTCTTTTTAATTATTACTTCTGCATTGTAGGTTGCATTATGCCAGAATGACCATTCAGATTTGGGATACCAGACAATTTGATATATTAGTGGGGTTAGAGGAGTATAATGCTCACCTTGTTCGCACATTCTGCTCTGACTCATTGCAAGATTATAAATACCCTCCATAAGAGGGGCTCCACCCTGGCCAGGGTCAACAGATATGCTGTGCTGCTGCAGCCCTTCTGCCTCAGCTACCTCTGACATGAAATGAAAGGTTTGACTCCATATTCTAAAGCTCACTTAAAAAAACTTTTTACATCCAAGATGATTTGCACAACTCCTTTCACAGGGTTTCCTGTAATCTCAAGACAAAAAGTGTTCTGTGAATGTACTTTGTTTCAAATGTAAGAATCATTAGCCACCCACTTCCTGTATTGTTCCCAAAAAAAGTTTGAAGTGCTGCAGGAGCGATGCATTCTGCCAGAAGGCGGAGCGCCTTCCAAGGAAGGACTTGGTTAGTGTTAAATGACTGCAGTCCTTGCGTTGAATACCACTTGGAAGCTGAGGCACATGCATGCTTTATAGATCCCCTTTGGAAATAGCTGACAAAGTCACAGCTCAACCGAGGGCAGGAGGCCCCACAAGAGTGTTCCCAGGGCTCAGCTTCCACCACAGCTGCTGTGCAGGGGGTCCCCGTGGGGCGCAGTCCCCAGAACACACAGGTGGGTCAGGGGAACCATCCTTCCCTCGCAGGGAGCTGCCACACAAACCTGCGTGGGACGCTTCCTTAAAACAAGCAGCAGGGAAGGTACCGCCTCAGTGAGATGGATGGGAGCGCCGACCCTCTGCAGTGCCGAATTTCACTGCCACCACAACGCTGGTCCAAAGAGCGGAGCCCTGGCCCCTCGAAAGACCGTTCGGGCACTTGGGCCCACATCTCAGCCCTTTCCGCTTTACAGAATGGGACGGCACAGCCCGCGGGGCTGAGCTCCAGCTCTGCAGGGATCCGAGCCGGGTGGGTCCTCGCTAAGGCCAGCGCCAGGTCCTGGCTTGCTACTCCCCCGAGCGGAGTGCGGGAGGAGGATCGGCAGCTCCCAGGCAGCGTCCCGAGGGCACGGGCAAATCCCTCCTGAGGGCACGGCCCAACTCCGCCGTAGCGCGGCCTCCGCGCGGCCCCGGGGTCAGGGGCGCCGGGACAGAGCCCCCTCCCACGGCGCAGACAAAGGGCCGAGGCCCCACCGCCGCCCAAAGGGGACCCCCCCGCTCCTCCCGCCACTCACAGGATGGTGGTCTGCGGCGACACGGCGGGCACGCTCTCCAGCATCAGATGCATGCAGCGCACCGTGCTGCGGAAGCAGAGGCAGCGGCTGGGGCACCACACGCTCCCGCGCTGCGGCGGGGGCTGCGCGGCGGCGGGGGGGGCGAGCCTGGCGCTGCTCAGGAGCAGGAGCAGCAGGCAAAGCCCAGGAGGGGCCATGCTGGCGGCCCGGGGAGGAGGAGTAGAAAGGGGCTCCGGCAGCAGCTCCGCGCCGCGGCTGCCGCTATGCTCGGCGCTCCCGTGCCCGCGCGGGATGGAGGAGGGGACGGCGCTGGGACCGCCCCGGCCGGGTCCGGGCTGCGAGCGCCCGCAGCCCCCGCCCGGAGCTGCACCCCCGGGGAGGTGACCGCGGGGTGGGCGGGGGAGAGGACGAAGGAGGGAGGGGGGAGAAACTGGAAGGGGAAAGGGGAGGGGAGGAAGAGGAAAGGAGAGGGTAAGGGGAAAGAGGAAAACAGACAAGGGGGAGAACAGGAAAAAGGAACTCGGTACTCATTCCCAAACATTCCCATGACCGCTGCTCACAGACCCGTTTGCTCCCGATTCCCTGGAGCACAGAGGACGGCAGTGATCTCACATCACCCCCGTGGGAAGACGCACGTTCCACACAACTGACCCCGCTTCTCCCAAGAGCACAGCCCATGGAGTGCCCCCTCGGAGCGCTGCACCACCCGCTGCCGGACTGGGACCATCTGTGGGATCTCCTCAGAACTGTGCCAGCTGAGGGCTTTGGGTGGATGCGCACACAGGGCTGGAGGTGTAGGGCCACCAGGACACAGCTGAGGCCCCAGGAATGGGGTTTGCAGCCTCATCTCCACCCCTCCTCGAAACAAATCCTGCCCAAGACTACATAACCAGATTCCCTCTGAGGTTTCTTGCCTTTCAGACATTAGCATTCTTCTGAGGAGTCAGGTCCAATGCAGACAGACACCTTTTCTCCAACACTTTGACTCTTCTGGGTGAAGTCATTGGCAAATCCTTCCTGTGGCAGCTGTGGTCACAGCTCTCCTGTGGAGGGTATGACAACGACACATTCTCTTACAAAGAAGCGGTGTCACCACCTCCAGTTTCACCACAGAAACAATGCAGGGCACTTCTACAGTGTTGCCTGTACTCCTTTTTCTTTAAAAAACATCACAGAAGCCATTATTGCCTCAAACTTAGCTGTAGTGATTCTTCTCACTCTGAATCTCAGTGTGAGAATTTGGTCTTAGCATATGAGAAAGGCAATGAATCTATTTTTCTTTTTTTTTCCCTGCACCGAATCGAACACCTCATGTAAGAAATCAAAGCCTGCAAGTGCACTATGAGTGCCGGAACTCACTGATGGGCCCAGACTGAGGATCAAACTGTGCTGAGATATGCCATTTTCTCTCTACAGAAATGCAGTTTAAGATCCTTTTGAGATATTACAGCCATCTTCTCTGCAGTGAGACATGACTCCCTATGCCTAAAAAAGGAGTTAGCTGATGGAAGCATAGGTGGATTCTTGTTCTAAAGAGCCCCAAGCCCTTTAAAACAGGCTGAGCCTGTCTGAGATAGGGGATGCTTGGTGTTGTGCCATCAGTAGTGCTCATTGTAGGACAGTCAGAGGCTCCTGGAAGACTCATTCCACTCAGACACTGAACAAGGTACATTTCTAAATGCTAATGCAGAGCTGGGCTTAATCTGCTATTTCAACACTGAAACTCAGACGCATGTCAGCTGTGTTTTACAGCACAGGATGCCAGACCAAAGCAGAAGAGAGGCTTGTAAGAGTTTGCTGAGCAGCAGGTTAAAATGTGCATCACCTTGGTGTGGGTCCAGCAAACAGCTGCTATGGGTATCGCTGCTCCTGTGTTTGTAATCAGTGCTGGGCTATGTGTGTAATCTAAAAATTAAGCTTGTTTCCTGGTCCAGGAAAAGCTCAGACACTCTTGACCTACAAAGTGCAAGTATTGGCAAAGTTAATTTTTGCTCACGGAAATGCCACTCACATTAAAGCATGTTGGCTGCTGTAAATCTGTCATCTCGTAGTGCCCATACGAAGAGCAGCAGAACTTCTGAGGTTAGGTAATTAAACACAGCAATACAGAGCTAACGCTAAATCAGGACGTTTTGTAGCATTCAAGAAAATATGATAACAGTTTATTTTGTGGCACTGCAGTGCTTCGTGATGATTCTTGGCCAAAAATAAAGAACACAGTCAAAGCTGATTATACTTCCTGAAGGAATTTGAAATGGTTCTGAAAAGTTATAAGCATTCAGAAACTTGCTAAACTAGTGCATTGTGCATTAGAAATATCTGATATTCATACATAACTCCAAGAGCAAGAGTAGAAGCACGTATATGTTTTTCTCCTAATTAGGTGATGTAGTTTTAACATGTTGTATAGCATCCTTGCCATTTACTTTAAGCTACATGTAACCTCCAGGCTCTTGGCTAATGTATTATGAATCCCTCATAAGTCATTTCAGACGCTTTTCATTCCCTGTGGAATCTGCTGGTGTGTGAGGTGGCAAGCAATTAGCTCAGCACTAGAACCGGATGGAATACCATTGCTTCTAATTAAAATATAATGCAGATTAACCTGATATCCAATGAGATGCTGAGATGGCAGTCAGCTCTTTCCCTGTCAGTGCACTGATTAAAGATTCAGATGTAAAGGCTGCACTTCCCAGGGCCATGAACTGTGCCTTGTTTTCAGCCTATAAAAAACCAGCCTGGCAAGGAAGAGAGGAGGAAAACATGGGTGGATTGAGAAGTTTTCTCAGAGGTGAATATGAAGATCCAAAAAAGCTTTCAAGAGATTTTCTCAAGTATTAATAGGGGAGTTCAACAAGATGTTTAGAGAGTGGGTTAAAAAGGAAATCCATTTTGTTTAAAGCTGCATAGGAAAGTTATTTACATGATTATGTGTTGTAAATTAATGTAATTTTTTGAATTTCTCCCAGTTTCTTAACTGTTCTTCATAAACTTTCTGCAATATGAGAAGCTTTATACCTAGAGTGTGATTTATTTTTTGAACTGCACAAAGTTGCGCAAAAACATGTTTTATTAAAGACCATAAGTGAATGCAACTGCAAAAGGGAGAAGACGAAGTTCTGGTATTTCCTAAGGTTTTTAATGTTTGTTCTTACAATCTCAAAATCTTGGCTATTACTCCTCTCTCACTCTCTCTCTCTCTCTCTTTTTTTTTTCCCCCCCTTCACAAACAGTATTTTCTTGAAATAAGATAACAAGAGTTAGGACATCTGTCTTGAGCAAACTTGAGCCACAAAGTATTCAGGGCTATTGTAGCTGAAATTGTTGAGAATAGTTCAGTGACTTCAACAAGAAGAGAATCAGACCCAAAGGATTCTTCTATGTGATCATTTACAGTGCTCATGAAACAGTAGCATTTAAAGATTGGGGAAAGTCTTATTCTACTGTGAATTTAGTTTAATTTCTTTCCTAAAATGCATTGCAAAACAGACTGAACAATGATTTTTGTGTTGATTGCATGATATTCTGTATTGGTGGCAGGGAAAGTTTCTAATTAAACTTCCTAATGGTTGTGTTATACCTTTCTATTCTTAGCCAGATTTAATAAGAGAATTTTTATAAAATGTGTAGGGTCATTTTTGTTGAACCTGCATATAAATATCCATTAGAAGTTTACTTTCTATTTCTAATTTCTCTAGTTGAGGAGCTGACCTAATAAAAAGTTAAAATATTTATTCTGAAAATAAGAGACCTTACAGTTAAATACAATGTAAATCTCCATTTCTTTTTAAGTTTCCTACTTACCTCCCAGATTTTTGTCAAATACTGCCACTTGCTGGTTTTATTCTGTACCAGTAATTTAGTTCTATAGATTTTGCTTTTCTGAAGTAGAAAAAATTCTTTTCAGAAGATCAAATAGTTAATATTTTTACATTTTGTTTTGCTAAAAATTTAGATATAAGAAATGTAGGCAGTAATCCCCTTTTATTTAGTTTTTACAGTTAACATTCTATCTCTGCATATAAAGTTAGGCATTTGGAACATTTCAAAATGTCTTCAGACATTTGACATTGGGAACATTTTCCACTGACATAGGCAGACACAGAATCGTGACCCAGTCTGTTGTTTAAGACCACTTTAGCCAGCAGTAACTGCAACAGCTAAGAGGAACAGATTGTAAAAATAGCTGATAGGAAAAAAAAAAAAAAAGGGCAAAAAAAAAAAGCACCATAAAAATGTGTAAAACGTTTTTCTTATAATATGCTAGCACAGGATTCTAAACATATCTGACCTTTAATCTTCTAAAAGCAGAAACAAAACTCCAATTTTTTTTGAAAGCATATAACTATGCCCTTCATTTCTATTGCACATGCAAAGTGAATATTGTGAGGAAACAGACCTTGCTAGCTCATTATCTGATATCTAGATAAATCCCTGAAAAGCTATGTTTTTGAATAATTGTGCAGTATGGATCTACCAGTTAGTAGATACATCTATGCACCTTTTTTTTTTTTTTTGATCCTACACAGCTATCACAGATAACGTACTGGGACTAAAAGTATCAATTTGCATTGGATCATTAGATTTGAAAAGTAGATAATCTAATAAGATAACACACTTTTTATCCTTCTGACTTTTTAAATGATATGCTACAAAATAATATTAAATAAAAATGAAAAATAATATCAAGATCTCCTTTGGCAAGTTGCGTAAAATTTAGGAAACTACAAGTCCTTGCTCAATAGTCAGCTAGCATACTTACTGGAAGCGTTTTCCCAAAGGAAAACAAGAAAATTACCCTGAAGAAACTTTCTCAAAGAAAAATGCACCCACACCAATGTGCTACAGTTTTCTCACAGAGTAGTTTTCCTTAACATCAGCGTAAGGGGAAATTGGGTGTTATTAGTTTAATCCCTTGCCTACACTGAGGAAATACCTTACCTGGAAGAGATTCCAGGCTATTATTTGTACTGCAGCAGTGCCTGGAGGCTTCAACGAAGATCAGAACCACCAGGCCACGTTTTGCAGACATAAACAAAAACAGTGCCTACTCTGAAGACAGACAACGTGGTAGGACTGCGCCCATTTCCCAGATGCATACTGTCATGGCTCAGAGCACATCCCTCCTGCAGGGCACCTGGCTGCTGGCATGCAGGGCCTGCCTGGGAGGAGCAGAACTAGTCCCTGAGGAGAGAGCTGCTGTGGAGAAAGCCAGAGCATCCTGTGAGGGCCCACAGTCCTCACTTGATGCATGTGAGGCTGCACCTGGAAGGACATGTCCCTTCCTGAGCTCTCTGGATCAAGAGGAATTTTGAGAAACTGGAAGGAGCCCAGCAGAGGACTACACAGATGCTCAAGGGCCTTTAGTGCATGACCTGATCCCCTATGCAGATTTAGTGCACAGGCATATGCACTAAAGGCCTTTGGGCATCTGCATAGGGGATCTGGGTTTTTTTCATCTGGTGAAGTGGGGGATGAGGGTATGATCCGACAGCAGCTTATGACACTTTGAAGAGAAGCAACAACAAAAAAGATACAGCTGAAATATTCTTTGAAGTGGCAGATGACATATATAGAAAGATGCAATGCTTGTAAATTGCCACTTGAAAAGTTCAGGTCAACATTGGGGAAAAATATTCACTAGGATGGCAAGTTACCATAAATACTGGGAAATACCATTCTGAGACATTCTCAAGACTTGACTAGACGAAGCTGTGGCTGGTCTGAGGTAATGCTGGCAATGGTCCTGATGTGAGCAAGAGGCTGGCCCTTCAGAGAGATCTCAGAGACCGTCAGAGATCCCTTCCAGTCAATGTTTCTGTGGTCTTGCCTTTAGGTGACTAATGGCCCAGCTCTCACTGTTACCAGCTTGAGTAAGATTCTTCACAAGCCTAAAGGAGGGCGAGTCATGAGCAATTCACCAGTATGGCACAGTCTGAGACAGGAATGGCCTGCTCTAGTCACCATGGCCTCAGCTTCCAGTGAAATGCAACAGTTCTTCTGGAGTAAAACCAACTTAAAATAGTTGGATCAGAATAACAGTTAAAGAAAGGTCTCTGAGAAAAACAGAAATAATGTGATATTTTATGAGGACATTCAAATTAACTTTTTTTTTTTTTAAACAGACTTTCATATTTAAAAATAATAAATCAGAAAGATACAGTTCTTCAAACTTCCAAGTCAAATACCAAGCTACACTATGAGATAAGAGGGTGTGTGTTTGACCTATCAGCAGACCTCCTTCAACTCATCCATGTTTTCCTGACTGATCAAAGTCATCGGGATGGTTCAGCCAGGGTGGGCTAGCTCAGTCCTGTTCTCTCCCTCAGGGTAGTTTTGATGTGCTCTAATTGCTCCCTGGATTGCCTAATTCCTGTTTGATCTTTCTCTTTTAGTCACTTTTGATGTTCTGTTGTTGTTCCTTACAGGATCTCTGGTTAGGATTAAGTCATTTTAAAGAGTAGGACATTCCTGCAAAGGGAAATACAGGCAAGTAAGTGCTAAAAAGAGAACAAAACTAAAATGTGTTCTTTGTTCTGGGTGGCCAACTAGGTTGCCACATTTTAGAGTAGCAGTGAAATCAGGGGGCATGGTTTGTAATTGAGTTTATTGTTTTGCAACTAAAATTTCATGTCTGCCATTTGTGCTGTCTTCCTGCTGGCCCTTGCATTTCAGAATGACCCATCAAAGAGCACCACAGTCTTCCCAGGTGCCAGGTGTAGATAAGACAAAGTAGAACAGTCAGCCTGCTTAAGAAACAAATTGAGAAGAAAACACTACTCAAACCAGTAGCAATGCTGGTTCCTTTTGCATGTAAACCAACATAATGAAAAATTATCTTCAGTTTCAGAGATGGTCATTATATCCTCCATAATCTACTGTCCTCCTCTAATCATTCTGTCCTACATTCATCCACAAAAACGACATTAGACTGTTTTCTTGTTTGTTTTCTTTGCATAGTCTGTGGAAAGCAAAATGACTCCCATCTAGTTCTGACTGGAAGTGACAGTATCTTCAAAATATGGCTGGGTGCATGAGTTAAGATTATGTAATCTGTCTCTAGCATGTCCTTTGAAGCTTAGTTAGTTGAAATAATTTTAGAAAATTGGCAAATTTTAGATTTATTTTCTTTCATTTGTTTCATTGTCAGTTCTCATTCTGTTCTTCTCACTGTTGATACTCTATTTTTTTCTCCTAGCAGAACAGCAACTAAAAAAGGCTGTCAGGAATTAGTGAGGGTGAAAAGGGAAGGTCTTATTGCTTTAAATTCTTAATTTTTTGTTTTATCAGAAAAGTAAATGTTAAAACAAAATCAAGTGAAATTAAAGTTCCATTCACTTGAAATATTTTCCATCAAAGATATGTCACATTTCAACCTGAAATTTTAATTTTCTTTCTCAACCAAAAAAAAGAGAAAGTATTTCTATTGTAAATATATACTGAATGCCTTTTACATGATAAATACATGTTGTGTCATTAGCAAGATGCTGTACTATAATGTGCACAGCAATTTTTGAATTACATTGAAATATACTTTAATTGAAATTCAGTTTGCTGAAGTCTAACCCAGAATTTTTTGGAGGAACAAACACAAAAGAAAACTTGTCCTCTTTAACAGGAATCCATTGGACAACCAATGACTGACTGGCATTTAAATGCAAAGCACTAGGGCTTAAAACAAAAAAATAAATCTCAGTGTCATTCATAGAATTATACTGAAAAACATTCTTTGAGTATTTTAGTTTGTAACTTCTGCAGAGGCACCAGGATTAAAAGGAAACAGTCATTAATTCTTCATTTCAGACTTTCTATTTCATCCTTGTTTTCCCTGCCTCACAATGCAAGTATTCTCCACAACGCAGAGTTTCTAGGTCTTAGATTTAAAAAATAGAACATTACAGAATCACAGAATCACAGAATTGCAGGGGTTGGAAGGGACTCTGCCAGAGCAGGTTCCCTACAGCAGGTTGCACAGGTAGGCGTCCAGGTGGGTCTTGAACATCTCCAGGGAAGGAGACTCCACAACCTCCCTGGGCAGCCTGTTCCAGTGCTCAGTCACCCGCACCGTGAAGAAGTTCTTCCGCATGTTGGTGCGGAACTTCCTGTGCTCCAGCTTAAGGCCATTGCCCCTTGTCCTGTCCCCACTGACCACTGAAAAGAGGTTCCCCACCTCCATTTGCCTCCCACAACTAAGATACTTATAAACATTGATCAGGTCTCCTCTCAGCCTTCTTTTCTCCAGGCTGAACTGACCCAGATTACTGAGCCTCTCCTCATAAGGGAGATGCTCCACGCTCTTTATCATCTTTGTGGCCCTCCGCTGGACTCTTTCCAGGAGGTCCCTGNCTGGCGTGTCAGCCACTCCCCCCAGCTTCGTGTCATCAGCAAACTTGCTGAGGGTGGACACTATCCCCTCATCAAGGTCGTTGATGAAGACATTGAACAAGGCCAGACCCAGCACCGACCCCTGGGGAACACCGCTAGTTACAGGCCTCCAGCTGGACTCTGTGCCACTGATCACTACCCTCTGAACTCGGCCAGTCAGCCAGTTCTCAACCCACCTCACTGTCCACTCACCTATCCCGCATTTTCTCAGCTTTGTTATCAGGATGTCGTGGGAGACGGTGTCAAAAGCCTTGCTGAAGTCAAGGTAGATGACATCCACTGCTCTCCCCCCATCTACCCAGCCAGTGATGTTATCATAGAAGGCTACCAGGTTGGTCAAACATGATTTCCCCTTGGTGAATCCATGCTGACTACTCCTGATAACCTTCTTCTCTTCCAATTGCTTGGAGATGGCGAAGAAGAAGCTATTAGAAGTTATTGCAGTGACTCCTAATTCATTTTTTTTTATTTTTAAGTCATGGTGTTCATTTGTTCAATTTTTAAAAACTTCTGTTATTAAAAAAGAATGTTGGGGTGGGTGAAACCCAGTGGCACAGGAGGAGAAGGACTGCTCCTTCTTGTGGAGGCTGAGGGAGCTGGTGGCTGAGCCACAGCAGAGCTGAGAGCCAGAAAGGGTGCAAAGAGCTGTCTGTTTCCAAACACCCTTCGTAAGGGCTGAGCCCCTGGCTCAGAAAGTCATTGCCTAGTTTGGAAGCCTGTAGGGAACACATGGGGACATCTGCATGATCCTTTTTATTTCTCTTTGGGGTGTTCTGAGCCTTCCCTGATTAAAAAATTGAATTACTCTTGTTCAAAATCTGTCTTCTTGTGTTTAAAATCCTTTTTGGTCTTCTTTGGGAAGCTTACCATGAGGAGAATGCATAGGCAGATCTTCTTCAAAGCCAGCTCTGGACCTTGTCATATTCATGTTTCAAGGTCCTGATCATTAATCTCATTGGTTGTGTTCACTTCAGCAAGATTGGAGGATGCAGTCAGAATGTTTAAAACAGATAATTTAATAGACAAGTACTAATAATAACATGTAGCACACATATATATATTTCATCGATGGACTTGTTTGTAATCAGCATTTAATTATATCAGATCTCTTAGAAATTGAATTAAATGAATTCAAATTATAGCTTGAAAAATCAAGGTTAAGCCAGGATTTTCAAACTGAAGCCTGTAAGAAAAATAATTTTCCAGGATGTTAAGCAGCTCTGTTCAGACAGCTTCTGATCATGAGTAAACAGGATGCTCATGGGATGGTTTGCATGATCTCTTTCTGTAGATAAGGTCACATTATGTGCAATGCTACAAGCCTCACTTGACTCAGCACATCCAATTAGAGACACAACCTTTGCCATTAATACTGCTTCTTGATTATTTACCTATCTACTCGAAAAAAGATTCTTAGATTCTTCTTTTCTGCTAGGCAGTTCAAAAGGGATTATAACCCTGTGCAGTCATACAAGCAATGAGTATATAAATCCAGCAGTTCCATTGATCATGCAATATCTGCTTTCAGGCATTTTTCTTTCTCACAGAATGAAATATTCTTCCAGAAAGTATGCATTCCAGACCTCCCTCCTGGTATGTAGGTTCAGCTTAAGTTACTTTAAGAAATTGTCCTCACATGTATTTTGATAATCACAGATGTTAAAAATGTAGAACAAGAGGAAGTATAAAAAAAAATGTAGAACAAGAGGAAATATAGTTCAAAAGATCCTTTCTTTCCCTTTTTTTTTTTTTTATGAGGAAGTAACATATAACTGAAGAGGTAAGAATGAGAAAATTTGATACCTGGCAGAAATAAATTTATCCTTCAACAGGCTTAAATTGGTTAAATTTACTGCTATTACTGTTGACATGCTAATTGCTTAGGTGGAGCTTCAAAACCAGGTTTTACTATGAGTATTTCTTTCTGAACTTTACTAAAAGTACTTGTGTTAATGAAATGTAAGCTAAAAGCTAAAGTTCTTTTCCTGGTCCAAGAGGTATGCCTGATCCATCTTTTGTTGAGAAACCTGAAGCTGTGGAGTATCAGCATTTTTCATCACATAAGATTAATCCTCTAAAAATGTGTCTGAGTACATAGATATGAAAGGTGAATAGGTACTGTGTCGTGTAGTCAAAAGAGGTGAAATGCCTGTTTTGACAATTAGAGTTAAATATTACTCATGTCAGAGTGAAGACGCTACTTCTACCTCAGCTTCAACATGTCTGTTGGTGAAGGTGTTTACATTTGATCTGATGGATCTGATGTTTACATGGACCTCATCTTGGGCATCCATCTGGGCAGAGCCTGAGGGTTCTGTGGCAAGGCCAGAGATTTTGTGAGGCAGCACACTCCACAGTCTGGGATTATATGCAGATATGCACACACTAGTCTTTTGTGTTAATGTTGGAAGGAAAAAAATAAATCTAAGGTTTCACACACGTGGAGAGTATATCTCTTTGGGAATGATGCTTGAGGCAAGGACAACATGGTCCAGAAAGAAAGATTTAATTGTGTAGAACTCTCAAAACCTGCCTCCATTTTGCTACTTCTCTTTAATGTGTGAACCCAGTAATGACTTACGCACTACTGTTCTCTCTTTGTAAATGTTGTGATCAGTGAAGAATGGAATAGAAGCAATTCCATGTGTTAGGAGGTCACTCATTCTGTATAAACCATATTATTTACTAACAGCACATGGCTCAGATTCTATTTAATATTAAATATTTACTTGTATTAATTCAAGTAACAAAACCATTTAAAATAACCTCAGCCAGCTCATGACTACCACAAAAACTGAAAAAAGCATGCAGCTATTTGTACTATTCCAATTACAAGTAGGCTCTTTATTTAAATCAATGACACTTTTTTCTTGACAAATAACCACAGAGATTACCTAAATGAAGTGCTCTCTAAAGCACAATTTGAAGCATTTAGTGCTGTGGTCACACCAGTGACCTTCCCTGCCCAAAGCTGCTGCTGGTCTCACTCCATGCCTTCAGTTCCAGAGGCACCAGTGAGCCACCACAGGACAAGCAGCACTGGGGGAGGCAGGAGCAAGGGACATTCTTATGTGAAGCTACACAATCAGATCAAGAAGCCTGGTTCAAGGCTCTGTTCTTCAGGGTGATGCTCATTCTTTCTTTAAGAGTCAAATGAAAATTGGATGCTTGTGTGAAATTATGTTAGATCACAAATATAGATCATGCAACACGCACTGTTACTGGGCTGGAGAAAGCTGTTGATCTGCAATCTCAACAGTACTGTTGGTTGCTTCTCAGACAAGTGCTCATAGGGAAGCATGTCTGGCCTTAATGTCTGGTGTGCAGTAGGAAACAGTATATATATGTATATAATATGTAATACGTATAGAATACATACATAATATATATTTGTTCAGTGAAGCACTGTTTGACTTTTCAGTGTTAAGTATTTCTTGTTTTCAGATCACAAGAGGAGGACTCATTTCAGTTTAACATAAAAGCTTGTCTCATTGGCAATCTAAGTTGTGTAGCAAAAGGAGGAAAACGTTCAGACTGAGCAGATCCCAGATCTTAATGCAAAAGCAAGTAGTAAATGCATTTGTTTCTATGTGAATTTCAGAAACATAAAGTGGCTTCTGAACAACTTCTACTGGGTATGTCTGCATCCTTTTTCTTCTTGTAATACTTTTGCTATCATGGTAAAAATATTTCTGTCTTTTGTGTTTATGTGCTGAAAAGAATGGCTGTATTTTTGATTATCTGATTCTGTCCTGTTTCTTCTGCTATTTATTGACCCTATGTACCTGTACAGCTTTTGATTCTTCTGTTTCGATCCTTCCCACAGACAGTCTGGCTGACCATGCTCCTTGGAAGTATTTGTGAGGAGTGACTTTCAGTGTGCAGCCAGTGAACCGCACGAAATCCACGAGTTGTTCCTAACAGTCAAAGAGAGGTAGTTAAAAAAATCAAGTCTGCTGTTGGCAGGGTTAAATGTTCTGTTTGAGAGCAATGCCTCCATTGAAAAAGTGTCTATGCAAACTCTTGCTCCAGACTTAGATTTCCCTTTCTTCCCAACAAGCGTTAAATGAATAACTGATTTCACATGCTCCATTCCACATCATCTCTCCCTTTATCATGGAAGTAAAACTTCTTTGTATATATGAGTGACAAAAAGGGCTCAGAGTTATTTATGAATATAGTTTCTACCATCCTTTTTTCTGCTTTTGGTATTACTGAATGAATATAATATATAACATATATATT
>WBMW01003148.1:0-13779 GCA_013396635.1 Penelope pileata | reverse complement strand
GACCTGATAGCTGCCTATCAATATCTAAAGGGGAGCTATAAGAAAGAGGGGGACAGACTCTTTAGCAGGGTCTGTGGGGATAGGACAAGGGGTAATGGTTTCTGGCAAAAAGAGAGGAGATTTAGGTTGGATATAAGGAAAAAGTTTTTTACAGTAAGAGTGGTGAAGCACTGGAGCAGGTTGCTCAGACAGGCGGTGGAAGCCCCGTCCCTGGAAACATTCAAGGTCACGCTGGACCAAGCTGTGAGCAACCTGATCTAGCTGTAGATGTCCCTGTACATTGCAGGGGAGTTGGACTAGATGACCCTTACAGGTCCCTTCCAACTCTAAGGATTCTATGATTCTACTGTAACTGTCCTTACATAGCACAGTCACCATGCTTCTCTTATGCTACTTTTATGAATGACATGATCTATGGTTACCTTGAAACACATTCAAAACTGGTAGATAAAAAAATCAAATGCAAGGATTATTATGTCCTCGGTTTCTGCGCATAATTTCTTTGACCTCATCACATTTTATACAACAATTCAGGCAGCTATCTAGTAACAGGTTCTTTTGTCTTACATAAAAAATGTGAGCAGTTCTTAAATTCTCTTCATTAATCAGAAAAAAAAATAGCTTAAGCACCTTATATGCAGACAAGATTATCTCAGTACTTCATACCATGGTACATGTGCCTATTCTGAGTCGTTTGCATTAGGTATTTTGGTTTGAAGTTATAGGCATTCCATCAACTCTCTGCTTTGTCTTCATCCTCACTTTAGTCATGTCCCTATTTCATATGTACCTCCTTTCCACTAGGAAGTAGATTTTTGTCCTCTAAAATTGTTCCACACTTTCAAAACTGTTCTGGGGAATAACTGGAATTTTCTGTATCTGTTTCTTCAGCCAATATTTTCCCGAGAGTATCATTATTAAAGGTTTTGTGAGAAAAATATTTTCAGAACTTATCCTAAGTTTGTGAATAGTTTCAGTAATACAAAGTTCTATTTTTCAGACTACTGTTATTTATGGAGAATGTCACTATTCTTCTGATTTGAAACAGCAACACCTCTGCTTTTACAAGACTTAGTTTGTGTGATGCTGCGTGCCAAAATATTTCTAGAAAGTAATTTGAAGGAACAATGTCCCAGATGTCATCATGAAAGTAGTTCTTGAATAGTTATAAAAACACTTTGACATCTCCAGATGAAAAGACCTAGGTAAGACCTAAGGGAATTCTGTGTATTTCTGGCAGTGTATCTAATTTGCTAAAGAATTTGACTTCTGTGTCCTCTGAGTTCCATCAGCAAGTGTAAGCATTTCCTGTCTTCTCTGTAAACTCAAAGATGAGGAAGCCTGTGTACTCCCTTTCTTATAGCTAATTACCGCGTTCACTCTTCTGAATTTTTGAAGGATATAGTTAATTGCTTTGAAGCTCCTTCTCCTTTCGGATTTATATTTAAGGAATGTTTCTGTAGTACATGAGACAGAAAGAATTTGATTATGGCTGAAAGCAGGATATGTTGACTGGAGAAACATTCCTACAGGCACGTTTTCTCACATACTACATTTTCCAAGGAACAGCAACAATCCTTAAAATCTCATTCTTCTTGCTGCTCACAGCCTTTTTTATTTCATTTCCATAGTCAATACCACTTACCCTTAAATTCATGTTTCCTGCCACTGTTTCCCTCTCCTACATTCCTCTTTCTCTCTCACTTCTTTTTTTTTTAACCCATGTAAGTATACTTGGAAAAATTTCCAGCAACATTATTTCTGAAAAAAAAATAGTTAATTTCACTCCTTTTTCTTTGATATAGGATATTTTTACAGAATATTTACCTTTCCAACTAAAAAGAGTTGGAAACAAAGAAGAAAAACATATAAAGCTCTCTCAGATCCTTCCAGGGTTCCTCAATCTCGCTAATTCTCTTACTGTAAACTTCTCTAGTTTATAAAACTGTAGCCTGTTCTGGGACCTTGTCAAAGAGTTGGAGCATGAAGCACTGAAACAGCAGTTCTTTGGCACATCTTAGAGTATGTTTATCATCCCATCCCTGGATAGGATCTCTGGATACTACTGAAATCAAAACAGTTCTAAATGACAATGAATTTGCTCAGGTTTTAGGAGCCATATACTTCCTGAGAATCTGACAGAATTGAAATTGTAAATTATGATTTCTTTGAGAGGACTGATACATGGAGAGTGGGTTTCCCACAGTGGGGTACAGTGGAAAGAAAGATAATTATTCTTAGATTATTATTACTATGACCATAATTGGAGGGAAAGCTTTGTTGGACAAGATAGTTACAAGTGCCTTCATGGCCTATTTGATGTGTGTTGATAGTTATTTGTTTCACTAGACTATCCAGTGTGCTAAGGTGTTTCATGCAGGTATGAAGTTAAGTTAGTAAAATGAGATACTGTCTGAAGTGCATTTTAAGATGCCCCCCACTTTTACTGAAAACAGACACCATCACAGTTACAAAAGCAACACACTTAAATGTATCTCTACATATCCAAAGAAATAACCTAACATGTCTGCACGTGGGAAGAGCAAGGTCCACAGAAGTACCAGCCCACACCTCTGTGTGTGGCTTCCCCAGAAGCAGGGAACATTGTTTGGGGTGGGGGATTTAAGCAGTACAGCTTCATCTTATCTTACAATCTGAAGACTGTCAGCATAGTTTCCTCATGCTCAAAAAAACAAAAAAATAATAAAAAAAAGTAGAACATAAGAGTGGGAGCACTGAAGGAGCACATCCATTGATATTCTACAGAAAAAGTTTCTCAGATGTTTTCAGGTCATCCATCTGTCCCACCTTCTTTAGTGTCACTCAACAAGTAAAGTTTGCCTTTGTACGCAATGTGGCTTAACTGTGTGCGTGTCCTACCTAACTTTGAAGCAGGGTAAATACAAAAAAACCCAAGTTACTTACGTGTCCTACACAGTGGTGGAACTTCTTTTTCTTCTGTCACAGTTGCACAGTTTCCTATCATGACTGAGGCTATTTTTCATTCTACGAATAAATATGTTCCTTTTTTTTCTGGATAATGTAGGTAGGAGCTATCAAAAAGAAACTGTCTCTGCTATTAGACTGCTTCACATGTTTTCTCACAGGCCCTGAGTGTTGCTTTGCCCTCAGCAGTTAAACTGAGGAGATCATAGAATCATAGAATCATAGAATCATAGAATCATAGAATCATAGAGTGGTTCAGGTTGGAAGGGACCTTAGAGATCATCTTGGTCCAACCCCCCTGCCATGGGCAAGGACACCTCCCACTAGACCAGGTTGCCCAAAGCCCCATCCAGCCTGGCTTTGAATACTTCCAGGGAGGGAGCATCAACGACTTCCCTGGGCAACCTGTTCCAGTGTCTCACCACCCTCACAGTGAAGAATTTCTTCCTTATATCCAGTCTAAATCTACCCTCTTCCAGTTTATAACCATTACCCCTTGTTCTGTCATTATCTATCCTTGTAAAAAGCCCCTCCCCAGCTTTCCTGTAGGCCCCCTTCAGGTACTGGAAGGCTGCTATCAGGTCCCCCCGCAGCCTTCTCTTCTCCAGGCTGAAGAGTCCCAACTCTCTCAGCCTGTCCTCGTAGGGGAGGTGCTCCAGCCCTCTGATCATCCTCGTGGCCCTCCTCTGGACCCGCTCCAACAGCTCCACATCCTTCTTGTGTTGGGGGCCCCAGAACTGGACACAATACTCCAGGTGAGGTCTCACGAGAGCAGAGTAGAGGGGCAGAATCACCTCCCTCGACCTGCTGGCCACACTTCTCTTGATGCAGCCCAGGATGCGGTTGGCCTTCTGGGCTGCAAGCGCACACTGCCGGCTCATGTTGAGTTTCTCGTCAACACACACCCCCAAGTCCCTCTCCTCAGGGCTACTCTCAAGCCATTCTCCGCCCAGCCTGTATGTGTACTTGGGATTGCTCCGACCCAGGTGCAGGACCTTGCACTTGGCTTTGTTGAATTTCATGAGGTTGGCATGGGCCCACCTCTCAAGCCTGTCCAGGTCCCTCTGGATGGCATCCCTTCCCTCTGGCGTGTCGACTGCACCACACAGCTTGGCATCATCTGCAAACTTGCTGAGGGTGCATTCGATCCCACTGTCCATGTCACCGACAAAGATGTTAAACAGCACTGGTCCCAGTACCGATCCCTGAGGAACACCACTCGTCACTGGTCTCCATTCAGACACTGAGCCATTGACCGCCACTCTCTGAGTGCGGCCATCCAGCCAGTTCCTTATCCAGCGAGTGGTTCGTCCATCAAACCCATATTTATCCAGTTTATCAACCAGGATGCTGTGCGGGACAGTGTCAAACGCCTTGCACAAGTCCAGGTAGATGACGTCGGTTGCTCTCCCTTTATCCACTGTTGCTGTGACTCCATCATAGAAGGCCACCAGGTTTGTCAGGCACGATTTGCCCTTGGTGAAGCCATGTTGGTTGCCGCCAATCACCTCCTCTCGATTTTCCATGTGCCTTAGTAGAGCCTTCAGGAGGATCTGCTCCATGATCTTGCCAGGCACAGAGGTGAGACTGACCGGCCTGTAGTTTCCAGGATCTTCTTTTTTCCCCTTCTTGAAAATGGGGGTTATGTTCCCCCTTTTCCAGTCAGTGGGAACTTCACCAGACTGCCATGACCTTTCAAATATGATGGATAGTGGCTTGGCAACCTCATCCGCCAGTTCCTTCAGGACCCGTGGATGAATCTCATCAGGCCCCATGGACTTGTATACCTTCAGGTTCTTCAGGTGGTCTCGAACCTGATCTTCACTTACAGTGGGCAGTTCTTCCTTCTCCCACTTCTTACCTTCTCTTTCTGCAGTTTGGGTGGTGTGTCTAGAGCCTTTGCCAGTGAAGACTGAGGCAAAGAAGTCATTGAGCACCTCAGCCTTCTCCACATCCCTCGTGGCCAGGTCTCCAGTTTCCTTCCGGAGAGGGCCCACATCTTCCCTAGTCTTCCTTTTGTCATTGATATACCTGTAGAAATTCTTCGTGTTCCCCTTTATGTCCCTGGCTAGATTGAATTCTACCTGGGCTTTAGCTTTCCTAACCTGGTCCCTGGCTGCTCGGACCACCTCTTTGTATTCCTCCCAGCTAACCCGTTCCAGTTTCCACTCCCTATAGACTTTCCTTTTGTGCCCTAGAAAGCCCAGGAGCTCCTTATTCATCCACGGAGGCCTCCTGGCATTCTTGCCCACTTTCCTCTTTTTTGGGATGCACCGCTCCTGAGCTTGGAGGAGATGACCCTTGAATACCAACCAGCTTTCTTGGGCCCCTCTCCCCTCAAGGGCTTTGTCCCACGACACCCTGCCAAGCAGATCGCTGAAGAGGTCGAAGTCTGCTTTCTTGAAGTCCAGGGTAGTGAGTCCACGGTAGTGGACTGCACATCCTTCCAACACAAGGGGGAGAGGAGTATCTTTCTTCAGCTCTGAGGAGGGTAGTTTGCAAAGGATGCTCCACAAAAGCTCCTGTGCCAGGCTGTGTTCTCTGCTTCGGGAGATCTCACCTGTAATGATGCCCTCTATATGCTAAACATAGTAAGTGGTAGTAGCCTCTCCTTACTAGCCTAACAGTGAAGTCCAAATTTTTCATTGAGCTTCAAAGTATTCACAGTCCCTTAAATTCCTCTGTATTCAGCCTGAAAAAATATGCCACTCCACTTCTGCAGGGAAAAAAAATGCTGAAATGGGGGCCTGTTGCCCACCAGAAGTAATCAACACTAAAACATCTTTCAGCACCTGACTGCAAAGTAGATTCATGCAGAAAGGTTTCAGGAGCATTAACAGCCATTTCCTAGCCTAGCAGGCACTGACTGGCTGCTTCCCCAATTCCAGAAACCACTTGACTTTCTTCTCCTTTCTGCACATGAAGTCTCAGGTAGGCTACTGAGCCCCTGCTGCTCCCAAGATACTGTCTGTTAATGCAGCTAATGGTTAATGACACCCTGCTACAGGTTCACCCCTCTCCTCTTGAGTACCATCCCCTCCCCAAGGAGTGGGGTACACCATGGGGAGCTTCTCACAACATCAAACGGTTCCCAAACTCAATTTGAAGAGCAGTGAATTCACGCTCTGGTGTGGCTGAAGAGAACCTGTACTGTTCCAAATTTATTGTTGAAGCCTAACAAATGTCTCCTGTATGCAGAGTGCATTAAGCTTATAGCTGTGTGACTGGGATGGAGAAACTAAAAATGGAGTTGCTGGTAAGGGAAATGTATTCAAAACAACATAAAGTATAATCCTTACCCAAAGTATATTCCTGTCATGGCCTCAGTCTTAGTAGCAATTAATCCATTTCACATACACCTTGAACTTCTGTAAGCTTTTGTAACACCTTATAAAGACACGCTCCCAGATCTCAAAGATATGCATAAAAATCTTTGTTTCAGACTTTAATTTCAGGCATATGTTAGATAAGTTGTTGATTAATTATTTTCCTGATCACCTCCTGAACAGTATTTGTTTACATCACCACGGTTCTGTATAAAACAAACGACTATTTCCGGTTCTCCAACAATTCCCTGTTGCAACAGTCACCGCTTTATTTATTTATTCTCCTACAGCTCATTCTACTACCAGAATCAAGACAGGGCCACAGTCAAAAGGACAAAAACTGCAGAGAGAAGAGTGCAAGTCCTGGGGTCCACAGGGGCTTTCCCCAGAGTACTGGCAGATAAGAATTTCCATAACTTTAGTTTTAGGTGGGCCCAAAATCAGAGCTATTTTTCACAAAGGAGAAGTGAGAATAGTGCAAGTGACCATGAGCGCCAAAGTTCTGTCGATGAACATCCATTTCCCTAAGATAGAAGCCAAGGATCAGTCAACCTTCTCCTCAGAGCATCATCTTATGCTCTGGATCAGCAGCCAGCTCAGGAGAATGTTATTCACTCCACTCCACCTCCTCCAAATGTTCTTGGTAACAGACCTGGGGCAAGACATCCTGCCTTTTGTTTTTTGATGAAAGCAGACACAGGGAGCTCCTGTATGAATAAGATCCTCATAAATTCAGACACTTCTTTGTTCAGAGAATTAAATATGAAATTTCTTCCTATGAGTGAACCCTGGAAAAAAGTAATACTACTCAGGACATACAAAACAGATTGAAGAATGTTTAATTATGTTTTGGTTGCCCTTCATAATCACCAGGAAAAGCAGAGCTCTTCGTATTCGTGATTAGTGTGATAATTTACCACCTGATTTATAGCTAAGGCACAGCAAGTAAAGTGGAGGCTTTGTTTGAAGCAGACATTCATCTGCTTACCAACAAATAGCACACCCCAATCTTCAGAGAGAAGACTCAGTGTGGGTACTGCTCTGATTTGATCTTTTAAAATATGTATACGTGTTCTGTAGTCCCTTATGAACTTCTGCTATAGTTAATTTGAGACACTTAGTCCTTATGCTGGACTCTCATTATGATAAAAAGTGTGCCTTAGCAAGAGGAGATATCAGTCACTGATTCTTGAAAATAGCACAAAGGGCACTGTTACCTAGAAGAAGTATTTTACTCTGTAGTCCAGAGGTCAAGAAAGATCCATCTGATTATTTTTGCAGTGAAATAGCAGTCTCTCTCTGAATTTGACATTTATTTCATTTATTTCTTCTTCCTTGCATAAATATAAATGTAATACAGAGCTACAGCCTTTTCTGGCTAGTTCACTAGATTTTGTAGCAAATGCAGAGTGCTTGACTAAGTGGCCAGTAACATTTAATTTGATTTCCAAGACTAAAGTGCAGCCAGCAACTTCATGCTTTGTAAGAATTAGGAACAGTGCAGATCCTGAGACTACCCGAAAAATCTCACATCAGGCCAAGTTTATACCACCATCTAAGGCTGTCTATTGCAAATCAGAGCTTTTAAGAATCAGTAGGTATGAGATCATGTCTGAAATAGTTCAGAATAAGGCCTGAATGACTCAAACAGCTAATAAGAAATGAATGCCAAAAAGATCTACTTCTATGAGTCTGACGAATCTGTGGTAATACCGGTTGATAGCAAATTAAGAAACACGTAAGTGTGACTTGGGATACACAGCAAATAGTGGTGATTCAAGCATAAGGAATCATAACTCACAATACAAATGCAAATCAAGAAATAGCTCAGTTGGAAGGGACTTAGAAAGATCATCAAGTCCAACTGCACAGTCACCTCAGGGCTAAGCAGAAGTTAAAGCAGATTAATCATGGCATTGTCCAAATGCCCCTTGAACACTGACAGACATGGAACATCAACCGCATCTCTAGGGGGCCTGTTCCAGTGTCTGACCACCCTTACGGCACAGAAATATTTCCCAGTGCTGTCTGACCCTCCCTTGGCACAGTGCTGTGTCATTCCTATCCTGCCACTGGTGACTCAGAGCAGAGCCCAGCACCTTCCTCTGCTTCACCTCCTCAGGGAGCTGCAGAGAGCGACAAGGTTGCCTCTGGGCCTCCTCTTCTCTGGGCTGCGCAGCCCAAGCGTCCTCAACCTGTCCTCACAGGACATACTTGCCAGCCCTGTTACCAACTTTGGAGCATCCTCTGGATGTTTTCAAGGACCTTAACAGTCTTTTTATATTGTGGATCCCAAAACTGCACACAATATTCAAGGCGAGGCTCCACCTCATCACCTTGATCACCTCCATGACTAAATACAGCAGAAGAATCATAGAATCATAGAATGGCCTGGGTTGGAAGGGACCCCAAGATCATCAAGTTCCAACCCAGCAGCCATAGGCAGGGCCATCAACCTCCAGATCTGGTACTAGATCAAGTTGCCCAGGACTCTGTCCAACCTGGCCTCAAACACCTCCAGGAACGGGGCAGCCACAACCTCTCTGGACAGCCTGTGCTAGCACCTCACCACTCTCTTGNTCACACGGGCCCACCTTTTGAGTTTGTTGAGGTCCCTCTGGATGACGTCCCTTCCTTCTATTGTGTCAACCACACCACTCAGCTTGGTGTCATCAGCAAACTTGCTGAGGGTGCACTCAATCCCATCACTGATGTCATTGATGAAGATATTGAAGAGAACTGGTCCCAAGACAGACCCCTGGGGGACACTGCTCGTTACCAGCCTCCACCTGGACATAGTGCCATTCACCACAACCCTCTGTCTACGGCATTCCAACCAATTCCTTATCCACCGAATAGTCCACCCCTCAAATCCGCACTTCTCCAATTTAGAGATAAGAATGTCGTGGGCGACCATACCAAAGGCCTTATACAAGTCCAGGTAGATGACATCAGTTGCCTTCCCTTTGTCCACCACTGCTGTCACTCCATCACAGAAGGCCAGTAGATTGATCAGGCACGATCTTCCCTTGGTGAAGCCGTGCTGGCTGTCTCACATCACCTGCTCATCCTTCATGTGCCTTAGCATGTCTTCTAGGAGGATCTGTTCCATGATCTTCCCAGGCACAGAGGTGAGGCTCACCAGCCTGTAGTTCCCCGGGTCCTCCTTCCTCCCTTTCTTATAATTGGGAGCAACATTTTCTTTTTTTCAGTCACCAGGGACTTCACCTGACAGCCACGACTTTTCAAATATGATGGAGAGCGGCTCAGCAACCACATCAGCCAGCTCCTTTAGGACCCTGGGATGCATGTCGTCCAGCCCCATAGACTTGTACATGTTTGCTATCCACCCTCTTAATCACCACTCAGAGGCTTTCTACTGCATCATCCCCAGTGGCAAGGGCTATACAGTCTAATCTCTCCTTTACGTACAGCACAACAGCTCCATTTCACCTGCCTTGCCTATTCCTCCTGAATAGACAATAGCCCTCCAGCCCAACACTTCAGTCATGGGACTCATCCCACCAAGTCTCACTAATACCAACGATATAATAGCTCTGGGAAAGGACCAAAGATTACACTTCAGTCTGTTTTGATCCTCATATGTATGTGGCGGTATACAAGTGTTTCAAATATGTTCCTGAATCTGCAGTGCTCCTTGGTCCCATTAGCCTTGCCACCCTCAGATGGTGCCATAACATCTCCTGTTTTTACTTCAGTGTTCGTAAATATATCCTTTTCCCCAGCTGATCCTAGTTGACGACCCTGTCAGGATACGAGTGAGGAACATTTCCACCATCAAGACAGGTGGCCCCAAGTCAAGCCCCAGCAGTCCTTGCATCACAAAGATTCTTCTATGATTACAAAACCCAAAATTCTTGTGGTGGCATCAGTCTTGGAGCCAAGTGCTGATGACCTGGGATTGCCTGTTTCTTATCCTGTCTCTTCCCATTACCTGAAAGATTGAGGGAGGAAAACACTGCCTGTGCTCCTGAGTCCTTCAGTTGTCTCCCCAGGGCTCTGAATTCCCTTTTGATAGACCTCAGGCTTCCTATATCTACATCTTCAGTACCCACTTGAAGGAGTGGCTAATAGTCTGAAGTCTGTACTATGGTCAAAAGCTTGGTAGTAACATGACTGATCAGAGCCCCAAGGAGGGAGCAAATTTCTCTGTGAAGAGGGCTTGATCTGCAGATTGGAGCCTCAGTTCCCTTCAGGAGGGAGTCATCTGTGACTACAACTCACTGTCATTTCTTCACAGCTCTGATCTTGATGCTGCACTTGCTACTAGGGGCTGGTTAATTTAACATTGGATGGAGAACTTGCTCTGATACCTCTTCCTTCCCCTTTTCACATCTCTCATCTGCCACATCCAGAGCCTTGCACCTGTTCAGTAATGGAAGCTGAGCATCCCTCAAAGACAGTTATCTTCCATTAGCACTATCTTTCCACTAGTTTATTGCTAACCATTGGTTACAAGATCTCTTTAGGTCATGGAGCGGTGGTTTATCCTGACTTCAGCAGCTCACCGATTTTTAACAAGAATTTATTTCCTCAGCTGTGGCTGTAGATAAACAAAAAATAAAATGCCCCTAGGGGAAAGTCTCAATGTTGTTGTAGAACCATCTATAATTAATCCCAAAATCTCACTTCTGAGTAATAATGATCTGCATGGAACCCATTGTTGTGTGTGTAAATTTTGTAGTTTTTTCCCATGTGCAGCCTTTTCTCTATATTGATTTTTTTCTGCTGTTTTATCTTCATTGCTCGTAAACTTCTTGTACAATTCTTCACAACCAATCCTCATATCTCTTACCTAGGAGAACTTAGTATCACTAGCGTACTGCATCTTGTCATTGTTTTCTTATGAGCAATTTATGAGTAAACTGAACAGCACTGGTTCCACTGGGTTTTCTGTGAAACAGAGCAGTGACCTCTCACCACAGTAACAACTGATGTCACAAACCAATAGCTTATTGAGTTTTAATCACTTATTTCTTCATTGAAGAAGCTCCCATCTTATGGCATAGCTACATAAGTAAATACAGAAAAAAAGAATTGTGCATCATGTAATTACTTCTTTGGGAGAGCTGTGGCATGGCTGTGCCCTGCACAAGGTTAGTTGACAAGACAGAGGCTGCTTCTCCTGAAATCATGGGAGTCCTTGTTCCAAAAGTTAATAGTATCATGATTTTGATATACTAGTCATTGTTTTTGTCGGTATCCTGAAAAATTGAAGTAATACCATTCAACTGTGAGGTCTGGGCAGCCCAAGATGTGGACGGAGATGAAACAATGCCTAAATTCCTAGGGTTAGGATTAGAGATCATTTGTGTTAGGGCTAGGATTTAGGGTTATTGTTAGGGCTTAGGGCTTAGAAAATATCAGGACAAGGAAAGGGTAGTGGAATTTGATTATTTTGGATGTCTGAATGAGTCTAGTGGGGTATAATTTACTCATTCTCCTTGGAATCCGTTCTGGCAGAAATCTGCTTTGCTTCCCTAATTTAATTGTTGATTGACAGATGAACTTTGTATATAATACATTAAAAAAAAAACAACACAACAACTTTTGGCTGAATCTTGGCTTTTTCATAACTGGATTGCATGTCTAGAATACGAAGATAGGTAAGATAATTTAAGTAAACTAGTATTAAATCTCTTTTTCTTTAGATACCAAATTATATTACAATTCACTCAGTTAGAAACTACCACAAACCATATTTTTCTGGATTAAATTGTCAGATTGTGGCTTCCGTTAGAGTTGATGACACAAATTTTCTTAATTATACTGGCGTAAATCAAAAGTAATAATGCAGCAATCTGTGGAATAACTCTGGGTATACAACAACATAATTGGAAACAGAATTTGAATCGCTAATTTAATATTCTTCTTTTTTTATTACCTACTTTATATGTGTGTATGTGTTACACTACATTAATTTTAAGTGAGGAATATTCCAGGAATATAAACTCACCTGTAACTCTTGTTTTTCCTTTTTTCTTTTGCCACATGTCATTTAAGTGGGAAAAAATGTCTGGGAAAGGTGAATGAGTGATAAAGGAATTTTAGGATGGTATTATAATGAAAGTGATGTAAATGATCTACTTTATGGCATCATTTTTTTTTTTTTTAATATTAGCTCATGAAATGCATTTGGATTCTAAAGCCAAGACTGAAGAAGAGAGTACATAAGGATAACGAATTCTTAAATTAGGCATTGAGAGATAGAACACCAGATGTCTAAATGTCATTGTGATGGATTTATTCCACTGTGACTGGTTTTCTAGAAAATACTCGGGAGCTGAACTTCAGCTTTCCCAGAGAAGTTGTGGATGCTCCCTCCTTGGAAGTGTTCAAGGCCGGGCTGAATGGGGCTTTGGGCAACTTGGTCTAGTGGGAGGTGTCCTTGCCCATAGCAGGGGGTTTGGAACAAGATGATCTCTGAGGTTCCTTCCAACCCAAACCATTCTCTGATTCTATGATTCTCTGATTCTATATTACCCACAGTTTGTTCTTCAAGTAGTAAAGCTGCCAATGATACATGCATATTTTTTCCTTGAAATTAAATCTACGTTTTGCCGTATTTTTTTAATGAAAACCCAATCAAAAAAAGCAGCAGCTCTGTGGAGGGGAAAATGATGATGGAATAGGCCACACACAAGTGCATACAATTTCCATTTTCAGATATTGGTAAGATGTGTGGTAAGATGCGTTTTGTGGTCTTCAGTAACAGAAGAGAGAAATTTTGCTTAATTTGTTAAATGCTTTAACCATTGGATGGAATAGATTTGGATGATTGTTATCAGACATCTGGCAAGGAGTCTACTCTGTAATCTTGGCACATATATTATTTTGATGTTTCAGGTTTGTTACTTCCACAACTGTGTGCATTAAATCTGACAACAGCTGGGTGGCCACATATACAGCTTTCTTCCTTAGTTCAAAGGCAGAATTTCTTTTCTGCTCTCTGTGACTGCCCGCCAGGAAGTAAGAAAATTTTTGCCATTAGAATGTTTTTTACTAAATTGTACATTTTGCTGGGGAAAAAAAAAGTCAATGGAAAATTTCCAGCACAAGATACTCACATGAATGTATCTTTCACCATTGCCTAAGAAGCTGGTATTTTTCCATGGATTCTTCAGCTGCCTCTGCTGAGCTTGGAGAGACAAGGTTGAGCCAGGAAGGTTGAATTGAATAAGAGGTCTAAGGTATGGGACATATTAACACTGTTTATTATTATGACATTCTATAATTGAAGGCAACATCAAAAACTTATATATTTTTTTTTTACTTATGCAACAGACATATTTGTAATGATTCTATAACATTTATGTATTTATATAACTTACATTTTTAAGTGATGCCAGGCCTATAGATAATAATTTGCAACCTGCACAGCTGAAGAAACATTGCTTGCAATATGCTATAACAAGTCCCGTGACACATAAACCTACACACTATTTTTGATCTCTCATTAGAAGATAATTATAGAATCATAGAATCA
>WBMW01003146.1:2498-17408 GCA_013396635.1 Penelope pileata | reverse complement strand
TCAGCCCACAGAACATTGTTAACCATGCGCATACCCATTTCCTCAAAGGAGAAATGAGTTAATTTGTTGGTGACAACCCAGTAGTTTGTTGCTGTCCTGCCACAAAATGCGACTCAGAGATTCCTATCCCAGGGCTAAGCATGATTATTTATGGAAGCTGTTCAGAACTTCACGCTGGCACAAGGGAACCCAGAGCTGTGGTTTTGGGGCAGAGGATGCAGTGTGAAGGGGGATCAGATGCGCTGGATTTGTCCCCATGTCCCTCCCCCCCGGTGCTTCCCCCTCTGGGATAGGAGATCAAAGAGCCGGGACTCACCTTATCGATGAACGACGCAAATTTGTTGTTGAGTGTCTTAATCTGCTCCTTCTCTTCTGACCGCATCCTCTGGAACTCGGGGTCCACTTGCACGTGTATGGGCCTCAGCAGGCTGGCGTTGACACGGACCTCCTCGATGCCTCTGCCAGCACCAGCGTGCCCCGAGCCCTGCCTGGCCCCCTGCTCGCCAAAGGCACCTCTGTGGTGGCCTCCACCCAGTGCCACCCTGACCATGCCTCCTTCATGGGTGCTACCTCCACCTCCTTGAAAATCCCCCACGAAATATTCCCTTCTCCCAAAGTCCAGGTATCTCCCGCCATAAAATCCCAAGTGCCTTCCATATCCTCCTCCTACTCCTCCGTAGCCTCCAACGGCAGAAAAGTTCCTAAACCCACCAAGGTTGTGGAGGCTCCTGCTGCCATAGCCATACCCACAGCCGTAACCACCGACCCTTTGTCCTCTCTCATCTTCCCAATGGCCCATGGCAGAGGGGCTCCTCCCGCTGCCCAGCGTGCCGCAGTGGGCAGAGGAAGAACTGAAATTCCCATCGCCAAATCTGAAGAAGTGGTGGCTCATCGCCGTCGGAGCGAGAAGGCAAGGAGCAGGTGGGGAAGGCAGTGAAAGAGAAAGGAGAGTGAAGGATGCTCAGACCTCTGCTGCGGGCGGCCGACGTTCTCCTTTATACGTTCCGGAGGAGTTCGTCTCCATTCCGTGGTAATTAGCAGGTCTGTTAATGGTGTTATTGGGTTGTCTCATCAGGCAGCAATTATTGGGCACTTGAGCGGGAGACGGAGTAAACACCACACACCAGGGGAGGAATTGTGAAATTCTCCCAATTCTGCTTGACTCATCAGCTTTGCTCAGATGAGATTTCCTTATCTCATTAGCCTGCCCCTCCACCATTAATTACGGCTGGCACAGTTATCCATGCACCCCACCATGGCTTAATCTCTCTTGCGTTTCCCCACCTCTGTTGGCATTTCATTTGAGGAGACACAAAGCCTTGATATTGTCCTCATGTTGGCTTGGGCTGGGGGTGGCACTACCCCCCCCCCATGAAGGACGTGCTGCAGAAAGCAGAGACTCCTGCCTCAGTTTCCTTTCCTCCCTTTGTTCTCATCCCCAGCAAAGTCGTCCATAAGTCAGCATTGCTTCCCAGTGCTGCATGGGCAGGGAGGGTGATGAGGTCGTGTCTTCTTGCCAACAGAACAAAAAAAAAAATCCGCCTTTGGTTCACAAAGCTGAGATGGTGTCCTGGAAACAGATAAAAAAGGCAACGTCTCTGTATTGACCTTAGCTTTAAATAAACGAACACAGCGTGGTCATGGAGGAGCAGCAGCTCTGAGCGACGTGCAGGCGCCCATCAATCCAACCAAGCTTTTGGCTGTTACAGAATGCGGTGGGGTCACCCTGGGGAAGAGGTCACCCATCGCTGCCATAGAGAATGGCTCCTTGCCCCTCTGCTGCGTCTGCCCCCACTCTTCCACGTGGGAGCAGCCAACCTGGTGGCACCACGAACCAGAGCTGCCTGTCCATGGGGCAGTGCCCGAGCTCCCGGAGCGGGGGGACAGCTGGCTTTGCTCCTCGCTCTGCAAAGCCAACGCCTGGCCTCGGAGGCTCTGCAGGACAGCTGAGCTCTCAAACACAGCGCTGGGTCCGAGACCTCCTGCCCAGATTCTCCCTCTGATCCAGCCCTCCATCCTCTCCTCCACCCCGAGCACATTCTGATGCAGATTGAATGGCCGTGGCCGTCTTAAGAAGCGTTTGGCAGCCAAGTCCTGCTGCTGACAACATCCCCGAGGGACCTCAGCTTTGCTGCTGCCTCCAGAGGGATGCTCTTCCTTCCAAAGGTGCTGGACGAAGCCGCCCTCCAGGTGCACGGTGGCTGTGTGGTCGTGGCTCTGTGACCCTCCCCCAGCCCCGTTTGGAAAGTGCCTTTCAGATCCCCTGGATGAAGGGTTTGTGGGGAGAGCTGAGGGCTGCCCTTAGGGCTGTTGGTATTGCAAGAAATGGGCGAGGGTTTGGGTGCTCAGTGACCAGATGAAGGCCTTCTCCCAGAAGCCACAGTGTTTTCCAGACAGTCAGATGGAAGTGTTATTTTTTTCCTACAAAATTCTGTCTCTTACAGTGTTAAACCACAAATGGTCAGTAGCAGCCCGTGTGTGCTGTGTTTTTGTAACTGAGCTTCACCAGTTACCTGCATTTTACTGGGAATTTTAACCAAATTTCTGGCTGAATTCACCCTCTTCTAATATACCTAAATTAAAATGTGACTTGAATTGAGAATGGAGTGTCCTGCTAGGAAGGACAATTATGCTAAACAAACGAAAAAAAAAGGTTAAAAGATCACAATTTAACAGTGAGAGGCAGAAACGGATCTGTTACGATGTGTCTCCCAAATAATACTTTGGGTTTTACACAAAATCTTCCCTCTCTTGCTTTGGCTCAGCTCAGTGGTTTCTGGATGTTGGCCCATCTCAAGGGAGAACAATGGAGGTGTTCAGGAAACGTGGAGATGTGGCACCTGGGGACACGGCTCAGTGGGGATGGTGGGGATGGGTTGGGGTTGGGCTTGGTGACCTCAGAGCTCTCTTCCAACCTTAATGACTCCGTGATTCTGTGGTTGGGCACAGTGGGGATGGGTTGGCCGTTGGACTGGATGACCTTGGAGGTCTTTTCCAACCTTAATGACTCTGTGATGCTCTGGGTGGGCATGGTGGGGAGGGGTTGGGCTTGGGCTTGGTGATGTTAGAGGTCTTTTCCAACCTTAACAATAATGTGAGTTGTTATATATATATTGCCACGATAATGTGGCAGAACTCCCATTCTGCCAAGCCCTGAGCTGTGTCAACTCCCCGCAAAATTCCATTTAGGAGAAGCTGTGCCCGAACGCTGCTGAGCCTGAAGATCCCACGTGACCTCGGAGCTGTTATCAGTCTCAGGTGAAGATTAAGACAATATCTGATTTCCTGTCAGGAGGAGCTGAGACTCAGAAGCCACCACTCATCATTTCCCTTACCAGTTCTGAGCTAAAAAAACAAACAAACAAACAAAAAAAACCCACTTTATTTGCTTTAATTAATGATTCCTTGGCAACATGCACGGCTGTCTGCTGAGCTTTGGGTCCTGCTCTTTTCCTGACGAGAGCGGCTCATCGCAGCACACCAGCAACAGACGGACCACCCATGTTGGGAGGAAGAGCCATGGGCGAGGGGGGGAACACCCACGGACCAAACAAGCCACCTCCGTGCAGAGCAATGATTACAGCACCCAGAACCCCTGCCCTAAACACATCGATTCGCTGCATGAAGCAACCCAGCGCCCATTCAGATCTGCAGAACCACCACATCCATCCTCGAAGCAGCACCGTCATCGTAGAACCATCACAGAATGCCATGAGTTGGAAGAAACCTTAAAGACCATCGAGTTCCAACCCGCCTGCCACGGGCAGGGCTGCCACCCACTAGGTCAGGTTCCCAGAAAAATTCAAAGGAAAATTCCACCCTATGGGCTGAGGAGTCAAAGTGGGTGTAGGAACTGCTCAACATAGCTATGAAATGTTGGGTGTTTTCTTGCCAGTCTGATAAGAGCTCGGCCACACCGGATCTGCAGCGTTTACGCTGTGCGGTCACTCAAAATGTGTGCAGGTTCAAGTGGTCTGGACATCAGCTCTCACTTTGGTCAGACTCTATCACAGAATCACAGAATGGCCCGGGTTGGAAGGGACCCCAAGGATCACCAGGTTGGAAGGGACCCCAAGGACCATCAGTTCCAACCCCCTGCCACAGGCAGGGCCACCAACCCCCAGCTCTGGTACCAGATCAGGCTGCCCAGGACTCTGGGAGGCCCAGAAATGCTGAAGATATGGCCACACTCCTACTGCTTGGAAAAACTCTCTAAATGAAAGTAGAAGACAAGTCTAGTAGAAGCAATGGTTGTCATAACTCTAAATCTTCAGGACTGCGATCCAATTAAGATTGTTTATATTCTACTTTTTCCTAAGCATCTTCTCTATTTCTCTAGAGCGTTTTTCTGCATGGCTTCGTGAACTGTTCCACTCGAGGGGATCCAAGGGAAAATCTGTCCTGCTGGAGAGGTCCTCCTGCAGCCAGCACGTGACGGAGGAGCCGCCCTGCCCCGTGCAGCCCCGAGCACGGCGTGTGGGCTGCTGCTGCGGCATCCCGGGCACGGCTCAGCCCCGGCACGGCCACGCCTGGACCTGTTGGGCTGCACGCAGCATCCCGCTGTGCATCCCGTGGATGGAGGGGAGATAGAAACATAGAAACCTAGAATCCTAGAATAATCCTAAAATCGTAGAATCCTTAGAGTTGGAAGGGACCTTTAAAGGCCATCCAGTCCAACTGCCCTGCAATGCACAGGGACACCTACAGCTCCATCAGGGTGCTCAGAGCCTGGTCCAGCCTGACCTGGAATGTCTCCAGGGATGGGGCTTCCACCACCTCTCTGGGCAACCTGTGCCAGTGCTTCACCACCCTTACTGTCAAAAACTTTTTCCTTAAATCTAACCTAAATCTCCTCTCTTTCAGTTTAAAGCCATTCCCCCTTGTCCTGTCCCCACAGACCCTGCTAAAGAGTCTGTCCCCCTCTTTCTTAACGCTCCCCTTCAGATATCGATAGGCAGCTATCAGGTCACCTCGGAGCCTCCTCCCCTCCAGGCTGCACAGCCCCAGCTCTCAGCCTGTCCTCGTAGCAGAGCTGTTCCATCCCCTGCACCATTTTTGTGGCCTCCTCTGGACGCGCTCCATCAGCTCCGTGTCCCTCCTGTGCTGAGGACTCCACCTCTGGACGCAGGGCTCCAGGTGAGGTCTCAGCACAGAGCAGAGGGGCAGATCCCCTCCCTGCCCTGCTGCCCACGCTGCTGTTGGTGCAGCCCAGAGCTCTGTTGGCTCTGTGGGCTGCGGGGGCACATGGCTGGCTCCTGCCCAGCTGCCACCCACCAGTACCCCCAAGTCCTTTTCAGCAGGGCTGTGCTCTGTCCTTTCATCCCCCAGCTTGTGTTGATAGCAGGGGTTACCACGGCCCAGGTGCAGACCTTGCACTTGGATTTGTTGAACCTCATGAGGTTCTGCTGTGCCCGCTGCTCCAGCCTGTCTGGATGGCATCCCGTCCCTCAGGCGTGGAGATGCTGCGGGCACATTCCTCCCCCCTGCATGGAGCTGGCGTTGCCCTCAGGTGCCTCCGAGCAGCTGTGGACCCTTTATAAGGAACAGCAGGAGAGTTCCCAACCTGCATAGACAAAAAATCACGGGTTCAACAAATCCTGAGCATGGAGGTGGGGCAGCGCAGAGTCCACGGGGAGTGGAGTCCTTCGGGGGCTTCACGTAGCCGTGTCCATCCAGGTCTTTGATGGTGTGCTTTTTCCTAAGCAGATTGAAATAGTATCCAAAAAGTTTGGGGTGGAGCCAGGAGCTGGGCTCGGTGACCCCTATGGGTCCCTTCCAACCCTGGTTATCCTATGGTTCTATGAAAAGTTGTTGAAGTACAATTTGCTGCCTGGGACTCTTCTACAGAGAAGCAGAGGAGCTCCTCCCACCCAGAGAAGTTTCCAACACAGGTGATAAGAGTTTGCCTTTCTCATTTTCCTCCACGGACCTGGAGAACTCATCAGCTCCCGAGGCTGGGTGGTGGAAGTGCTGCGAATGGAGCCCTCCTCCAGCAGATCCACGCTCTCGAGGGACCACACCAAAAATTAGCATTTTCAAACCATCAATACCGTCCACAAACAGACCCACACCGTGGCTCTTTGGGCACAACTGATGGAGGAACCCACCAGCCCCCTCTCTCATCCCACCTCAGGTCAACCGAAATAATAAGTGGGGCTTTGGGCAACCTGGTCTGGTGGGAGGTGTCCTGGCCCATGGCAGGGGGTTGGAAAAAGATGATCTCTAAGGTCCCTTCCAAACCAAACTATGATTCTATGAAATCCCTCATTCCACATCTGGTCAAACAAAATAATAAATGGAAAAAATCAGTGCTGGTCCTTAGGCTCGTGTTCAAGGAAATGGCTCTACGTTTTTGCAGGACCATTTCAATCCATTTGAAATAGCCTAAAAATGACTAAAACGGGGCAGATTGTGAGAAGATCTACTCCTAGTCACCCTGGGGCAGAAACCGATGCCTTTTACAGGCTGGATGAGCAGAGGGTAAGGAAATTGGCAGGACACAAATCCAGCAGGGCACAAACACAGAGGGCATAAACACAGCCCTTAGAGATAATTGCTGCCCAGATGGAAGAGATAGGCACACACAAAGGGAACTGACAGCGTAGATCTCGATCAGTAGCTGCCCAAATACCTGCATAAGTGGGGCCCTCAGTCACCGAGGAAATGGGACCAAGGTCACAGAGCCCCACAGACTTTCATTTTCCCCCAGCTTCCATCCCAGGGCTGAGCACCGAGGGGAAAGCAAGGAGAGGAGCATCAAAAACCACGAGGCAGCAGGAAAAGGGAAATGTTGGTGTTCTACCACGGGGCAACCGGCCCCAAACCAGGGCGTGCTCAGACTGCGTGAGTTGTCCACCCTCCATCCTAAAGCTCTGGGGCTTCCTGGAGGAGGAACTGCAGGGGGGGATGTTTCCCTAAGACAAAGGGGCTTTGTTCTGTCGGGATAACGTAAGTTGGTGTTGGGTCTTGCTGGCAGGGAATGGTTTTGGAGGAAATGTCCATTGTTCTTTGGAAAAGAGAAGGGGTTGGGGGAAAAGCATTGGTTCCATGGCACAGAACGATTGCGCTGAGCACCCAGAGCTGGGATCAGAGCTGGGATCTGAGCTGGTGGGTGAGCAGGAATCAGGCACAGCGTGTGCCATCGGCCTCTCCTCCAGGAGCTGCCCCATAACGTGGAGGCGTGGGTGTGGGTGGCCACATTTGGGGTGGTAAGAAGCAGCACTGCCGGCACTGAACAGTTTGTGCTGGAAGGGACCTTTCAAGGCCACCTCATCCCACTGCCCTGCAATGAACAGGGGTACGTGCAGCTCCATCAGGTGCTCAGAGCCCCTGCAGCCTGACCTGCAGCGTCCCCAGGGACAGGCACCGAGGGGTTGCTCTTTGGGTGGAAGGAGGACAGGACGCAGAACGCAGTGGAGATGGGGACGTGAGGGGCAGCGTGGAGCAACCACGAGCGGGTGGGACGGAGCGCTTCGTTCACACGCACAGCAAACCCGGCTGGGACAGCACCAAAGCGGTGGGAGAGCAACGAGAAGCAAAATGGAGAGAGACCCAGCTGCGCCCGAGCAGCCGTGGGACAGGCACTGGGCTCTGGGGAGGCCGAAGCTCTGCTGGGTGAATTCCCCGTGGGGTGGCTGTGGGCAGGTCCCTCCTCATCCTCGTGTCACCCATGCGATCTTTGGATGGGGATGGGTGGGGGTTAGGGCTCGGTTTTAGCCTCAGGTCTGGACCAGCAGGGATTCTTCTGACAGAAAGCCCTGCAATCCCGTTAACAAGTGACTAATGGCTAATTATTCTGGGTTAACAGGAAGGTAAACAAGTCTATAACTTACCCTGAACCACCTACAGCATTAAGTGAGCTGCTCAGAAAATACCCATCATCATGACAATATCTCTTAATCTCTTATTTCCCCTACAAGAATGTGAAAGTACCAATTTAATGTCAGGTGTGAAAATAATGCAGTAATTTTTCTATTGCTGTTAATGACTGAGCAGGGAAGCAGAGGTTTGCTGCGTTCTTTGCTTTATTCCATGCAGCTGCAGCTGATGCCCCGGGGCTGGGGTGTGGAGCAACGCAGAGATGCAATCTCCAAAGGGTTTCAGGAGAAGCAGAACTGCAAAAAAAAGAAAAACGAGCACGGGGAGGAAACTGGGTTGAGCTCCAGCCTGAACGCCCCAGGTGCCACAGGAAAACTCAGCTTCGTTCTACGTGCAGCTGCTCCCCAGCTGAAAAATAGTGGATGCAAAAGGCATCTGTGATATAAAAAAGGTGAAAGATAGGGCAGATCTAGATCTTCAGTGGGAGGAAGGGAGGGAGAGGAGGATGAGGATGGCATCTCCTGAGGGAGCCTCAGCCCCTTCAGCTGAGCCATGGCCCTGTCTGCACGGTCTCCTGTAGAAGCCAAAGGCACTGAGCATCCCAGTAATCCTTTCCACTTTGACCAAATCCAAGGAAACCCAAGAAATGCCTTTCATGCTCGGTGGATCCGTCCTTCCCATCTGGGGGGGATCAGGAGCTCACCTGGAGAGCAGAGGCCAAGAGCCAGGGCGAGCACCCAAAGCCACCGCTCATGATCCAGAGCAACTTCAATAACATCCTCCCCAGCTCTGTAGGAAGTTGGAGCAGCTGGAAATAATTCTGGCAGATACTCAGAATCCGGTAAACAACGTGATTAGCAGCTCAGAAAGAAGTGGGTCCCGGAGCTGCCTCCTCGGATGATGTCGTCACAGCTGGGAAGGAGCCGCACCCTGGCAATCACACCTGGGCTGGCCTCCCAATGGGCCTGGAGCTGATAATTAGCCCAATCAAGGTCAGCCATTGATCAATTGAGTCAATCGCTCTTTTGAGTTATTGGGATCTCAATTGCTGTCATTATCCTCGGGAGCAACAGCAGCATCCGCACGGCAACAAAACAGGTGGAGAAAAGGTGAAGCAGCACAAAAAGCACCGGAACTTTGTTGGTGTTGGACCAGAGCTCCTGGCAGGGGCTGCAGGGCTGTGTGAGCGCAGCACCGCGTGGTGCCCAGCTCTGATGTGTGGGTGGGGGGCACCAGGAAGCCCACGGTAGCCAGGTTGGCCGTGCCCATCCTTCAGGCCCTGGAGCTGATGCTGTGGAAGAGGGATGGGGTGTTGCAACCCATGGCCACGGGCAGTCCTGGCCCCTTGGTAGAGGAAACCACTGGGGCTGCTGCCAGCAGAGCCATCCTGCAGAGCTGCACGCAGAAGCATCCGGCGAAGGCACAGCACTGAAATGCTGGAAGAGCTGCAGAGGTCTCTGAAGCCCCCTGCGACCAAGAGCATGGTCTGCCCCAAAGCTCTCTGCTTTTGGTTTGTCCCATGCCAGCAGTAACCAGCAAGAAGCAGAAGTTTTTAGGATGGTTCTTTATCATTGCAGGGAACCTGAGCCAGGGCCAGAAGATCTGGGCGAGGTTCTGCAGGAGCAGCTTCTGCTCGCTGCAAACCCGAAGAGCAGCAAACCCTGACTGAGGGGCGGCTTCCAGGTGCAGGAGGAGGAGCAGGTGCAGGGAGCGAGCAGCATTCTGCATCGTGGAAAACAAAGCTGCAGGGGTGACTCCTCCTGGGGTATCACGAAGGTTTCTCTCCGCAGCAGAGAGGGGCTCGTGGGGCTCCCCACCACCCAAACCCTTCCCTGCAGCCAGGGGAGGGCTGGGAGAGAGGGGAAGGGCTGTGGGCAGCTCTGGGGGCAGAAGGGGAACCGCAGGGATTGTAGCACAGAAAGTGCAAAGGGAATGAATGCGTCGGAGGAAAGGTTCCTCTCTGCTTTCTGCCCCGTGCACAGTTGTCACCGAGAGCTCTCCTGGCATCGTGGCTCTGCCCTGCAGGAGACAGCTAGGGCTGTGCAGCGAGGAGCCCTCGAGATGCGTGTCTGCATGTGTTCTGCACACACCTGAAACCTTTCCTGAGCCCTCTAGTGGTGCTCTGCCTGGAAATGCGCTGACAGCAGCTGTGAATGGCGCAGCTCAACGCAAACCATTGGGTCCTCAACGCAAATGGCGCAGCTCAACGCAAACCACTGGGTGCCAAAGGGTGCCCAAAGCCTGAGATGAGGCAGTGCTGGGCAGCCAACCTGATCCCACCACCAAACCATCCCCTGCCCATCAGCCCCGGGTGCCACAAGTCTTTACAAATGCAACAGGGGGAAATTGCAGCTCCACCGCTGCTCCTCCCCTGCCAACGAAGGGGGCAGTGGGTTTGCTTTGCTCCTCCTGCGATGTTTGCACCTTCTGAACCTCGGGGTTAGCACCTGGGTGAAAGGGTGCCAGGAGACCTGGGATCACGAGAGCTTCTTGCAGGGCAGGAGGTGTGATGCAGGGGAGCTGGTGTCTCTTTTTCCAGCAAACCAACGGTTTTCACCCACAGGATTTGCCGTGCAGCCCAAGCAGCACCCGGCACCACCGCACCCTCCCAGCTGCGAGCTCCCCGCTGCCATTCCCCGTCCCTGGAGGAGCTCCTGCTGCAGAGATCTCCTCATTTCCTCGCACATTGATTGATGCCCCTCCCTGCAGGAAAGGCATTGAGGGGCTGCAGAGTGCCCACAGGGCACCAAAACTGTGCAGGGTCTGAGCGCTGTGGGAGCACTGAGGGGATGGGATGGGGCAGAGGGGGCTCAGGGGAGACCTCATGGCTCCCTACAGCCCCTGAGAGGAGGCTGGGGCGAGGGGGGGGTCCTCTGCTCCCAGGGAACAGTGATGGGACGGGAGGGGGTGGGCTCACGTTGTGCCAGGGGAGGGTCAGGGCGGGTGTTGGGAAAAACTTCTGCAGAAGAGCAGCGATGCAGTGGCACAGCTGGCCAGGGAGTGGGGGTCACCATCCCTGGGGGTGTTCCAGACCCGTGGGGATGTGGCACTGGGGACATGGCTCAGTGGGCGTGGTGGGAGGGGTGGGGGTGGGCTTGGGGGTCTGAGAGGTCTTCTCCAACCTTAATGGCTCCATGATTCTGTGAGCGGGCACGGTGGGGATGGGTTGAGGCTGGGCTGGGTGAACTTGGAGGTCTCTTCCAACCTTGATGATTCCATGGTGGGAGAGGTGAGCAGCATGCAAGCCCAGCCAGCGGCGAGCTGGGACCTTTGGCTGCTGGCCCAGCTTGGCTCCAGCAGATTTCAAACCTGGTGGAGACGCAGCCGACCTGAATCCCTTATTCTGGGGACTGCAGAGAGGGGTGCTGGGCAGGAGGGTGGGAAGCAGCTCTGAGGACCTCCAGGAGCAGCACAAAGTGCCCAAGACAGGGCCCGTCCCTATTTCCATTGATTCTGACCCCACGCTGATCTCTCTAAAGGCAGCGGACCGGCAGCCCGGACAGATCTGTTGCAGCTGTTGGCAGATGCAATCCTCGTTTGTCCTTTCACATTTCATCACCCGAGCCGTGAGCGCGAGGCCAGGCCTCCCTTCAGGGGCTGCTTTTCTGGACAACCCGAAGTTCGCATCCCATCATTTACAGGAAAGTCACTTTGTCATCAGCCTGGAGGACACGAGCCAGCCCAGTGCGTGAGGGCAGCGCAGCGTCCCTTGCACGAGGCCTCCGGTGGCATTTGGTGGCCGTGTCTGCACGTCCTGTGTCAGCTTTGCTGGGCGAGCTGCGGTCCCCAGGCAGTGGGAGGTGCAGATCTGTTCCCTTTGTGCTCATGGCTGGGGGTGGGCGTCCTCGTGCCGCGGGGCTTTTAAGCAACAGAGCTGGAAATGGGGATGGTGGGGTCAGGAGCGGGACCCTAAGGAACCATCCCCCAGCTCCTGGGGCAGAGCAGGTGAGCGTGGGAGAGGGATGAAGGGCGGGGAAGCGCCCGATTCCAATCCAGAGTGGGTGTGAGGAAGAGGAGGAGGAAGTGTTGCTGTCAGCAGCGGACACGGGTGCTGCGGTTGCCAGGATTCAGCAAATCCTGCTCCACCCGTCCCAGCTGAGAGGGGATGAAACGGGGCCAGGAGGGAGCACAGCACATCCACATCCAGGCGGGGTGGGAGCAGAATTTGTGCAGGCAAAGGGGAATGGGGCTGACATCAAAAAGGAAGGGGGTGGGAAAGGGAAATGTTGGGTGGAAGACACCTGAGTGTCGGCACAACCTTCACGAGGGAGTTGAGATAGATAAGGGTCGAGATAAGAGCCCAGATGCTCTTGCCAACCCCTTCAGATGCTCCAAGACACGGAGGGTTTGGGCCTCCAACATGGCGGAGAGCAGGATTCCTCCTTCTGAGGCCAGACTGGAGAAGGGGGAATGGTTTTAAACTAAAAGAGGGGAGATTCAGGTCATGTGGAGGAGGAAATTCTTCACCCAGAGGTGGTGGGGGCCTGGCACTGCCCAGAGCTGTGGGTACCCCATCCCTGGGGGTNGGACCCTTCCAACCCAACCCATTCTATGGTTCTATGATCTTTCAGGGCCCTTCCAACCCAACCCATTCTATAGTTCTGTGATCTTTCAGGACCCTTCCAACTCAACCCATCGGTGGTTGGGGGGGGATGTGCAGAGGTCCGCGTGTTCCTGGTGGGCGCTTGAAGGTTTGGGACTCAGGCACATGGAGCTGAAGGCAGATGAGCTGGGGGGGGGCACTGCTGCTTGGGGTGGAGACAACCACAGAAACACCAGGTTGGAAAGGACCTAGGAGGTCGTCTAGTCCGGCTGTAGGGACCGAGGGACGCTGCCCTCTGCTTCCAGCCTCACAGCCTCCCTGCACCTCAGCCCCCTTGCCCTGAACATCTCATCCGCGGGGTGAGGAGGGGCCCAGGCCGTGCAAACAGCACCGAGGAGGCTCCCAGGAGCAATCCTCCCCCCGTCCCCAGAGCCGTGTCCCTCCTCAAGGCCGATGCTTCCTGCTCGCCAGCTGCTGGCTGTCCCATCCGACCCGGCCGCAAACTGGGTGAGCCCTCGCCGTGTTTGCTCAGCGACCAACCCACGGGAAGCAACCTCGGTGGCTCCCGAGGCCCTCCCGTAATAAACTTGATTAGCAACAATTAAAAATTCATTACAGCCCTAATTGCAGCCGGCTCATAAAATTCGGCAGCTGTCACATTTCTGAGTTCAACGTAAGGAACATGGCAGCACCCGCACCCGGAATGGGGCTGTGGGGTGGACGGGGGGGCCCAGCAGTGGCCCAGCTCCTTGCTGGGGGCTCTGCAGAGCTCACCCGCTTTGCTTTTGGCCTAATACAGCCAAAATTTGGCCTTTTGAGCCCCAATAGGGGTGAGGTCTCCTTTCTGCTCCACCTCAGCAGTATTTGCCTGGAGCTGGGCACATGGAAGGGAAAAGGCTCCGGGTCCCACCAGCTCGGGTCTGTCCCCTGGGCCACCAGGCACCTGGTCACCAGGGGTCTTGCAAACAATGAAAACAAACAAAAACGTTAATATTTTTATCCTCTATGTCCCAAATGGCAGCATTTTAACCCTGCCGAAAATGTCAATGATGAAAGCAAAACCATTGCTTTCAGTCTCAGTGAGATTGAGACGGTTTCACAAGCTCAGAACAGAGCAGCTCCATTTCAGAACAGAGCAGCTCCATTTCAGAACAATGCAGCTCCCTTTGCTGCCATCCGCTCTCGAACTGGAGCTCACAGCTCTCCGTGTGCCCCACGGAGCACGGGATGAGGAAATAGGAGACGACATCTTGAGCTCTCCCATCCCAACCTACGAATTTCAGAGTCGAAAACGTCACTGATTACACCAACAAGGGAATAGGGTATGTTATAGCCTGGCATGATCCAGGCAGGTGTGTCAACAGAAGGAATATTTTGGGGGGGAGGAATCATGAAAGTAAAACTGCTTCGAATCAAAACTATTCTTTCTATTCTTTCTTCCTCATTTGCTCTGTTCACTTGACCCAAGGGAATGGCACGGAGCTGTCAGGGGAGGGTTGGGGGGTCAGAAAAGCTCTGCCCCAGGGCAGAGTCACGGCCCCGCAGTGCTGGAGCTCAGGGAGCGCTGGGACACTGCTCCCAGCCACTGGGTTTGGGTTTGGGGGTGAGGTAGGTGCCAACCCCCTGCTGTGCTTTTGTCCACCAGACCCTGAGCCTGCAGCAGGACAGCACACATCCAGCCGTGCAGCCGAGGTTGATTCACCCACCCAGCTCCCACTCCTCCCAATGCTGGAGAATAATCCAGCCAAGCGTTAATCAAATTAATTTGGGTGCGATGGGATGCAATTTACGGAGGGCTAATGACTCACCTGGCTGGGCGACTGGAGTTTAATAGCAGGTTGGAGGCCGCGTCTCATCCTTCCACATTGCTTTTCCCCGTGAGTAATTTGTGTCCATGCAGCATCTTGGGGCATCGCCGCTGCTCCCCGGGAGGAGCCGTGGCCATGCAGGAGCCCGGAGCGTCAGACAGATGGAGCTGCTCGCCCTCACACCGCGCCCGCCCCGGGATCTTCCCATGGGAGTGAAGGAGAACCAGCACTGGAAATGGAGGAGAACCAGCCATGGGAGTGGAGGAGAACTTAGCAGTGGAAGTGGACAACCAGGTGTGGAGGTGGAGGGCATACAGCTGTGGAAGTGGAGAACAGCCAAGGAAATGGAGGACAACCAGGTGTGGAACTGGAGGACAGCCAGGTATGGAAGTAGAGGACAACTAGCCAAGGAAGTGGGGGACAACAAGTTGTGAAAGTGGAACACAGCCAACCATGGAGGTGGAGGACAACCAGCCATGGAGGTGGAGGACCACCAGCCTTCCCCGGCACGTTCATGCCTGCCCCCAGCCTGCTGTGTGTCATCCCCCTTCGAGGTGTCCAGTCATAGAATCATAGAACAGAATCATAGGAACACCGGGTTGGAAAGGACCTACAAGATCATCCAGTCCAACCGTCCCCCTATCACCATCCCTACCCACTCAGCTACTAACCCATGTCCCTTAGCACCTCATCCAGACGCTTCTTGAACAGCGCCAGGGACGGTGACTCCACCACCTCCCT